>CAOLHI010001293.1:0-405664 GCA_948474755.1 Ctenosaura bakeri
TCTTCCTTTATGGAAACACTAGAAATCAAAGCCAGAACAGTCAAATCAAGCTGTAGAGTGTGACTTAGCACAGCATAAGTTGTGTGGGCATAATGCTCACAGATCAATACACCCACCAACACCGATAGCTGAGAATGCATAGCTTTCTAGGCTGCTCCAAAGATCTTAAAACAAAAAACTCACATGTCACTTAATGTTCCAGGACACTCAGAAGCAAAGCTAGTCAAGCATTTTCACCCACAGACAGCGAAAAAAAGGAACTAGATCTAGAAGAAGCCAGATCCTTCTGAAAAACACCTTGCTTGTTGTCCTATAAAATATTAATGCACTTACATTCCTGTTCAAAACAGGCATAGACTCTCAAACTGAAAACCATTTTTATCAATCAGACTAAACTCTGTACGTACACAACAGTCAGCATATTCCTAGTTAAAGGGGGGAATCCTATGTGTAACGGAAGGGAACTGTGTGCAGTTTCCTAGCCTGATCCAACAAAGGAATATAATCTTTAAAAAGTTCTCTCTAAATGAGGGTTTTGGGGTTTTTGGCAGTAGAACCTCCCCAATCAAATTAAAAAGCCTTCAATTTTCAAAAAGTATTCTGCTTGTCATCTGTTTGACTGTAGCCCTCATATATCAGACTGACTTTGCTATCTTGCTTTATATAAAATTCTCTAAAAGAAGGACAGCTGTATTTGTTGGTTTGTCAAACACAAGTAGAAGCAGCAATAAGACATGTCAACCAATAACAAACATCAGAAGTTAGAACTGAGCTCAGTCCTCTGAAATGTAAAACCAATGTTATACACATTAGACTTCTTTGTTGCTAATGTATTTATAGCTGTCTATTAGGAATACATGCAAAATCATCAGTTTCATCTCTGTTCAGGCTTGTCAGTCTGCAACTGTACAAAATGTCTTTGTATCTATGCTTTTTGTTTAAAACATATATACAAAGATCTGTTTCAAAAGAACAGCACACCAGACTGCAGGAAAATTGGTTGAAGTGTACCTGTCAGATTAATAAATGCAGAGAGTAATGCTCTCTCTACACACCCATTCTGTACATTGTAAGAGATGACTCAGCTTAAAACAAATAGTACAGCACTCATTTCAGACTTTTTGTCTTGATTGTAAGCTTGTTTGGACATGACACCATTAGCTTAAAAATGAAGAAGCTGTAACTTCCCCTCTCAATATACCCAAGGTACAGATCGTACAACTGTGACAGGGAAGCTGTCTGGATTATAATACTCAACACACAAGAAATTCAACACAAGATTAACACATCAACCGTTCAATGCATTAAATTTGTAGCATACATATAAAATGTTGGTACAGTAAGCACATATTTGAATAAGCCCTCCATTATGTATGGTGGTGTGCATAACACTTACAAGGAGACATCTGCCTGGAGAAACCAAAAGTAAAATTTCAGTTCAACTCAGAAGCTTAATGAGTGACCCTGCTCCAGTTATCTCTCAACCTAACTCACCTCACAGGGCTCATGATTAAACAGAGGAGCTACTGGAGCTTGTTGAAATAAACCCAGGAGAAAATTATAAATACAGGTCCACTTTGGAATTGTATTAACCACTATTATAGCAATCTGATAGCAAACTTGACTCTTTACATGATGCAAGAAGCAGCCCTGAGTTGGTACATCTGGAAATATGGGGACACAACTGTGCAATCTGCATGGTAATTCTACATTTATCTATTATATATTTATCTAAAGTAACATCAGTGCTAAACACATACACACGCACACATATACACACACATGTGCGCCGTGTGCCAGTTTGATTGCAGGACTACAACCCTGGGTTCAAGTCATGCTCTTTCAGACTCAGAGGAAGGCCAGGGAAAACCCCCTCTGGACAAATTCTGCCAAGAAACTGACATGGTATGTTTGCCTTAAATTGCCATAAGTCAGAAATGACTTGAAGGCACTCAACATGTGTGAAGCCATTCTATTATATTTCGCAGGATGCTGTCCCATGTGGGTCTGATGAAGATATGAACATTCAGGACGAGCAAGCAAAGAACTAGCTTGCGATACCTACTGTCCCTCAGGCACATTCTTCACACACTAGCCTGATGAAGTAGAAGCAAGTCCTATATACCAATTACTGATAAAAGGTTGCACTTGGTTAAATGCTGCAAACTCAGCTATGTCTACTGCAGCAAAGAAATAACAAACATCCTTAAAATCTGTGATGGGAATGCCCTTCCCCCCACCAGTATAATATAAACTGCTGGAATATACCAAAAATACTTGAATAGCCTTGGGTAAGCAAATAGTGTTTTATGCACAGTCAGTGTGTACAGCGCACTGTGCATCTGTATCCTACTTGTTATCCAAAAATAATCACTCTGAAGTGACTAGCAAAAATATGAAAGTGGATGATGCAGCTGCCATGAAAATGTCAGATGTTAGTATAATGAAAGAGATATACTGTATGCAGATTAAACACTGTCCAAAGTTGGCTGAAGTTAAATGGTTTATTGGTCTACTAAGAGAGTCAATATGGTGAGTGGTTTAAGTGCTGGACTATGACTCTAGGAGACAATTGTTCAAATTCCCACTCATCCATGGAGGCCCACTGGGTGTTCTTGCGCAAGCCACACCCTCTCAGACTCACAGGAAGGCAAAGGCAAACTCCCTCTGAACAAATTTCACCAAGAAAAACATGTGACAGATTCACCTTAGGGTAACCATAAAACAGAAATGACTTGAAGGCATGCAACATGTGAGGGATGCACAGGAGTTAGACTGCATCCCAATTTGCATATGACTGACTACCTGACAGCCACTATTTGCAGGGAATGTTCCAGAGAACACTCAAGCGTGTGGACGTTCCCCTGGGAGAATACACACAGAATACTAAACACAGATTAGTTTTGCCTCAGACAGCTAGGTCAATTTGAGATATGCTTTCATGGAAGCTCTTATGGCTATATGCAAAAAAGACAGAATGCAGAATAAAAACAAACCACCTAAGACACTGACCAAATCTAGGATACATCCCTTCTTTGTCTCAGGAAAGCACTGTCCAGTGTTCACCATCCCTGTATACTGGGATGGAAACCATCCAGCCCTACACATGCTGTTGGACTGCAAGTACCAGCACTCCCCTCTGACTGATTACGAGGATTATGACTGGTGAACCTGTAACCCAACAAACAGAAGGCTGCATGATTCCTACTTCTGCGGTAACTCAAGCACATGCCATGGAAAAATAATTTTAGAACAACTGTGTGTCCTCTCTGCAGATTCAACCCCTTGTTCAGTTTCCCCAGGGGGAGCCGTACCACCTTCTCTGCCTACCCTTTCCCTAAAAGCAAAGGCCTGCAAGTCAGTTACAAGGGGAAGCGACACTTCCTGGTGAGCGGAAAGAGGAAGGATAAAAGCAGCGCTTTAGGGAAGTGGCCACACGTGGCGTGATCCGCCTGATACCTTTTATACAAAAAGCCCTATAGTTGCCCTGATGCTAATACTCGCTCAAAAGCTCGCCACCCATTAAACCCACACTCTAAGTGGCGAAGCGCTCTCGGCGGGAAGGAGGACGCCCCCTCTCAATCCGAAGGGGGGCTGTAGGATGTCAAAGCACCCACCGTTGGGAAGAAACGTTCTGACAGCTTGGCGGCGGGAGAGATCGAAGGAAAACGCCCCCACACCCAGCCGGCAGTTGAACCTCCTGAGTCACTTTGAAGCGCAGAGAGGGCTGAGGCGAGCGGGGCCGGGGAAGCGCCCTCTCTACGTGCCCCGAACCAGGAGGCCGAGGAGGAAGGGGGAGCCCTTTGCCCACAACCACCTCAGAAAAACATGGGGGTGCCACCCTGGCTCGGAGCCCTCGGCCCAATAAACCAACAGATAAGAGGTGGGAAGGGCACAGGAGGAAGGGCTGCGCCCAGGGAGTGGGAGAGGCGGTAGGCCCCGATTCTCTCCCTTCCCCTCAGGGGCCGTCGCCCACCCCGCCCTTCCCCAGTCCCCGAGGGGGCAGCGCGTGCGGGGCGGTTAGGCCGAGGGCCCCCTCCCTCCCTCCCGCCGCTGCCCCTCCCACCCTCGCCCCCTCCCTGCCTCCCTCTTCCTCACCCAGCGGCCGCGCCCTCGAACTTGAGCGCGAGCGTCTCCTCGATGATGCGGTTGTTGACCTCCAGCAGGATCATGGCGACGGCTGCGGGCGGGACGAGGTGAGGAAGGGGGGTACGGAAGCCGGGCGGGGAAGAAGGAGGAAGAGGAGGAGCGGGGGGGCAGGGGAAGGGGGGAAGAGAAACCACCTAGCCGAGAAGCGCGCCGCACCGGGGACCCGCCCGACTCCAGCCGCTTCCGCCACGGGGGCCCCACCCACCTCCGCCGAGCCGGCACCGTGCGTCACTTCCGGGCCTTGGGAAAGGCGGGGCGGGGAAGGAGGAGGATGGAGTAGAGCGCATGCGTCGTTTGGGTTTCAACAGGGTGGGGGAAGTTTGTGAGGAAACGTTATGGGAACCGGGGAAAGTAGCCTTTTTTAGTCAGTCCTGCTGCTTGGCCTCCAGCGCTGTTCTTTTGCAGGGTGGGCTGCGCGCGCACGTTGGTGAAAAGTATGCTTGTGGGGGTGGGGGGGAGGGGGAGGGGGAGGGGGAGGGGTGTGAGGGCCAGCTGTCCTTTTTTTTCTTTGCCGCTGGCTGGAAGCTTGGAATCCTATTGGTCGCGGTCTTTCTGCGGCTTCGCACGTGCCGCCAGACGTTTTTTTTCTCGGTGGCGCGCGCCTGGCCTGGCAGCTCGTGCGCGGGGCCTCTTCGTTGCCCAAGGAAGGGGGTGCGCTTAGTCTTTCCTCGTCTTCTTAGGCCCCCTTTTAGGATGGATCCGAGCGTGCCTATGCAACTGCATTACCTGCTTCCCTTCCTGTTACAGGCTTCCCTGTATCAAAGTTTAGTTAGAGCAGAGGCTGGTTCTTGTGAAATGCTATAGGTGCTGGTGCTATATAAACAATCATCATCATCTTTATTTATACCCCACTTTTCTCCTCAAAAGGACTCAAAGCAGCATTCCATAGTTTAAAAAGAGAAATAAAAAAAAACCCAAAATAAAATAAATAAAAAAATAAAAATAAGAAAAATGAAATAAAAAAATAGTTTAAAAAGAGAACAGAGTTAAAACTATAACGTGCAAAAGTTAAACACGAAACAGTGTTTAAAACAATAGTAAAATACATATTAAAAAGAACAAACAAATCACAAAGTAACTAGCACCAGCCACGTAGGAACATGGGAGTGGGGCTATTTGCCCCAGGCAGCAATGTTTTTGGGGTGTCCTGGCTTGTAACAATGCCCCTGTGTGCCCTGGCCATGCCCCCAAGCACAGTGGCCCCGCCGCTTGCGCTGTAGCCCCCTCCCGCCCCCCTCCACACACTCCAAGCTCCACCACTGAGTATTTCTTCGTAATACTCGTGTATTAAGTGCCTGCCGAAATAAGAATGTCTAGTTGTCTCCAGAAAGTAGGCAGGGAAGGTGCCAGTCTGACCACTGAAAAGGCCCTCTCCTGTGTTCCCACCAAAGGCACCGGTGAAGGTGGTGGGACAGAGATAAGGGCTCTTGATAATTGATGATCAATTATGCATATTCCTTGCTTTTTAAGTGGCAACACTCTGTTTCCTTAATTAGCCTCCTCAGCACTTTACAAGTAGCAAGGAAAAGTACAAGGCCAGGGCAAAAAGCAAAAGGGTCAAGGAGGTACTGTGGCATTCTGGATGTACTGTTATCACGGTTATGATATGCCTGGTGAGAGCACTAGATATCCTTTTGATATCAAATAATTGGCCTTTGCTTGACCTTTCTCTGCCACCCTACTCCACGTGTTTACAGAGGTCCACCGGACAAGCACATAATAGGCGTGGCCATTAATGGTTGTACATTCCAAACCCCATTCAGGCAGGCAACTTAAGCCTCTCCGATGCTTCAGGGAAAAACCCTCTTGCAAACCGGCCTCGCTCAGTGTGAATCCCTACAAAGCCGCACGGCCAAGGGCCGAGCCATTCCTTTATGTCGGGCCATTTGCATACTGGCCATACTATTGTCATCCAGTGCTAAGCTCATCATGCAAAACCTGACCTTTTCCAACTCCTTTGTCCAGCTCCAAAATTCCTTTGTGCTCACCGAGCATGGCACAGCCTGTAGGTAATATCCACCCTATAAAAGGTCCCCTTTTCCAAGCCTTTCTTGGATCACCCTGGACTTCCATCCAGGGTTTTCCCCTCAGTTCCCAATAACTGAGTCTGCCTCCCTTCTCGGAACACTTTGGACTTCCATCCCGCCTTGCTGCCAGTTTGTCCAGTGAACTCCCCTCAGCGAACCGCGCTGAGCTTCCATCCCTGCAACCTCATCTTCTCTCCAGGACTACGAGACCAGGTGTCATATTACCCATTCCCCAAAGCTCTCCATTTCTCAGTTAGTGTATGTCGTGTCTTTCGTGTTTCTTGTCTTCAATAAAATATTATTTGTTACTTTAAAAACCTTGTCTAGCCACTCTCTGACCCGACGCTGTATACATAGGGTACAAGATCCTAGCTACAGTTACCCTGCCTCTCGTTAGCTTAAGAGAGTGCTCGAGCTTAATTTCCCCATCTTGTGATTTTATTTGGTGATTTGGGCGCCCCTCCCGGGACCCCCAACATACAGGGTAACAGTGCTAGGAGAAGCCTTGCTGGCATACAATAGGACCATACTTGTCTTTCTGCCACCTGAATCCCTTTTAACACATAATATATGCTGTAGCGCTGAAATATGGCCTCCAGAGATCTGAGGGCTTGAGAGTTTTTTTTTTAAGCTAGATTTTAAAACTTATGAATATCAACTAAATGCTGACAAGTAAAACTTGTATCTGATAAAATGGCAGAACAGTCCTTTATGAGAGGTCTTAAGTCCAGTTTTCTCCCTCACACAGAAGCTGCAAAATTCTCCAGTTTTTGTAAAAGCAAGTTTCTGTTCCTGAAGGTTTATAGGAGAGGTAGCATCAGGAGGTGCAACAGAAATAAATCCTTATATACACTTGGCTCTGTACATTCACTAGGGTTAGGGACGCAGGACCCTCACAAAACTGAAAAAATTGCAAATAATGAAATTTGTGTGTCTGTGGGAGGGGGGCTGAGGCACAGGTCGGGAAAGTGGACATCCAGGGTCTAAACCAGGTCAGGGAAAGGAGATGGTTAGCAGGGTGGTCTTGTACTTCCTCTCTCTTCTCCATCTTCTTCCTTGGGAGTGTGTGGGGCAGGGGTACAGGGTTTGTGGTGCTGAAAATTTGGGCAGAGAGCCATCCTTAGTTGGCCAGGCAGAGACTGGTAGAGGAAGAGGAGGACCAGAGGTGGGTTTTTAAAGGGCTATGCAGCCTGATTGGAGCCACCGAGAGGGAAGGTTCCCCCAAAGAAGAAGCACCTGAGGTGGGAGGGAAGGGGTTGGAGAAACTTACAAATAATCAAATCCGTGAATGTCAAACCTGCAAATGTGAAGAGCTGACTGTATTTGTATGTTAAATATTTCTATTGAAGATACAGTAGAAGCAAAGTAATATCATTTCATGACCTAAGTAGTAGAAATCATACAGCTGTTATATTTCCCTGCCTAAGGTTAGAATCCATACTAGCAAAAATAAAAATGCAGTCAATCCTCGACGTTCACTAGGCTGAGAGTTGCAGGATTGCCACAAAAGTGGAAAAATAGCAAATATTAAAATGTGTGTGTATGTATCTGTGGGAAGGGGCTGAGGCATGGTGTGAAGTATGGTTACCTAGGGTCCAAAAAAGATCAGGGAAAGGAGATGGAAAAGGGATGGGTCTGCACGGTGGCCTTATATTTCTTTTCTCTCACTCATCTCCTTCTTTGGGTGAGTGTGGAGGCACTGGGAAAGGGTTTGTGATGCTGAGATCCTTATTTGCCCAGGCAGTGTGTGGTTTAGGAGGAGGAGGAGGAGGATGACCAGGTTTTATGAGGTGAGAGTGGGGGGGGGAGGACAAGGGTTGGAGAACCTAATAGTGAAATCCAGGAAAGTGAAACCCACAAATGTGTAGGGCCGCCTGTACTAGAGTCTGGTTGTTGCGAAGAGGATGCAAAAAATGAAAATTACAGTTTGAGGGAAAACTGCTTTCAGAAACCATAAGAGATTTTTGTTTCTCAAATGCCCTGGAACAACGTGATATACATCTGAAACTTGTCCCTGCAAACTGAAGAATCACCTGAATGTGTTCAGCCCTTTCTTAGTCGGGTTGTCTTATATCTCACCAAAGAGAGTGCAAGATGTCAAGAATTTGCACTTAAGCCTGATTTAGGAATTCCAAAACATGCACCTACCTGGAAGACTGGTGTAATGGTTAGAGTGTTGGACTAGGACTACGGAAGACACAGGGTTTGAATCCCTACTCATCTGAGGGAGTCCACTGGGGGGTGACCTTGGGCAAGTCACAATCTCTTAGCCTTAGAGGAAAGCAATGGTGAACCCACTCTAAACAAATCTTGCCAATAAAATCCTGAGATAGGTTTACCTAAGTCGGAAATGACTCGAAGGCACGTAACAACCTGCTAAAATGAACATGAGCATGCTACTTCTGTCACGATGGACACACACACTTGTTGCCATCAGGGTCTCTCTATGATGTAGTACGGTATTTTGAAAAAATCAAGGAGGAAGAACTTTGATGAATAGAAGAGGCTCTCTGCTTTAGAAGGTCATGCTGAACACTAGGTGGGGAAAAAACTGTATGTATGTGGAACTAGCATGTTTGTTCTCCTGTGCTGGCACAAGTACTGTGCTGGCACAATGTACATTCTGGAATGCCTCAGATGTATAGTCTTTAGGCCTTATTATTGTTTTATTATGATTTGAATATGTAGACATTATGATTTATTTAAACAATTGTGAATGTATAACTTTGGCAATACTACTTACAGCCAGTAATTAAGAACATAATTATTTTGTCCACTGTATCAACCTAATGAATGCATTTGTTGGGATGTGTTTGCACATGCACAATATATTTCCAGCTTTTCCTTGTACTACTTGCAGGTCTGTCAAAACTTCATGGAAATAAACAATTGTTGTGTAAAAGGGTCTTGGAATCTTAATATTATTCCTGTACTATAACTTCAGAAGAATTCTTCAAAAGAATTCTTTAACATACCACTATAACAGCAGATAGAATGAGCAGATATAAAAACAACAAGAAGTATTTCTATAGTGATGCATATATTTCTGTTTTAATTTCGTATTTTGTTTTTTAAAAAAATAGTCTTTGCATTGTTCCTCCAAAAATTTTTCATTTGGCTTCCATTTTGTTGTCTTTCAGTTTAGGCTTCTAAAAACATTTGGAATAAATGTTAGGCTTAATACTAGCTTGCCATCAACAGTTCATCAAAACTGGTTAAAACAGTCTGCCTCCAAGGGCAAGTACTATATGATGGCAATGAGTTGCTAATCATCTCTTTGAGCTGTCACCCTTGATGTTAGTGTGCAGTGCTTAGATACAGAGAAACTTGGATTTACCAGGTAAAAAATAAAAATAAAAATTGAATAATCAAACTTTTCTTCAAATACTTACAAAATTTGGAAAATCTTCCAGACTAATAGATTTGGGGATTTTGGAAACCCCTTGCCAAATAATTGCAACCTTATTAGCATAAAGCAGAAAACCACGTATATCTGATATTTTCATTTTAATTTCCAGTTTACATAGACTGTTGAATTTTACGCCTTCTTGACCAAATGCTGAGTATACCAGTGTCCCCTCAGCAGTAATCCATGGTACTGGTGTCCTTTTGTCAGTAATAACATATAAACCAGCTTTAGTGCTCTACATTTCGAAAACATTGGACAAATGTATATTTGCAAGTGTATTGGTTGACAAGTGGGCAGGGAAATATTTTAGGAACTGAAATATACAAGGAAGGATAAATCAAATTTAGGATGGTGCAGAATACCATCTCCTCACCCCCTTGCCAGCAAACACATCCCGGTAAGCAAATAGGTGGAACCTTTTTCTCTTATGTACTTGTGGCTGTGTATGTCACAGGAAAGAACAGTGTTCTTCATTTTCAAACATTGGCTAAAGAATTCTGATTGACAGCTTGACAATTAAAATCCACAATTATTTACAATGAGGAGGAGTGAGTGTGGTAGAATGGAGAGACTGCATATAAATGTCAGCTGCTGAGTCAACATCTGTTGCAGAACGCCAGGCATCCCCTATAAAATCCACAGATCCTTCTAACATTGCCTCTTCCCAGAGTATTGTTTCTAATGCTCATATGTGGAAACCATACATGTAGTAGCTACTTGTATACATACCTACTCAGAAGTAAGTTCAATGAAATTTGCTTGCAGATGAGTGTGTATACTGCACATTGTATAGGATACCAATTGTAATGAATATGTATTACAAACCACAACCGGTCATACGCATTTTTTAAAGTTACAAGTTATAGTATATGACCTAAACATGTTGCAATTGTCCTAGGTGCCTTTCTTGATGTATTGTACTGTCACACTAGTTGATTTAATGGCAACTATTTAACGCAATTAAAGACCACAGCTATTTGCAGTAAGAAAGACTGGATGGGAGGAACTAAGGAAGTTTATGCATCTAAGTCAAATCATTTAATTTATGCCCATTAAAATAGTAATATATTTCTTTTTTTTCCCTCCCACCAGGCTTGCAAAAAAATAAAAATAAAAATCCATCTTCTATAACTGAACAGCTACAAATCTGCCAACACATTCCAGTCACAAAAAAGGGGACGTAAGGAATTGTATTAAACATCACATCATTGCATTAGTTTTCCATGCAAGAAAAGTGATACTCAAGATACAAGAAAGAAACTATAGAAGAAACTATATTTGGAGCAAAAAATGCCAGCTATAAGAAAAGGAAGAGGCACTAGTGTTATTCTAAAAGGTGGATGACTCAGGGGTCCACCCACAATTCCATTACCTCCCAAGTGAGAATTGGGAATTTAATTAGCTCTATAAGTAGATCTGCAAGAGGAAGGTAGCCTAACAAGATCTTCCACCAATGTTTACAGGATCCTTGCAGGAAAGAACCAGCCAGAGATTCCAAATAAACTGAAATGTATTTTTATTAAAAGTTCAATCACATATGCAAAAGATTTAAGCACTCAAACACTTGCACAACAATTAACCAAAGGATAAAGGAAGGAAAGCTGTTGATAGCAGAGTTTTGGGAAATGGGCAATAATTACTGATCCAGACAGCAACAATGTATGGCTTTGACTTGCTCATAAGCACAGTTCTTGTTTGGGAATTGGAGTGAAAGTATGGCATGCAGCAAGCAAGATACTGCATCAAACTGCTCAAAACAGAGGGCTTTTATACCCAAAACCTGCCTGGAGGGCATGGGTGTGAATGGCTCTATGGCCCAGCAAACAATGGAGGTTGCCACATGGACAATGGGGTCTGGACAGAGTTAATGGTCTTATTGTTCGGTGACAAAGAGTTAATGGCTGTCGTAATAGCCCTGAAATGGTGGATGGGTAAGGAAAACATCCAGGTGTAAGGAAGAAGGGTTGAAACAATCTTTGTTTTGGTGGGAATCTCTATTTGCTATTGTATGGTATCAGAGATGTTACAGCTTCAGTTTAAGCCTATTATTTCTGGAGTTACCTTGTAATCTGCCTGACAATGACCTTGGCTGTGCCTAGATAGGGTCATCTGACCTACTTTGCAGCACACATGTTCATTCATTTTCCTCATTAATTTTTCTCTGCCCAGCTTGACCTTCCGGTCACTTCAGGTCCGTTTTATATCAATGCCAATTAATGTATTTTGCCAATTAAATCATATTTTGCCAATTTAACCATATCAGATCTGGGGTGTGTGTGGGTTGGTAACACTGGAGATCAAGTTCCAAACATATGTTGGCTAACAGAGCACACAGAAGAGTTTCAGAATAAAGTCAACCTGTTCTTCATGGTTTATAGCAATGCCTTTGACTGCATAGATTATAAAAAGTGTTTGATTGCTCTAAAAAAAAATAAGAGTGCCATAGGGTTTGAGTGTCCTGATACATAGGACACTTCTGACAACACTGCTTATACTGCTATTATTCCACTTTCAGCATCTTGTGGAATTCTGGAGTTTGTAGTTGACTGAGGCCAAAGAGCTCTCCGGCTGAGAATTCTAAAGGCCCCTCCCTAAACTGCAAACCCCAGGATTCCATAGGATGATAAAAGTGGAATAATAGCTCTTAACAGTGTAGTGTGGAAATGGCCATATTCTGGACAAGAGACCTTTATCAGGACAGAATCTAAACAGAAAGAATGGTTTCTAATTGGCTGGGTGGTCACACAAGTCTGCCTTTTATCACCTTATTTGTTTAACGTATATGCAGAATATGCAGAGGAGGATTCAAGGAAAGAGGTGAGAAAGATGAGAGAAGAAACAACAATTATTATTTTGTTTTTATTTAATATTTATTTAATACTAACTTTAGTCATTTAATAATTTAAGATAATGCTGATGATAACATATTAATAGCAGAAAACAGCAGAGTTTTGGAACAACTACTGATGAAAGCTAAAGAAGAAAGTGTAAAAATAAGGTCCATAATAATAATATTTTTGTCTTCTGAATATTTACCAGAGAAGATTGATATAACTTAAAAGTGAATGATGAAAACACTGAATTTATTACGGACTTTCTGTATCTTGCCTTAACCTTCAATCAAAGTGGAGACCATAGCCAAAAAAAACAGAAGAAGATTAAGACCTGGAAGGGCCATGCTGAAGTACAATGATACTTAATTGAATACCAAAGTCAGGATGATCTATACCATACTATTTGCAGTTCCTATGTATGGTTGTGAAAGCTGGGCACTAAGGAAAGCTGATGAGTAAAAAAAAAAAAATCATTTTCTGAATATCATGGATCCCCCAAAAGAATGAGTCCACATAAATGGATCCAAGAACAAATCTAAGCTGGAACTCTCTCTAGAATCCAAAATGACTATAAACTGAGGCTGTTGTAGTTTGGACACATCATGAGAAGACACAACCCATTGGAAAAGACAATGGTCTGTAAAGTTGAAGGCTGTAGGAAAAGAGGACAACTGCACTACAGATGGATTGACTCAAGGAGCCCGTGAATCTAAATTTGTAAGACCTGATTAGGAAGGTTAATAACAGGGTGTCTTGGAGATCTCTTTTTTCATAGAGTTGCCATAGATCAAAGCTGACTTGCTGGCACACAAGAACAATGGCAGAGCAGCAAATGTGAGCTTGCTTTCTTAGCTAGTCTGGGCAGATTATCAACAACAGAAGGGATGAGGTGGCATCTTGTAGTCTAGCCCACAAAGGCGTTTTTTTGTTTTTGTTTTCTTGTCCTTCCAGTAGCAAAAGCAAGAGAATACCCAAAATCTCAATGATCCTGGACACAAACCAAAGATAAGCAGAGCTTGGAAAACACCTTTACCAAACTCTGAAGGAAAGGTTTAACTACACCTCTAGCAAAGGCAATGACAACACTACCATCATTTCAGTATCCTGTACTCATAGAGATGGGAATTATAGTGATAATGTGTATTTTTAATGTTCTTCACCTATTTTTTTTCAAAATCTTACTTTAAAAATGAGAAATATTTTATCACCTCTCTATGTATACAAATAAGGAGAAGACTGAGTACTGTGACTTACCTCTGTGTTTTTCCCCGTTCATCTCATAGTTCAATAAGTAAACAGGTTTAAAAAGTAAATAGTTGAATAAGTAAGCAGGTTTGATGCTAAATAGTCAATTTGGGCAGCCGTCCCAAACTGCCAAGTAACCACGTAGATGATTGTGCTGTTCACTTTTTTAAAAATGTAGATGAGTCTACTTCTGTTTACAAGGTGTCATGAGAATGTTACCGCAGTTTCTAGCCCAGATTTGTGGGATATTAGATATCACTATGATATCAATAATTCAGCCTTCTTTACCTATTCCTCTCCACATGCTGCAAGGCCCCTGGACAAGCTCGCAGACAGGCATGGCCGCTAATCGCTGTAATATTCCACACAAATACAGGCAGGCCAGAAATAGCCGTCCCGCTGCTTCAGGAGACCTCAAGGCAAGTACTCTGTTATGTATGCATGCTACTTACACTCTGCCCCGAGCAGGCAGATTGATTAGATGAATCCTCATCTGTCAAACACTCTGCGTTTGAATACTGGCTGGTCTATTGACAATTCGAACTTAATCATGCTAAATTCTGACCTTTCAGAGGCTTTGTCTCCAGCCCGAAACTCATTGTTTTCCCCCAAGTATGGACTAGCTTACGGCCACATTTTCCACTATAAGAACCCCTGACTTTGAGAGCTTCTTCGGATCGCTCCTGACTTCCATCCCGGCCTTGCTGCCACTTTGCTTGGCGAGCCTTCCCCTCAGTCCCACGTACTGAGAACCATCATCTCTACGAACTTCTGCTGTAGACTACCCGGGCTTCAGGACCGGTGTAGTATTACCCAAACCAACAATTCCTCTAAAAATCCCTCTATCCCACTCCAACCTTTATTTCTCTAGTTATCTGAGTGAGTGTGCTGCATACACTGTTTAATTGTATTTTAATAAAGATCACAATTGTTATTTCACTTCTGTTTGCTCCTTGACTTGGCCTGACCCCGTAGACATTGGGTAAAAGATCTCACTCCATTGCCCTGCCTCTCCTATTGCTAGCCTGTGCTCTTTGACTAATTTCCCCAACTTGTATAATTTGGAGCGCACTTAGGTGTCCCTCACGGGACCCCCATAAATCAGGATAACAAGAAAGTGTGTAACATGCTAACTCTAGTGAAAGTTTTTCTTTTTTTAAAAAAGAAATCAACATGACAGTTACAAAATGACATCCAGTGTGTCTGTTACCGGATCTGTGCTTCCTGGTCAGTGTCATATGGGAACTTGTTCTACAAAACTTAAGCCAAAAGGCATCAACAGCTTTATCGCAACAAAACCTTGTGGTTAGGAGTTTCTATTGCAAACAGGCAAACATTTGGCTTTGAGAGAATACTGCTTTTGCAATGACAGATCTAGCTGACTAATATTGTAATGCAGGAGCAGATGGAATTGATCTGCATGGGAAAATGCACATGGATTTGGTCGTCAACACTAAACATCCACATACAGAAAAATGATGGAGTACTTTTCTGCTTTATAGCAGACTCAACCTTCGTTCTTTTAACTGGATAAGCAATTAAAGCAAAATTAAAGCAATGGCTCTACCGAGGTATAGTGAAATAAATATGTGCTATGATTTCCACACTCCATTAGATCTGCTTTTCAGTTAAGTGTTAATGTACCACAAACAAAGCCAACTCATAGGTATTTTAAAACACTTGGGGCTTTTTTAAAGCTAGGGGTTAAACTGATATGGTGGTTCTGATTGACTTGGATTGGATTACTTGGATTACTTGGATTAGTAATTGGTCAGTTACATAACAGTACTTTCTCACAATTATCTCTTCTTCTCCTTGCTTATCCCATTCATCCTCTCTCAGCAATTTTCTACCCTTGCTTTCCCTTCCTATAATTCCTGTAGTTTCCCCTGTTTTTTTTTTCTACTATCACATTTTAGTTTGAAGGCTGTCTTCTTGCAGTGTTCTTATGTAGCGTAAAGCAATTACAAGTTTTCAGGGTTTTTCCCTCTTGTAGTTATCAGGGATAAAGATTTTCCCCATTGCTGCTTTGAAAAACTGTCTGGACATAATGCTGTATGAACTGTGAGGCCAACAGGCAGTTTGGCCTCTGCAGCATCCCAGCAAGGGATGATGGGTTTGATTCAGACTGAGAAGCTAATGTAGATTTTATTAAGATGAATGGAATTAAAGCAATTATTAATTTGTCCCACTGATATCAGCGGGAACTAAATGCAACTAAACTACAGTCTTAAATTCAGTGGGGCTTGCTGCCCTGGTAAACATGCACAGGATTGCAGTCGGAATCCAATTCTGTGTATTTGATTTCCTCCTTCCCATGTCCTTGAAAGATGTGCAGTTGATGATAAACAAGTTTACTCCCTTTTTAAGTCCCACTAGTTGAAAGTAGTCCTACATTCTATTAAGTATTCTTGGGATTACAATCTCAAAAATCTGGCAGCGTGGTGACCACTGTGAGATGTTGGTGGCAGATGGCTGTGCTGATCTAAATAGCAGGATATTAATGTTATGCTTCATCTAACTTTACAGTATACCACTTCATGATTCTACAGGTGTATGGTAGGATATATTTCTTGCCAACTTCTCTTATTAATTATATGCTGTTGTTGGCCCTAAAAATTGAAATCAATCAGATAAAACCCTGCATGAACTGAACTAGATCAAACCAGAGGTCTTTGTAAGAAGAAAAAGCAAGAAAGAGAAAACTCTTTCCTTTTCATGAAGATAAGGGAGTGGAGTGGGGGGTTAGGGAACTAGCAGGTAGCACCAATAGGAATTAGAGGGGAAATAATGGTTGGATGGGAAGGAGTGCGGGTTGGAATAAAATGTAAGGCATCCAGTTGCATAGCTGGGTCCTATAGTTACCCAGTGTTTTTTCTGGTTAGTGCACTGACTGACTACTTTACTACTTAGAATGTGCCTCCATGGTACATATGTGTTTATTTTCCTCTCTGCATCCATAACCAAGAATTGAGCTGGGGAAATAATTCCAGTGGCACTAATCTTTTCCCTGAGTTACAGCGCTACACAGTACACTTTTTGCTGTGGTCTATATACCTGCACCTCCTGGGTGCTATTCAGTCTTTTGCAGTAAGCTGCCCTGCAGCTCTTCATGACCCTGTGAGCAGTCCCTGCTCTCATTTCTGTATCTTCTTTGTCTGCTGAAAAGCCTTGCTTCTTCATTGAGTGGGGCAGTGATTTGTGGGTTGTATCGGTGTGGTGTACTAGTTAAAGTGTTGGACTTGAGAGATTGATCCATAATAATAATAATAATAATAATAATAATAATAATAATAATAATAATAATTATTATTATTATTATTATTATTATTATTTGTATCCCGCCTCTCCACATGGATCGAGGTGGTGAACAGCATGAAATACATTATACATTAACATACATTAAAAGACATTAAAAACATACCCAATCCTCCCCACCCACCAACCCAGCTAAAACCAACTTCCTAAAACACATAACAATTAACAATGAATTAACTATTAAAAGAACAGCAGGACAATTGGTGGGAGACAGTGGAAGTACTAGTCTTGGAAGGCTTGTCGGAAGAGATCAGTCTTGACTGCTTTTTTAAAGCAGTCAAGACTGGTAATATGCCGGGTCTCCTCCGGCAGGCCATTCCATAGCTTGGGAGCGATAGAAGAAAAGGTCCTCTGAATAACCGCAGCCAACCTAGTTTTGACTGGCTGCAGTAAATTCTTTCCAGAGGACCTCAATGTGCGGGGCGGATTATATGGGAGAAGGCGATCCCGCAGGTAGTCTGACCCCAAGCCATAAAGGGCTTTAAAGGTAATAACCAACACCTTGTACTGTGCCTGGAAACTAATAGGCAGCCAATGTAATGACTTCAGAATTGGTGTTATGTGGTCAGTTTTAGGTCTACCGGTGACCAACCTGGCTGCCATATTCTGAACTAATTGGAGTGTCCAGACTAAGCACATGGGTAACCCTATGTAGAGCGCATTGCAGAAGTCAAGCCGTGAAGTTACCAGCGTATGCACCACTGTTTTTAGGTGTTCCAGCTCCAAGAGGGGGTGCAGCTGGCGTTCTGACTGAGACAAATCTCACTGGTTCACCTTGATATGGGTATTCTGTCTCTTGGCTTTCCCAGCAGGCTCAGGCAAAAGTAGACTGTTGCAGCTATTTCTAATGTAGATATTCTTTTGCAATAAGTTCTGCCATCTTGACCACACTCTAAGGATGATTTGCTATACATGTCCCGGTTTTCATCTGTGAAATGTTGGAAGTTAGGAGTATATATTTTTGCTACAAGGGGATCACATCTTTATTTATGCTGCCATTGTAACGTACAGTGATTGATAGCTATTTTCTTTCTCACTGCACCACAGTGGCCTGCACTGGGAAACCTGTGACTCCATCTTCCCATTATTACTTGTTTTGTGAGTATAACCATGTTTTTTTTGTGTGTGTGTGTGTGTGCACATGCCCCTTCAAGTTGCCTGTCAACCTATGGCAACCCCATGAATTTCATAGAATCATAGAATCATAGAAATGTAGAGTTGGAAGAGACCACAGGGGCCATGCAGTCCGACCCCCTGCCATGCAGGAACACCCTCAAAGCACTCCCGACAGATGACCATCAAGCCTCTGCTTAAAAACCTCCAAGGAAAGAGACTCCACTACACTCCGAGGCAGCAGATTCCACTGCCGGACAGCCCTGACCGTCGGGAAGTTCTTCCTGAGGTTCAGGTGGAATCTCCTTTCCTGCAGCTTGTATCCATTGCTCCTTGTCCTGGTCTCTGGAGGAGCAGAAAACAAGCCCTCTCCTTCCTCTACATGGCATCTTTTCAAATATTTAAACATGGCTATCATGTCCCCTCTCAACCTTCTCTTCTGCAAACTAAACATCCCCAGCTCTCATACGGCTTTTCTTGAGCAAGGAATACTCAGAGCTGGTTTTGTCAATTCCATCCTCTGAAATACAGATTACAGCACCTAGGTATTTGTTGGCAATCTCCCATCCAAGTACTAACCAGGGCTAACCCATGTTAGGCAAGTGTTAAAGAAGATGTAGTGACTGCCAAGGGCCATAGGATGGCCCCATTAATCTTCCAGGTTGGAATGTTTCCTGGAGTCTGATCTGATCCTGCTATTTGCCTCTTTTCCTCTACCTTCTTTTTATTTTTTGATTTAAAGATGTGCAAACAAACTGGCAAACTGTGGCGATGGTAGGGAGAGGCAAGGAAACAGATCCATCTCAAAGAGTAATTTCCATATCAAAGTAGGCAGTAGGGAGATACCTAATTTGCCTGCCAAAGATAGTACAGAAACACATCCATTTGGTTCCTAACCCACACGCCACTTGCTTGCTTTCAGTGACCCAAATTTCCTGTTATTCTCTGCAGCCTGGAATATTCTCTTGATAGCATGAGTAGTATACACATACAACCTCACATACCAGGATTTTTGGGGAGGGATTAGGACCAGTATGGGTTGTTCCAGAAAGTTCCTTTTCTACAAAGATAGTGTCTTTACTGCTGGGTAAAAAGTCCCTATTCAAATGTTAATGCAAACACACACACAGCATTTGGAACCACCCATTCCATAGCATGTTCACTTCAGGAGTGGGAGCCTGTAGACCTGCAGATGCTTTGGTCTAGTGCCTTTCAAGCTATGCACGGCAATGGATCAACAATTTTCCCTGCCAGAGCACAAGAGACCAGTGACATTTTTGCGCCACTGGCTTTGACTGTTTCTTTCTTTCCTGGAAACTCACTGCAGACCAGCTGCTGATGGCTGGCCACAGACTGGAATCAGTCTGCAGACCAGAGTCAGTTTTCAGACCCGAATCAGTCTACAGACCACTGCTTTGAATAGCAGAGCTTTGGCCTACATCTAGCATGGACAGCCTTCTCCCCTTTCTTGTTGTACATAGATACCAGGATACACTGGGAGCAGATGTGGTGGGAATGAGTCCTTAAATATAGAGAGAAGTGCTCTGTAAAAGTAAGAGTTATGATAAGATAGTGTAAAGGCTTTCACAGCCGGAATCCATAAGTTGTTGTGGGTTTTCGGAGCTTTGAGGCTGTGTTCTATTAGTATTTTCTCCTGATGTTTCCAAAGAAGATGCCAGCCACAAGTGCAGGTGAAACGTCAGGAGAAGATACTAATAGAACACGGCCTCAAAACCCAGAAAACCCAGAACAACCTCTCAACTAACCATGGCTTGAAAATATTGGGGGGGAAATCCAAAAAGCAAACCTTTGTGTTGTCCACCATTTTATTTAAGGGATGCTATTGTACTTTACCATTGTATAGTACAGATTTTGGTATCCACAAGAGTTCCCAGTGGATACTGAGGGCCCACTGTAATTTTAATCCTATTTTTCTACAAAAGTAAGTGCCATTGACTTTAATGAGCCTTACTCCCAAGTCGATGTATAAAGGGTTGGAGCCTTATTAAATATGCTGTTTTTTGTCTTTAGCATTTTTGGTTATGTCTGATAAACTTACTATTTTTGTTGGTTGCTTTGTTTTTTTAAATAGAAAAATGGGCCAAAATTAATATTAATGTACAAAGATTAATAACAGATTTAAAATGTACAGCAGGGTAGAGAACATGTCATCTTCCACATATTGTACTGTACTGTAGTTCCCATTGTCCCAGCATAGCTGGTGGTGAGGGATGGGGAGTATTGCTGTCTCATAGCATCTGGAAAGCCCACCTCTGCTAACTCCCCACTTTCCTTTTTGGCAGGATGGGTAGTGCCTGGTCCAGAACCAGCCAGAACATGTATGATCTTAAGATAATACAAGTGCTGGGAGGGAAATACTGATGTACTGTGTAGGTCCAATTTCAAGGGAATGGAATGCAAAGGGATCACACCTGTATTTGCATAGCTTCTTTCACAGGCTGTTTTGGGTTGTTGTTTTACTCAGCAAAAGGCTTTGGCTTTGCTCCCATCTGATAATTGTATGGACCCTAGTTTAAAAACTTTTTGCTTCAGTGGCTACAATTTCACTTCCTGGTTCCTTTGTTTCAGTACAGCAGTGCTTACAAAACTGTGATACACAAAAGAAATTTTGAGCATTTTTTAAAAGCTGGTGCAATTCTGCCCATGCTTACTTGGGAGTAAATCCATCCAATTAAACAGGGCTTACTCCCAAATAAGCATGTATAGAATTGCAACCCTAGTTCATAACCTTAAATGCAAGTGAAATGTTTATTACATTTTGAACTGAGAGCATGTACAAAATCTATTAGATTAGAAAGGTTATGAATAATGTCTGCAGAGAGACTCATTTCAAATTTCTTTTGTGCAACTCAATCTACTTTGTACTAGTGTTTATATATATATTTTTTGGCTCTTATAAATTAAAATTCCTTGACCATTCTGATAGTTGTGTGAGACAAGCCATTTTGTTTTCAGACTCATATACAACCAGTGAAGATTCAAAGTGGTGTAGTGGTTTGAATGGTAGATTAGGGCAATGGGAGATTAGGGTTGAAATCCGAACTTAGTTATAGAACCCACACTCTCTTAGCCTCAGAGGAAGGCAACAGCAAATCTTTTCTGAATAAATCTTTGCTAAGACAACCTTGTGATAGCCTTGCCATAAATTGGAATAAACTTGAAAACAGATAACAACAAAAACAACACACAAAGCACTCTGGAGAGGTGAAGAACTCTACTATACCATTATAGCACTATGATTCTACTTCAACTGCCATGGCAACATCCCATGGAATCCTGGGTTTTGTAGTTTGGTCAGAAGCACTTAAGCTCTTCAGTTGAGAATTCTAAATGCCCTGCCAATCCCAGGATTCCATAGGATGGAATCAAGGCAGTCTAATTGTGTAGTGTGGTAGGGCCCTTGGTCTGCATCTCCTTTACCTGTTTTTATACTTTGGTGTATCTATCCAGCTCTGGATAGATACACCAATTTTATCCTATCTTTCTCCGGGCACAGGACTCAAAGTGGCTTACAGCAAATTAAAAACAAAGTACAGATAGAAACTTATTACTGTTCAAGTTAAAAGAGCAAATGCACTAGTAGTTCCTAGGCTTCTGGTTCATAGAAACCGAACCATGTCACACCATGAAAACTCATGCAGCCAGACGCGAACCCCCATCTGTATTGGATCCGAACCCTATGAAGCATTTCCTGTGTAAAGATAAAAGTCTTGGTGGTGTTGCGTTATCCCCAGACACAGATCTTGGAGCACTGTGGCGGTTTCACCTTCATATGAGACAAACTGAAAGACTCAGAGCCTCCCAAAGAGGGCCTCCTTTACAGGAAAGTGTAGGAAACAGGCGATGTCTCTGTGTCTGGTAGCTCTGGGAGGCCTGGTGTCAGGGTTTGGTGTGAAAATGGAAAGCCACTGTTTGAACACGGGATAGACATTTTGTGAACATTGAGGTCCAGTTAAGAGTGCAAAACTGAGTGGGGTGGAGGAATTTTTGTCCAAGTGGATCCCATTATTGGGAGAAAGATGGGATATAAATGAATATAGTAATAGTAGTAATAGTAACAGTAAGGCTAATAATAATAATAATAGGCAAGAGAGATTAAATATTCCCGTACTAAGTCATTTAGTGAGGAATTGTTATGCCTTGTCCTCTCATGTTTAACAGGAGGAGGGGATTCACACAAAATTGTCATGTGTTTGGGATCCCATCGTGTTCTGCCAATGCTTTTTCCATCTTTTTTTTTTCCTTAGAAGAGAGAGATTAACTTTCTTTGAGATGAATAGCCAGAAAATCCTGTAATAGATAAGTGAGAAAAGATTTGAAGGCACACCACCACCACCACCACAACAACAAGAACAACAACAACAGAAGAGAAGTACAGCTTCCATGAATGTTTTTTTGGCATCTCATGGGTCGTAATGGGCAAAAATGCTTAAGTGAATAAGTGTTCAGTGCTAAATAAAATATCTGGTTTTTTTTTTAAATGTTGCTTGAATTTATTGATACCGATGGCCACCTTTCAGTTCTCATAGCTGTTACTCTATACCCACTGCCAAGGATTAAAAAAAATTGGAATGAATAGACAGAAAAAGTACAAGATCCCAATACTGTGTGAATAATAGGTATAGTGTGTGTGTGTGTATTGGGGAGGCAGTTCTGATGTGAGACTGGGCAAGGACAAGAAATTGAAACACTTGTTCCCATGGAAGGTCCTGATCCAGTGCAGTTTACTAGCTCCTCTGATATATACAAGGGGAAAATATACAACTAGCTTATTTTGTGGAGTCCTTTACATGCTGGGAGAGATAGCACAAACGATAGTGTCAAGAATATGTGGGAAACTTTCCATTTGACCTGCTGAACTTCAACTGCATATATACAGCTCAGGACACAACAGATTATGCTGTTTTAGGGTGGATAAGATCTACATTACCTTTCTCATCTCCATGGGCTGCAGTTTATGGGGCATTTTTTCATGAGCTGCAGTTCCTGATCTCTAGTAAAACAGTTCTGTGATTGTGCCTGTCAACATAACATGAGTTTACATATAGAAATAACAATGTATTCAAAAGAAGGGAGACACCCCCAGAACTAACAGGAGGGGTCAAGACAATATTTACTTTGTGTTGTGTGCTCTAAATCACTGACTGAAACGGTAAATCAATTTTAATGGGAACAGAAAGGTGCCTTGAGGAAGAATATTATTTGCTAACTAAACAGGGCCAAGGTGGGCAACTGAGGTCCAAGAAGAACCAGCAGAGCCCTCTCCTGGCTTGATATTGAACCTAGGCTGCAGCACTGAGTGTGGTAAATAGGGTCTAAAGACAACCCAGAAGAAAGACAATAGAGCACCTTCTGCAGGCTGACTCTCAATAATTTTGGACAAAACCATCTAGATAACAGAATTGGGATATTTACTTCACTCCTTCCTTCAGGCAAATGATGGGAAAGCATCAGATCCAGGACTTACTTGGGTTTACATTCCTCCTCTTGATGAACATTCATTTGGTACTCTCTCTTTGTGGATGCTGACATCCAACATGGCCTGTTATGAGTAACAAAAAGCGTCTCTTTCCAATCAATAGGGTGAGAATGTACAAAGAGAACTCACATGGTATATGTCTGTCACTGGCTGTTTTGTGGTTCCAATCCAATCTAGATGTTTCATTTCTTCTTCTTCATTATCACCATCAATTTTAAAATCTTAGCAAATATCCATATATTTAATAATTGTAACGATTACTAAATTTACACATCATTCCACCCCACTGTTTCCCCTCTTCCTCTGTGTCTTCCAGTTATACATTTTAATAATAGATTTATACTTGTAATTTAATCAGATATCTTCTCATTAACATTATATCTATTGAACTTTCTGTCATTTCTTTTTTAAATTTCATAATTTCATCCTCTTGTAACAATAAATAAAAGAACATAAAATCCCAATTTCTATTATTTTACCACATTGTTGATTAACATATGCTGTTATTGGCTCCTACTCTTTTTCAAATTCCTGCAATGTTCTTTCTTTTATTAGTATAGTAAACTTCTCCATTTCCATTGTATCTAACATCTTTAATGGCCAGTCCTTCAACTGTGGTGTCTCTTGCCCTTTCCATTTTTGTGCATATACTATCCTTGCTGTCGTGATCATGTATAGTAATAATTTATAATTTACTTTCAGTTCTAGTTGTTTGGCAATCATATTCAATAAATATATTTCAGGTCTCATCTCAAATGAGATATTTAATACTTCACTAACTATAGTATGAATTTGTTTCCAAAAATTCCTAACCTCTTTACATGACCACAACATGTGATAAAAGTTTCCTTTCTAAAAAAAAAAAAGACGTTTCCTTTCTTTTCTCCATATTTCCAACAATTCCCTTGATCCTTTTTGTAAATCTTGTACAATTGCCATGGTATGATGTACTAATGGTACTACATTTTATAATAGTTTTCTTTTAGTTCCATATTTAGCATAAATATTAAATCTTTGCCCCATGACTCTTGCCACTTTTCTAACTCAATTGTGTGACCAAAATTCTGCATCCACTTTATTGTACATTCTTTGATTTGTCCCTGTCCTTATTCCAGTTCTCTTTTTAATAGTCTATATAAATTAATTCTGTATTGTTTGAATATGTCATCTAAATCATTATAGTCTTTCTCAGTTGCTCCTAATTTAAGATCCATTTTGAACTTTTCTTGCAGCTGTCTACGGAAAGAAACTATTTTAAGTCTATTCTTTTTCCTTCAGTTCTTCTCTTGTTTTTAATCTGGGTGCTTTTCCTTTCCATATTAGAAGGTGTTTATGCCTCAGCCATCACCTTCTTTTTATTTTCCATCTATAAAAAATGCCTCTTGGGGAGATGTCCAGTTTGGGATTTTATTATAGAATTTTTTTTTATATTACCATATTTTAGCCAAAGATTTCCTAATATAGTGATTTTGAAAATCTCTATCTCTTTTTTGTTGTACTATAGAGATGTATGCCACCCAAAACTTAAATTGAAACCTTATAGTTTAGCAATCTTCCAGATGATTCATTCTTGTTGCTGTATTTCTGGCTTTATGAGCAATAGTTACCACCTTTATTTCTGAGATCCAAACAACGTTTCACTAATGAAGGGCTTATTTGACTTTTTGGTCCTTGTTTTCCTATCTTTTTATTCTTCTAAGAAAAATAACTTTAGAAACAAGAAATTTTCTAGGTGCTGCTCAGCTAGGCTGACTCATCACTGAAGTGACACATTTTGAGTTCCTCTGTTGAGAATATTTGCTGGTGATATGCCATAAGCTATGATGTTTGATGTGGCAATGTAAAATTCCCTTGTCAAGCCTTCCAATTGCAGCCCCTTTTCTACTTGTGGTTCTGGTCTACAATTCTCAGTTTTATAATCTTTATTAAGATTTCTGCATATACAGTAAGAATTTAAACAAAAGAACAACACATTAAAAAAAAAGAAAAAACAAAGATAAAGAAAAGAAAGAAGTAATAAATAAAAATAAAAGGATATAGATACAAAGAAAAGAATGGAAAGAACAGAGAAAATAAAAGTGACTTCCAATCTTCTCTTTAACAGTTATTAAAGTATGTAATTAATCTCTACCTCTCTTATTTATCACAGTAAATTCCTCACTCTCCTTTTTATGACATGTACCTACTAATATCTAAATCCAAACTTATTAATTCTTAAGTATATTTTCTACAAAAAGTCAGTAAAAGTTTAGTACTTTTTAACAAAAGCTACTATTAATCTTCTCCTAAATCAAGCTAAACAAATTACTCCCTCTCATTCTAATTAACAACAATCTATCATAATGCAAAATACCAAATGACACATAATTTCATCATAATTAAAACAGTTTCCCATTTCTTTTGTTTCTCCCTCCCTCTAACTCTTTTCCAAAAAAGAAAACTCAATCTTTCTGTATTTTTTTTCTTTTTTCCTCTTTGAATGTTCTATAGCTATTTCTGAAAAACACTCCTTTCTCATGATAATATCTCCTGTAATTGTCTAACCTTCCAGCCCACATATGGTTCTTCAGCTTTAATACGATTTTCATCCATCTCTTAAATTTCATAAATTGCCCTCCCCAATCTAAAGAAATCAGTCACACCTCTGCAGCCCTTCCCTAATGCTCTTCGAGTTACTAGCCTGCTTTGTTATTAACAAGTGGTGAAGGCTTGCTACCCCAAATGTGTCCACATGTGATGCTAGTACCTCCATGTGACAAGAGGGAATTAATTAGCTCAAAATTAGGAGGTCTGTGAGAGGGGGCTAAACTAATGAGGTCTTCCCACCAATGTTTATGGGGTCTTGCAGGAAAGAACCAGTCAGAGATTCCAAAATAAGATAAAATGTGTTTTATTGAAAGTTCAATCACACATGCAAAAGATCCAAGCACTCACACACTCACACCACCGCTAGCTGGAGGATATAGGGAGGAAAGTTGTGGACAGAGGAATTTTAGGGTTTGGGTAATAATTAGTTATCGGGAGAGCAGCAAAGAAAGCAGCAATGTGGCTTAGACAAATGCCTAAGGACATTTCAGAGTGACTACATGGCGACCAGCAAGCAAAGTACTGCACTGAACCACTCAAAATGGAGGATTCTTCTACCCGAAATCTACCCCAAGGGTATGGGTGTGACTGGCTCTCCTGGCCAAGTGGACAATGGGAGTTGCAACACAGACGATGTGGTCTGGATGGAGTTAATAGTTTTAGTGCTTAGATGACAAAGAGGTAATAGTTGTTGTAATAGCTCTGTATTGTGGAGAGGTTTGGGCGACAATGCAGGGAAACATCCAGGTGTGAGGGGACAGGGTTGAAACAATCAGGGTTGAAATTTCTAATCTGCTTGATGATGACTGGCTACAGCTAGAGGGGATGTGGGCTGACTTGCCTTGCAATCACACATTTTCAGTCAGACATTTTCCTCTGGCTAGCTTCACCTTCCGGTCACTTCCAGTTCCATTTTATATGGATCCATTTTGTATCAATGCCAATTAATGTATGTGCCAATTAAATAATATTTCACCAATTAAACCATATCAGTCTTGGAGGGCACGTGAGGCCATAACAGGCTGGCACTGGGGAATTAAGATACCAGCTTTGAGAAGCAACAACTTGACCTGAGAGACATATAGGCATGGAAAATGGAACGTATATTATTGATAACAAAGAAGACAATACTGTCAGGCTCCAGAGCGTGTTTAGGGAGGGGCATTTAGAATTCTCAGCCAGAGAGCTCTTTGGCCTCAGTAAACTACAAACCCCAGAATTCCACAGGACATTGAAAGTGGAATAACAGCACTTTAACGGTGTAGTGCAGAAATAGCCAATATCTCCAATGTTATTCCTCTCTCCATTATTTGTAGTATTTTCAGTAGTCTGCTCTGAATCCTCCAGAATCACTTTTAAGTCTCCAATATCATCTTGGTCTGGTTGTATACTACCATCCATAATTTTCTCTACTTACTCCAATATCTCCTCATCATCTGGTGCTCTAATTTCCTTCATATCATCCATCATTAATCTGTAGCTCTTAAGATAATTTTTCATCAGTTCAAATTCACCTTGAATCTCCTGCCAAATTGCTGGGTGTCATTCTTTTTCTTTTTTTTTCTTTTTTTTTATATATATTTTTATTAAGATTAATAACAAATTACAAACATCTCAACAAATTACAATATTTACATTATCAATAACCTTAAATTCTTCACACAAACAATAGAAAGAAATATTCCCCGTTTCTCATTATCTCTTTCACTTCCTACTTTCTTTGACTCAGTTCTTTACATTACGTTACAATCATTCTCTTCAAACATTTATCTTCCCCATTAACCATATTTTAAATGTACCTTTCGCTCTCCTGTCTTTACTACTTTATATCTTACCCTAGTTGTTTCATTACCCATTACAGATCTTTTCCCAGTTTTCCTCAATATATCTCTTAATTTCTATCATTTCAGTCTTTTTGTTTCCTCTTTTTTCTCCTCTCATTGCTCTCGATAGGCTATCTAAAGTTACATATTCTTGAACTTTAATAAACCACTCCTCTATTTCTGGAACTTAATTCGTTTTCCAGTATTTAGCATATAAAATTCTTGCTGCTGTTACCATGTACAGTATACCATTCTTATATTTATTTTGTTCTTTTGTCATTTGATGTAACATATTCAACAGAAATATCTCTGGTGTCAACGGTATTTTTATATTCAGTATTTCTGTAATTACCTTATGTATCGCTTTCCAATAAGTTTTCGCCTCTTTACAAAGCCACCACATATGGTAAAATGAACCACTTTCCCCCTCACACTTCCAGCTTTTTTTCTCTTTCATTTTATATATCTTACTCAGTTTTTCTGGATCTAAATACCAGCGGTATAACATTTTAATATGATTCTCCTTCAAGTTTTGAGCTAACGTAAATTTCCGTGTATCCTCCCAACTTTTTGTCCAATATTCTAGTTTAATTTCATGGCCTATATTACGAGACCATAAAATCACTGAATCTTTTATGACTTCCAATTCCAATTCTCTTAGTAACATAAAATTATACATCTGCGATACTATATGATCTTTACTCTTAAATATTATATTTTCAAATTCATTCATTGAAATTGTGGTGTCAAATCCCTCCAAATTTTGATCTATTCTATATCTTTCCTTGAGTTGCAGGTACAGAAACCACTGACAATTCCACTCTTCATTATTTAATTCCTCTCTCGTCTTAATTCTTTGTGTCTCTTTTCCAACTTCAATTATTATATCTTTGTATGTCATCCATCTCTCCGGTGGCCCTCTCCGATTACTGTATAGAGCTTCATGGGGAGACACCCAAAGTGGAATTTTAATATATATTTTCTTTTTCCAAATTTTCCAAATTTCTAAAAGCGCTCTTTTTATGTAATGGTTAGAGAAATCTTTATCAACCCTTGCTTTACTATACCATATGTAGACGTGCCACCCAAATCGGAGATCAGATCAGAGTGGCTTTCTTCCTAGGAGATATATTAGAGACAATGTACATACAGTACTAAATATACTAGAATACTATGAGAAGCACAACGAGCGGAAAGGATTACTGATTTTCATAGACGCAGAAAAAGCATTCGATAATTTAAACCATGGATTTATGATAGAGCTATTAGAATGTATGAGATGTGGATATAAATTTGTAGCTTGGGTTAAAGAGATTTATAAGAGTAATAGAACAAATTTAATGGTAAACGGGGAGAAATCGGAACCTATAGAAATTAGAAAAGGTACACGACAAGGGTGCCCACTTTCCCCTCTTCTTTTTATAATAATGCTGGAAGTGCTGCTGAGGAGGATAAGAGCGGAAGAAGTCATAAGTGGAGTTAAAATAAAGCAACAAGAATATAAGTCGAGAGCCTATGCAGCTGATTTGGTTCTTTTTTTAGAAGAACCAAAAACAAGCATTGAGAAGGTAATTGAAATATGCAAAGAATATGGAGACTTAGCTGGATTTAAAATAAACAAAGAAAAAACAAAGTTCCTAACCAAGAATATGAGTAAGGAAGAAACAGAGGAAGTAGCCCAAAAAAACAGGTTTTAAAAAAGAGAAGAAAATTAAATATTTGGGAATAAACATAACCAAAAAAAATAACGGATTATTCAAAAATAACTATAAAATGAAATAGAAAGAAATTAAAGGCGATTTACAAAATTGGTCGAAACAGAATTTGTCACTATTAGGACGTATGGCAGTGATTAAGATGTTGATTTTTCCGAAAATGAATTACTTATTTCAAAACTTACCGATAATTATCAATGAGAAATGCTTTCAAGAATGGAAAAAAGATCTTACAGAATTCATCTGGAACAAGAAGAAACCGAGAATTAAGTGGAAAACATTAACAGATAGGAAAGAAAGAGGAGGATGTGGTCTTCCGGACTTGAGACTGTATTATTATGCGAACGGCACGCTTTGGGTAAAAGACTGGATCACTCTTAAAGATGATAGAACGTTGAGTCTTGAGGGTCTCATTCTTTTTCTAAGGGTTGAATAATTGGCATTCTTCTATTAAACAAAATACTTGGCATATATAGAGTTAACACTTTTGTCTCCACAGGGACTCCTCCCCTCTACAATAGGTCACCTTAGTATCTCTTGTTATTCAGATTGCTTTCAATGGGATACTTCCCCCAGATAAAACAAATCCACTTTCCCATAACAAACTAATCTCTTTCTTTACTCCATTTTTGCTTGCAGAGCACTTATAAAAACAATCTTTCAACTTTAAAAAGTTCCTTTCCAACTTTTGATATTACTATAGCCTTTGTCCATGTTTTTTAAAAAATTAGTTCACATTCTTGTTAAACTTTCTGCTTTCAAAATTCAATCTGCAAGTCTTAAAAATAGTCCTTAAAGTCACTCTTTTTAGTACAGAAAGCAGGAAACTCACTGAGGTATTACTATATTTGCTGGCGTATAAGACTCACCTTTCCCGCCAAAAAAATAATGTTTGAAAATGGGGTGTGTCTTATACACTGGCAAATAACGGGTAATTTCACCACTGAACTGAAGATCTCTTTTGATGATAATTTGAAGAATTCCAGATGTTATTAAAAGATAATTAAGAAAATGAGATTTTACAGTCTTAGTTTCCTTTATAGGCTTGCACAGAGCAGCATGAGCTTGGTGGAATTAACCAAGGTCTCCCGCACTTTGCTCACATTTGACTTCTATGGTTCATGCAAGCTTAGCAAGGTTCTTGGACCCTTGTGGGTGATCTGTATGCTCTCTCCTTCTCCCAGGAGAGAATCAACAGTTGGACTTTGCCTCTGCGCCAGTGATTGTCACTGCTGTAGCTTTCTCTTTCACGAAGCTCTGTGAAGGGCTGTCAGCCTGCCACCCAGAAGTCTCCCTTGTTTGTGGTCGACAATTCTCATGGTCTCCTTTTGTTTCTCATCAAATGTCTCCTCTCAGTTGCTTAATTTTTTAAAATCTTTTTACAGGAAGAGTGCTAATTTGGCAAGCTGCAGTGGTGGTACTGATATTGATTTCTCTTTCTTGGCTCATTGCAGGATTCTTTATCACTCCTCACCTTAAAGATTCTACTAATGTGGCTCTTTTTTCTTAGCAAAGTTTGCTATTTTATTGTGGTACAAGCTTGCATGGGCTGGAGGCCAGACATCTCTCTCTCACACACATGAAAAATAATGTCCATCTATGATTATTCTGTTCATGTAAAATTTAAGCAGATACATAAACAGGTATGTAAAATTGTCAGTTTTTCTGCTTAATTTGATTTATTCCTGTTTTTAAGTAGAAATGCTTAGAAAAATATTTTCCTTATTTGTTGTTAACTGCTGTTGAGTTGACTTCAGTTTATGGCAACCCTAGGGAGAATTTAGGCTTGATTTGCTCTAGGAGCCATTTAGTTGTCTTTTTAGCAGACCATGGTATCCATAGAACTCTTCCCCAGCACCACAATTCAAAGGAGCTGACTTTCTTCCTATCAGTTTTCTTCATTGTCCAGCTTTCACAACCATATATACCATTCCAAGAAACTGGAAATATAATAGCATGGACAGTCCAAACTTTATTATTCAATGATGTATTATTCAACAATTATTCCAATTGTTGATGTTCCTTCCTCCAGTTTTCACATCTGCTTCCTCCAGATCTAAACCTGCTTTACATATGATATGTTCAGTGTACAAGTTAAACATATAGGCCCTTTTCACATGGGGTTAAAAAACGGTGTAGATCGACCTCCACGGAGGTTGTCTACACTGTTACGTGAATTGGGGTGGATTACTCGCGAGTAAATCCACACGCCAATCTGCGGTCAGGCGCCCGCAAGTGGCAGCGCCGTGTGCTTTGAAAAACCACATTTTATGTGGTTTTTCAAAGGCACGGGGCATCCAGCCCCATCCAGTCCTGTCGCAGTGCCCGTTAGGATTTACGGATGCGCGAAAGGGCGTCCCTGAAGATCGGGCAGGGGGCGGGATTTCCGGCTGGCGAGCTTCTCCAATTGGTGGAGAGGCTCCGCCAGTCAAAATCTGCCATTTTGGGCGCTGCTGGGCACCGAGGACGCCGCGGGACGCTGCTGGGTGTAGAGCAGCGAAATGCGCTGCTCTGCGTGGCGACGGAACAAGGTAAGCCCCGTTTTGGTGTGGCTTGCCCCGTTCTGCCGCCCACATGTGAAAAGGGCCATAGAGTGATAAAATGTAACCTTGCTTGACCCCCTTGTCAATTGGAATCCATTATGTTTCTCTATTTTTTGTCCTGAAAGCAGCCTCTTGCTTAAGTACAGGTTACAGATCAGGACAATCAACTGTGGTGGCATATCCATTTATTTAAGAGTGAACTAAAGTTTTTCATGATCTACACAATCAAAGCCTTTGCTATAATCTAGAAAGCAAAGGTTGACTTTTTTTTGAAATTCTTTTGTGAGCCCCGGTATCCAATATGTGTTTCTAATATGATCCCTGGTGCCTCTTCTTTTCCTGAGCCCAACTTGGACATCTGGCATTTCTTGCTCCATCTTTGTAGAATTTTGAGCATCAATTTGCTTGTATGGGAAATTAATGCAATAGTTCTTGGATTATTACAATTGCTGGTGTCTCCTTTCTTGGGGATTGAAATATATATTGAGCATTTCCCATCTGTGGACCATCCTTTTGTTTATCATATTTGTTGACCAATTGCAGTTATAAGTAAAGTAGATTCAGTGTCTGTAGCTTGGAGCAGCTCTATTGGTATGCCATCTGTTCCTAGTGATTTATTTGTCCCAAGTTCTTTGACTGTAGCTTCCATTTCACATTCTAAGATTGTAGATTCAGATGGCTCTTCTCTGGATGAATCTGTTATCTTTTCATCTCTTTTATATAGTTCTTCAATATATTGTTTCTGTTGTCTTTTTATTTCTACTTGATCTTGTAACATGTTTCAAAACAAAACAAAACAAAACAAAAATTTTGTTTTGATTTCTCAGATCTTGTGGAAGAGGATTCTTGCTCTTCCTTTTTTGTTGTCATCTTCTATTTCACTGCATTGATGACTATAGTACGCAGTTCTTGTCCTTGCATGCAATTCGCATTCAGGGTCTAACTTTATTTCTGTTCCCTGTTACTTTTGCTTCTTGTCTGTCCTTACCTGCCTGAAGAGTTTCATTTGTCATTCATTGAGGTTTCTGTTTTGTTTTGGCTGCAGGTACAGTGGATTCCCCCCCCCCGTGGCTGCTGGAGTTCCAGGAACCCCTGCAAATAAGAAAAAAATTGTGAATGCTCACATACCATTATACTAAATGCAATATGCAGATGGATGCTTTGGCATGTATGCATTCATGTCACCATCATTTTAGATATAGGATGTGATGTTTCGCATAAACTGAAAGTCACGGATGCAGAAGTTGTGGGTAAGGACAGCCCACTGTAGTGCCTTTTTGCATGCCTCCCTGGCAATGTCCTCTGCTTCTGTCCAGTGTTCTTCTGGCTCCCAGTCAATTAGACTTAATAGTGCAAATCTATTTTTCACATTATCTTCAAACTCTATGGGGATGTTTTTCAGGTTGTATTTTGGCATGATGATTGGTTTCATGTTCTTCTTTTGCTTTACTCTAACTTCTGTATTAGTATTTCCTGGTCTGTGCACAATCTCCTCCTGGTTCTGTTTCAGCAGAAAAAAAGGAGCTTCTCCATCTCCTGCTTCCAGTTAGGTAGCCCGTTTGGTTTCTATATTGACCATCAAGTGATATCCATGTACACAGTCATTTCTTGGGTTACTTAAGGAATGTGTTTGCAATGTACATCCTACTGGCTTCACAAAATTCAGTCAATCATTCTCCGCTTCATTTCTTGATCCTATGTGAAATTTTCTTACAATCTTTGATTGTCCTCTATTTCCTACTTTTGCATTCCAATATCCTGTGATTATCAAGAGGTTTTGGTGTGTGACCAATTTCCTCCTGGACTCCAGCACAGAATCTCTCAGTTTCTTCTCCTGCTGCTTCTGTAGTTGGAGCATAAACTTGGATTATGATTACATTGATGCTCTTTTTGTCAGGTCTTATTGCTATCATTTGGACAGACTTTGCATTATATCTGTTGACTGCTTTTGCTACATCTCTCCTTGCTATTAATGCCATGCAATTTCTTCTTAGATTTTTATTTCCTAAGTAAAATGTTATGTAATTATCTGAATCAGAATGTTCCGTTCCTGTCCTCGTTAGCTTGTTCACTCCAACTATTGCAATGTTTATACATTCCGTTTTGTGTTTTACTATGTGTAGCTTCTTCTAATTCGTGCTTCTCACATTCTGTGTTCCTATAGTATGTGTGGTCCAGCTTTAGACTTTCCTTTCACCTCTGAGAATGTCAACAGCTAAACATCCCTTCAACTTGAGTCCAGCTATGTCATTAGCGCAGCACCACTCATGATTGTCATCTGCTATACACCAGCAACTCATTGAGCACTATCTGACCTCGAATTCTCATCATCTGGGGCTATCTCTTGTTTCAATTTGGACTATCTTGTTGCATTGTTTTCATGGTCAAGTGTATTCAAACAGAGTTTGCCATGCCTCTTCCTTTGTACTACTAACAAGCATTAGCTATGGTGCCACTGCTGTTGTCTTTGAGAGATCCACTGCCAGCGTTACCCCTCTCTCCACTACTGCTGTTGCCCACTAGCCGCTTGGCACCTTTCGCCTATCTCCGCAGTAAAAGCCTGTCTGACACTGGACTCCCTACCATCAGCACTGCTATTGTCAGCATAGCCTCTTGCCTTAACAGAGCCACACAGTCCTATCACTGCAGAACGGTATACCAGAAAAGTGGTATATTCCTTATAGGAGCCCATATATTAGGAAGGGTGTGATATAAATCACATAAGTAATTATAAGATAATGAAAAGGCAGAGCTATTATGTTACACTTCAGAAACATCTTTGTAACTGAGTAATTTAGCCTACATTAGCTGAAAATTGTCCCTAATGTATGATTGTTCATTCTGGATTCCAGACTTTATAACTTTCCTCTCTTTAAAGTTAAGCAATAGTTCCCCCTGCTGGGAAGCCGTGGAAAAGCTGTGAGAGATACTTTTAGATTTCCTGCAGGCACTACAGGCATCAAGGATTGCTTTGTGGCATTTTAGCATAGCCAGCTCTCTACCTATCTTTGTGAGTCTAAGCCCTGAAACACAGTCAAAAAGTATGTCTCCAAAGTTTGTGAGTGTTGACTGATAGTATTTTTTCCCCCAGAATGCAAGGCAGCATTCTACGATTATATATATTTTTTCTTTTTCTGTGTATTATTAAGGTGTCTTGATCATAACAACATGACAGCAGAATGGGAGCATGTGCAAACTTGAATCTGAAACTAGATGGGGAAATGCCAACTCTTCATTTTGATCATAAGGTGACGGTGGTGGGGAAAGAGTTCCAGTCCTCAGAGTCCAGTCCATTTGCTTTCTCAGGAAGGCCTCGTCATTCCAAAAAATTGATCAGCACACAGAAGAATCATCTTGTTATTCTAGAACCAAGTGGGATTGTGAAGCATACTTCAAAGGCATCTTTGTACAGGATTTCAGTGAGATTATAATGATCATTTTAATGAACAATTCAACCAACTTTACAACTAGAGTCAGCTCTAAGATAACTTCTTTGCCTTGGGAGAGAGGCTTTCATTGCTACCCTTTTTCTCTGCATCACTTTTGTGGTGCTGCCAAGTTGTGCTCACACTTTTTTGCAGCATTTGTACTGCTTATAGTGTTTGGTACCATTGTCTCAAGATAAAGTCCAGTGCTTCAGAGCTGACTGATGGAAGTGCAGTTCTGCACTTAGGACTGAAGAACTTCTACAAATTTGGAAGGAAATGTTCCTTCTTTCCTTCCTTTCTTTCTCACTCCATTTGGACCTAACTGTGGACAGCATATTCAAGAAAAATTGACCAAGCATCTCAATGATGCTTCATCTTCATGTCCAGGATGACTGCCTAGTCTGCCATTCCTAGGGCCTTTAAAGCATTGTTCCTCAGGCTATCTGCTGTGGAAGACCAATAATTATTTTTTCCAGTATGCCAGGGACCAGGACTATATTTGTGCCCACTGGCTACAGTTTGTTTGTTTCTTTCTTTCTTTCTTTCTTTCTTTCTTTCTTTCTTTCTTTCTTTCCTTCCTGGAAATGCACCAGACGCTGGCATTCAATGGCTCAAGGGCTGGCTGCCATCTATGAACCACCACTTTGAGTAGCATTTCTTTAAAGCATTTCTGATTAGAGAAGCTCAATTGCCCTTCCAATGGATGCTCTCTGCTTTTTGAGATGATTGTCCCAGGGGTTTTCCACTTATAAGAGCTGTTACCCTGAAATTCTTGGGGGTCCCTGAAGGACTTCTTAATATGCTCCACATGATAGGGAAAGTAAACTCAACAGAGCACAAGCAATAGCAATGCAAGAGGCAGGGTAACCTAGCGAGATATTTTACCCAATTTTTATGGGGTCAGGCCCAGACAGAAATCACACACAAAGGTCCAATGAATGACTTTATTGAATGGATATATCACGCATTAATGCATACACTCACGCACACACACACAAGGGCTAAAGAAAAATAAAGAGTGGGAATACAATAGCGGGATTATTAAAGGATTCATGGTTTGGGTGATACTGCACCTTTTCCTGAAGTCCTAGGTCCAGAAAGCAGCGAAAGAAATGGAACTCAGCAAAGAGAAGCTGAGGGGATCACACGGCTGTCGGGAGGGGGGAGCAGTCAGTTGGTATGACCAGGAGGTATCCAAAGAACTAGTTAAAAACCGGGACTATTTGTAGGAAAAATTTACCTTGAGGGCAAATCTTCTCCCGGGGAGGACAAAGGGGACAACAATGGAAAACAACTTCACACTGGCACCTTCTTTGATATAGGAAGATAACAAGGTGTCACCCAAGTATCAGCATCTATTGCCACTTTGGGTTGCAGTGTGAGTTTATGTAGATGATCCTTGTCTGATAAGATTTTATTGCTTCCAGTGCCCAACTTTGTGGGAAAAACTCTTAATCCCTTCAAGTTGGCTTCTTAAAGGCTGAGGACCTTTTGTCTACCATGGGTTGGCACAGCTTGAGGTCTCCTGTGGCTACATGACAGGGGAGTTTACTGGCCTGACCTGGTTCTTCCATCATACTACCGTTGTTGTCTACATGCTCATCTAGGTGACCTCTCTGGTGGTTTGGATTATGTTTTATATCAAAGTTGTAGACCCCGGGACAGGGTTTACCAAGGGGGCAACAGAGCACTCCCTCTGTCTCTCACACACATGAAACTCTGTTGTATAAATCAATAAACCACCAAAGGTGACTATGTTACACATTAAAGTGCATTTTGTTATTGTTTCGTGAGTCTTATTTAGCTTGCATTCGGTAAAAATTGCCCTGAAACTGTGGGCATTTCCGCACTACACAGTTATAGTGCTATTATTCCACTTTCAACATCCTATGGAATCCTGGGGTTTGCAGTTTAGAGAGAAGCATTTAGAATTCTCAGCCAGAGAGCTCTTTGGCCTCAGTAAACTGCAAACCCCAGAATTCCACAGGATGTTAAAAATGGAATAATAGCACTATAACAGTGTAGTGCAAAAATGGCCTGTGATGACTAGTATTACCACTTGTACTAGTTTTCAGACATCTTGGCTTTTCTGTGTTAAGTTAAGCACTGAAATAAAAATTTTGTGATTGTCAAAAGGTTTTTGTGAAGGATTTAACAGAAGTCTTTACTGAGATGACAGTGACAGTTCTTTCTACATTTGTATTTTTACCAAATGAGCAAAAAATTAGTTTAGTACCTGACAGCAGTATATGTATAACAATGGCTTTATATTCATTTCCAATGGAATCTGCTTTTTCTCTCCTTGTGAGGTTATTGGTTTTAGCTTGCAATAACTATACAGGTATCAGCATTAATGGTATTGTATATATAGACCAACAATCCAAAGAAATATGTTTTCCCCACCTTCCCTTAGTGAGACAGTGCCTTGACTCAAATTTCTTCTAGGCTGAACAAAGGTCAAATCATTCTAATTTTCTGATAGTGCTTCAGTAATAAGACGATGTGAAATATAGGAAATTCCAGCCCTGATTAGGCTGGAGTACTGAGTAAGTTAATCAGGCTATTTGTTTTTAAGGATGTAGGGTTTGGAGGAAAGCAATAAGAATGTCAAAAGCATTCAGGGAGCAAAAGTGAAAAGAACGAGATCTTTCCTACAGCCTAGCAAAATAAGGGGGAAGCTTTCTTTCTTTCTTTCTTTCTTTCTTTCTTTCTTTCTTTCTTTCTTGCTTGCTTGCTTGCTTGCTTGCTTGCTTGCTTGCTTGCTTGCTTGCTTTCTAAAAGAAAGTAAATTGTACATGTGCATGACAGATATTCAGTAGATATTCATTTACTGCTGAAAGTATTGCTACACCAATATGCTGATGATGCCCAACTCTATCTCCTCTTTCCATCTGATTCCAAGGAAGCTGTCTCAGTCCTGAACCAATGTCTGTTGTCAGTAATGGACTAGATGAAGGTAAACAAATTAAAGCTTAATCCAGACAAGACAGAGGTGCTCCTGGTCAGTCAAAAGGCAGATCAAGGAATAGGGACCTTGTCTGTGCTGGATGGGGTTACATTCCGGCTTGCAGTCTTGGTGTTCTCCTGGATTCAACTCTGAGGCTGGAGGGCCAGGTCTCAGCAGTGTCCAGGAGTGCATTTGAACAGTTAAAGTTTGTGCACCGGCTGTCCCTGTTCCTTGAAACCTCAGTTCTGGCTTCAGTGAAACACGCCTTGATTACATCTCAGTTGGACTGCTGTAATGCACTCTACATGAGGCTGCCTTTGGAAACTGTTTGGAAACTTCAGTGGGTACAAAATGCAGCAGCCAGAATGCTAACCATGTCCTGTTACAGGGAGCACATAACTCCCTTGTTAAAACAGCTCCATTGGCTACCTGTTCATTTCCAGGCACAATTCAAAGTACTGGTTATGACCTATAAAGCTCTGTACAGCTTAGGTCCAGTCTGTTTGAAAGACCGTGTCCCCCTGTACAAACTGGCTAGAGCCTTAAGGTCTGCTGGGGAAGGCTTTCTCTCAGGCCCTTTCTGCATGAGGAAGTTAAAACGAGCCAAGGCGTCCTGTCACGGAGGTCGTCCGCACCTTGGATCAGACTAGGTTTGGACAATTTATCTTAGTTCCACAACTTAGTACGATCCAAAACACCCCCAAGTGGTCCTCCAGAGCATTAAGTGAAGACCAGAAAAATCCGGTCTTTCGATCTTCTGGAGTGTGCCATTTCGTACCTGCTCACTTGTGCAGATGTGCAGGCTCGCACCAATGCGAGCCCGTGATCAGCGGAGGGTGGGCCGTGGGTGTGGTCAGCATCAGCGGTGGGTCCGGACCCACAAAGAACAGGAAGCCACCATTTTCAGCCTCAGCAGTGGGGATCTACAGACCTTGCACTGCTCTGATTTGTCCTGCAATAAGAGAGGAGCCCTGCAGAAGGGCTTAAGGGAAAGTCTGCGTTGCTTCAAAGAGAGAAGAACTGGTAAGTAACGGCATGGAGCAATTCACTCACCTTGTGCAGAAAGGGCCTCAGTCCTGCCACCATTCCAGGCTCCCCTGGTGAGAACATGGGAGAGAGCCTTCTCAGTGGCTGCTCCCACCATGTGGAGTGCTCTTTCACAAGAGGCTAGACGGGCCCCCCTCCCTGCTCTCCCTTCACTGGCAGGTTTAAATTTTTCTTTTTAAACAGACTTTTATGTAAGCTGAGGAAGCTTTATTTATTAACTTTTTTAAATTGAATATTGTTTTAAGTTTTTTAATGATTTTGTATGTTTTTAATTGTTTTTAAATGTTTTGATGTTTTAATTTGCTGTTGGAAGTCGCCTTGGGTCCCGTACTGGGAGAAAGGCAGCATACAACTATAATTAATTAATTAAGTAAGTACATTAATTAATTAATTAATTAAAAACAGCACAACTGAGTGATGACAACTTGCTGGAGGAAGGATTGGAGTATCTGTCAATAGATTTAAAATATAGGAATCCAGAGACCAATCAGCTGTGGGAGTGTGGAAGGGTAAGCATTCTAATTCTAAGATTCTTTGGACAATTAACTACTAAACCCGGTCTGCTGCAGATTTGCTTATGTATTAGGGTCATTAGGGCCAGTGAGCTGGCAATCTCAGGAAAATAGATGTAAAGGTACAGTTCCAAACTCTCCGTGTTGCTAACCTGTATAGCACATATCTCAAAGCATGGGACTTTCAAAGCATGGTTGTCTCTTTGGGCTTAAACAGATAACTGTACCTTTTCTCCCTAAGGAGCAAAAATGCATTTGTAATAGCAGTGCTGGATCAGACCAGTTTTGTCCAGCATCTTATTTCTCACAGTGGCCAACCTCATGCTTTTGGAAAGCCAGCATCTAGGAAGTGCAGGCAACAGCATTTTCAGGCTCATGATTCCCAGAAATGGCAGTGAAATGCATGCTTCCATTGAATCTTGACTTAGCACATAGCCAACTTGGCTAGTTGCTATTGATAGCCTTATCCTCCTTTAATTTGTCTGGTCCCCTCTAGGGAATTGCCCTATGGAGAGGCCTTTGACTTAAAGTCAGTGAGGCTTGGTGGCTTCAGAGTCAGTCAGGCATTGAATCTTCTCTGGCTTAATCTGAAATTTAAAAAAGCTATTCAAGATACTGAATTCCATCCTCCAACTAAATTCAGCATCTAGGATAGCTCTTTCAAAGTCTGGACTACAAACCAGGGCAGATTCACTGCCTAACTACCATGGGAGCTGCCCGCTGTCACTCCTTAAAACTTTGTGTGCAAACCCATCCATCCATGCATGCATCCATCTCTTTATTTATACCCTGTCTTTTCCCTAAAGCTGGGGCTCAGGACAGCTTACAGAGAGAATTACGAACAAAAACATGTGTGGCTAAAAACGTACAAACAAACTTATGATAAAAATAGTGTTAAAATATTTGACAGAATTGAAACAATTTAAAATCTTGATTCAAAACAAAGAATTGAGGTAGTACAGCCCATTAAAAATGTTGCTTTCTGCAATATAATCAGTTCCAAAAACTTGCTGGAATAAAAAAGTGTTTGCCTGCTAACAAAAGGAGAGCCAGCAGGGAGCTAAGCTAGTCTGCCTGGGGAAGAAATTCCAGAGTCTGGAAGAAGGCCCTTGCTTGTGTTCCTATTAAGTTGCTGTGAGGGATGGAGGAGTAAGAGAAGTGCCTCCCTCAGAAAGGTTAGAGCTCAGGCACACTCAAAAAGGGAAATAAGGGCCCTTCAGATAGGCTGGACCTGGGCTATACAGGGTGTTATAGTTCATAACCAGCACCAATTATGTTTGGAAACAGACTAGCAGCTGGTGGAGCTGTTGCAACAAGGGAGTTGTGTGCTCCCTTTAACCAGCCCCGCTTAACTATCTGGCTGCAACTCTCTGGACCAGCTGAAGTTTCACAACATCCTTCAAAGGCAGCCCCATTTAGAACATATTGCAGCAAGCTGAACAGGATATAAGCAAAGCATGCGTAACTGATGTCAACTCAGATGTTCCTAGGAATGACATAGTGTACACAATAATTTTATCTGTGCAAATGCACTCCCGATCATCATTGAACTCAGGACTATGCTCAGACTGTGATGTCATCCAGCACAAATTTGAACCCCTCTTTCTTGATCTGTCTTGCAAATGAACTTCCGTCTTATTACAATGAAATCATGATTTAAAAATTGTTTGTGTATTTGACATGATGCAGCCAAAATGAAAAAAGTTATATCTTTGAAATCATCATCATCATCATCATCATCATCATTGTATAGGGAACTGATTATCTTCTGATGGCCACCTTTTGCTGAATCATTTTGTGGCGTCTCTAAGCCTTCTGTTACATTATCCTTCAGTTCTTGGTGTGTAATGAATATAGAAAATACTATTAATCCCAATCCATTCTGTGCTTAGTCTAATGAATTCATGCATATGGCAGAGTAAGAAGTGTCATAACATACTGAGCTGATCCATCCCTAACTCCCAGAACTCCCATTTTCTGGGAACAACAAAGGTTTGGCTGTACTGAGACCGAAGGGCCCTTCTTCCACACAGCTCAGTTACTTTTTGAATACCACATTTGATGGGGCATCTTCAGAAACTGTAAAAGCCGAGGTGGCTATCGGCTTGCCTGATAACTGAGTGAGTAGTTTCCTGTCATCTCTTTCCTCACCCAACTTCTAAATTAATACAAAGGAGTCTCCTATGTTCTTCTCTCTGCATTGTGGAAGGAAGTTTTGTGACAGCCACTTCCTCATAGCAAATCCACACCTTCATCACCAGATTTTTCTGCTGTGAAGAGGATAATCCAGAGCACATAGGTAAGTGGATGATTCTGGCTTTGTCTGAGCTAAGGCATTTCATTGTCTGAGATGGAGGATGAGATGTGTCCCTTTTCCCATTCCCTGTACAGAAGTCAGCTACTGAATCTTACTCTGTGCTCATGTATGTGAGGTGGGGCTTCCCTACACCTTGCTTGTAAGCAGTGTGAAGTAGGTTCTAATTCAGTAGTGACACTGTAATGAGTCATTGCTGTCACCCTGCAAGTCTGTCCTACAGTGTGAGAGCGAGAGGATCAGCTGTGGTGGTGATGGCCACACTGGCAGCAAGACTACCAGGAGTGCCAAAGGGACCTTTCACACCACATAATTACAGCACGGTGGTTCCATTTTAACTGCCATGGCTGTCTCCTATGGAATCCTGGGATACATGGTCTGGGGAGGCACCAAAGCTCCCTGGCTGAGAATTATAAATATCTTCCCCCCAAACTTCAAATCTTGGTAGTCAGTGTGATGTATTAATTTGGGTGTTGGACTAAGACTCCGGAGACCAGGCTTCAAATCGTTGCTCAGCAATGGAAACCCACAGCTCACACCCCCTCAGCTTCAGCAGAAAGCAATGGTAAACCCCTTTTGAGCAGATCTTACCTAGAAATCACTGTGATGGGTTCCCCTTAGGGTTCCCATAAGTTAGAAGTGTCTTGAAGGGGGAAAAACTCCCTGCAAATCCTAGGATTCCACTGGGTTTAACCAAGGCAGTTAAGTGGAATCATAGTGCTATCATTATGTAATGTGAAAATGTACTAAGTTGGAGCAGGTATCTAACAGCCTTCAAAATGTTGGGCTGCAGTTACTAGCATGTCTCACCATGGGCTATACAGGCTACTAAAACTGTTGGGAACTGCAGTTCAGCAATCATTGGAGGTCCATGTATTTCCCTGGTCTGCTGGGTGCTGGGTGGGGTAACATTGAGCACTGGAGAGAGGTACTGAAACCTGCCTTCCCAGACTTTCTGGAGAGCTGGTTCTAGACTACCTCTGTGCATGGACACCTCAGTACCTTACCATTCAACCTCTGTTCACAGACACTGCTAAGTGTTTGCCTCTGTCTTCACACCGGTGTCTTAAATCAATTGCTATAATAATTACAATAGGACCCATTTTGGGTTTTCTTTGAAATTATTGACATTGTTTGGATCCTTACAAGCTTCCTGTGATCTTGTGCTCAAAATATCACCTCTCTAAGGCAGCTTGGTAGCCAGCCAGCCAGCCAGAACAAGCCAAGAGTGCATCAAGAGAAAAGGGAAAGCCAGAAAGTGCAGGTCAGTCAAGTAGGCATTAGAAACCTTGCTCTTACCTATTTCTGCCCCCCCGCCCCAATTTTGGCTCTTTAAAAATTATTGCCATATTTGGCTATTGCACACAGTTAATTCAACAGCCCTTTCCAATCTCCTCTTATATTCCGAGAAGGAAACCACAGGAAGGGAAGTGTTGCTTTGGCTTTTTAAATCACTACTTTCTCACCCTTTCACCACACCACTAAAAAGGGAAAGGCTGCTTTTAATTCAGATGTCATTTTTGATAGTCTCCCCACTAAATGTCCTCTTTTTTGGAAAAGAGAAAGGGTTAATTTTGTTAAAAGCCATTGCTTGGCACCTCGGTACCTGTGGCTCTGGTAAATTGAGAGGAGCAGAATTTGAATCCAGTCAGAGAAATGGAAAATGAGAAGGGTTCTTAAAGAAAGGCAGTCACAGATCCTGTGGCAATGGAGGGACAAGTGCAATTTTATTCTTGGATGGGTAGTGGCAGACCTTCCCTCCCAATCAAGGTGTGTTTGGCTACTTCTCTTTGGGTATAATGAGGTAAAGCCTGCAACCACCTTTTCTTGCCCAGCAGGAATTCTACCACAAAAGAATTTCCTCTCTCCCTCTGCTTCTAGAATGTCCTGCTACTAGTGGCAGGGGATATGTGGGGATAAAACTTGTTCTAATTCACTGTAGGGAGTCTGTGCGTACATGAATGGGTTGCATGAAAATGTAGGTACACTTTCTCTGATCTGCTTGCACCTTAGACACAAAAAGTTGAGCTGTTTTTACTTAACTTTTTATTTCTGCAGTCATATGGCAACTTATGGAGAGCCAGTGTGGTATATTGGTTTGGGCATTGGACTATGATCCTGGAAACCAGAGTACAATTCCCCACTTAGCCATGGAAGCCCACTGGGTGACCTTGGGTGTGTCACACGCTCTCAGCCCCCAGAAAACCCCGTGATAGGTTTGCCTTAGGGTCACTGTAAGTTGTAAACAACTTAAAGGCACACAGCAACAACATGGCGACTTATATCCATCCCAAAGTTTTCACTAACCAACTCCAACAATATTTATTCTTTTTTGGGCGGTGGGTGGGGGCATCAGTTAACATAAAAGTTTTTAAAAAAAAAATCAAGAAGAAATCAGTGCTACAAAATTAGAAGTAAACCATAACAATAACAGGTGTGTTCTTACACTGATAGTTTGAGTATTCTTATATTAACAAAAAATTTCTTTCCTTTGATGCTGGCACAAGTACAGTGAGCCCTCCTTACCTGTGGTCTCTGGACATGCAAGTTGGAGCATCTGCAACTGCGTTGTGTCCTATACTTAGAATGGTGGTGACATGTGTGCAGATGTATTGAAGTGTCCATGTGCATGTTGGCACCACTGAATATAGTGGGATGTGAGCATCTGTGAATTTCACTATTTGCAGGGGCTCGTGGAATATACGGAGGGCGCACTGTATGAGTTCACCAAAATCCAATGCTCCAGTAATGTCCTTATTATAACTGAAAATAACAAGATCAGCTTTATGTTTATGTTATTTATGAAAATAACAAGATCAGCTTTATAGCACTGATAACTGTTTACATAGGAAGAATAGTGTTGGACTGTTGAAGTATTGCATGAAGCTCAAAGGTGGCTTCAGCCAAAAGGTCTGAGAACTACAGATCTCTGTTTTGCGAGTTTATCTGCAAATTAAGCCAATGACCTTTTTTTTAACAAGGGATTTTTTTTTTGGCCAGTTTTACATTTTATAGCTTTTCAGAGTTGACTGAGTTTCAGAATTTCACCTAGTGTATTCAAATTCTCCTCATTGCCATATTGGAAGCTTACAAGCTACCACTGTGCTATAAAAATACTGATTTTCCTCTTTAAGCTATGTTCTGTCCGTGAGGTCTTTTCAACTTAAGTTCATTTTCACTGTTTCCTTCAAAATTAAAACTATCGCTGTCAATAATGCTGTCAGAAAAACTTTGTGGGAGTTTACGACAACGTTTTGAGCATGCTTCGTGATCAGCAGATTCAAATGATTTCTTGGCTGCTTCAAACATATTATTGAAAACAACAGCATTTCACATTTCTTGCAACTGCATCCCAACACACAGGACTCATTAAGTTGCAATTTTGCCTTGATATCCAGATTCTTTTGTTGCAGCAGTGTTGTTACAGACTTATCTCCCAATAGTTTCAGCAAAATTTCAGTAAAAAGAAAAGGGACCCCCCCATTAAACTGGTTTAGTTGTTCTCAACCAAATTTTTCACAAGGGGAATATATATACCAATTAATTTAAGGGTGGAAAGAAGAAATTCTTTATTTAAATGTATCATTGTAATGTCCCTTATATCTTGAGAAGGAGGTTTGCACATATTTCCTGTCACAAAGAATGCAAAGGCAGTCATGTTAATGACATTGGTTTCCCCACATAGTTGTAATTTGTGAGCTGCTTCACACATGACAGGGGCAAAAAAGACATTTATGGGAACACAAGGAACATGAAGTTAAAGTAGCTAGCGAATGTCTGCATGCCAGTGATAAGAACTACCTTTGCTACATGTTAGTTTTAATAAAAACAGTCAAGTCAAAATGGATGCAGATAAAAGCTCACATCCAGGACAAACATTTTAAAAAGGTAAAATATATCCATAAATTTAAAAGCAGTTAAACAACACATCCATTGAAAAGAAAAAAATCTGGACAACACTGAACATTATTAAAAGCCCTGTTAATAATGTATTCATTTTTTCCCCATTGATTTCATCATCTCTCTTGCATGCTTATCTAGGAGTAAGCCAGATCAGTGAGGTGTGTTCTGAGTAAACCTGTATGCACTTCAACAACAGCTCTTCAGGAAGAAAGATGGGGAAAATGTTTTGATAAAATGAGAAAATGAAATGCTCTCCTAGATGAGACTCTTTTTCTGCAGGGGAGGGGGAGATGCAGTCTTCCTACAGTTTAAAATTAAAATTATACAGCTAAAATGAAATAGTAAATTAAAAAAATTATATGTAATTAATTAAAAAAATTACTGTGTACCCTGAGGCAGCACTCTGTAGATTTCCTTTTCCTGTCCTTCCCTTCCCTTCCCTTTTTTTTTTTTTGCTGCCTAACCCATTCTGTTTGCCATGTAGAGACACTTGCTAACAACAACAATAGCAGCAGCAGCAACAACAACAATGGTAACAACAAAACAAAATAAATTAAAAAAAAACTAATGAGAACAGCAAAGAAAGTGGTGAAAGGATGGCAATGGGGAAGAACCTACCTGATAAAAATATTGTTTCTTTATATTGTTCTCTTGAAAAATTCCTTCAAAATTCTCTTAGACTTCATTTGGGAAAATGTTTGTACATTTTGGTTTAAGCTTTTATGAAAAATGTAATGAGTAATTAATTTTAACTCACAAGTTCCAGTCATCGATCAGAACTGCACATAATACATTTAGCAGTGAATAGCAGCGTTTTTACAAGAATTCTTAAAGAAAACAAAACAGGGGCCCTTTTAGTACAGTGTAAGCTAAGAGTCATCACAGGTCTTATATATTCCATATATCGGTCCCATGTTGCAGAGAGGTTGGTTTATGAATCAATTACTTCAGTATGTATGTATGTATGCATGTATGTAAAAATAAATAAATAAATAAAAATGTTCAAACATACAAATGCAATGATTGCTTAAGAAGTGTGACATTACTCTTCCAATATAATATAAAACATTTGTTTTATTCTTTTTCCTTACTATATACAGGTAAAAATGTACCTCAACTGATCTCCTCATCTCATGGATTGTGTTGTGTAACTCACAAAACTCAAAAATCTTCTAGTCCATCTCATCAAAGTACATCCCACCCCCCAAAATTAACCAGTGCACTCCATTATACAAAGTACCACCAGTAGAGATAAAACACATTGCATAGCTGTGCCCACAGAGCCAAAGGCATTAGAGGCCACGTGCAGGTCTTTTTCTTTTCAGCATTTCCTGCTTGAACTCATCTGGGTTCTGCAGGCTGATATCCCTGAACACTGAACATTATCATCCGAATTATCCAAGGTACTCTTATTTATCAATAAGTCTTGTAACATTCTGGGACTTGAAGCAGATGGTCACCCAGGTCTTCTGAGTTATGCTCTTCAGTGTAGAACACTGCATGATAAACTCCATGCACCAGGCTGAAATCTATATTCTGAAATGGTGTGGGAATCCAGATTGGGCTTTCTTAATCCTCATGAATCTGTAATTACTCTGTAATCCCTTGATTTTAATACAGTTGTTCATTAATGTCTTCTTTGGCTTCACACACAGGTCAAACAATAAGACCTCCAAGATGGGAGATTCATTCACATTTGATGGGGATTTGACTGCGCTGTTTGAAAATTATAGTTTCACTTATGACTACACAGCCAATCCTAGCACTGTATCAGAACCCTGCAAATCTGAGAGTGCTTCATCTGTGATCAGGTACTTTGTGGCATTCCTTTATTGCTTGGTATGCTTACTGAGCCTGGTAGGAAACTCCTTGGTGGTTCTGGTGGTCACCTACAATAAAGGAAATCGATCTGTTACTGATGTGTACCTTCTGAACCTAGCCATTGCTGATCTCCTCTTTGCACTCACTTTGCCCATCTGGGCAGTCTTCCGTGCTCATGAATGGATCTTTGGCACTGCCATGTGTAAATTCACTTCTGTCCTGAAGGAAGTCAATTTCTACAGTGGTATCCTCCTGTTGGCCTTCATTAGCATTGACCGCTACCTGGCAATAGTTTATGCTACTCGTCAAGCTACTGAGAAGAGACACTGGGTCAAATTTGCCTGTGTTGGCATCTGGGTGTTCTCTCTCCTTCTTTCTATCCCTATGATTACCTACCGTGAAGTCTTCCCTGTACCAAATTCTTCTCAAATGATTTGCTATGAGAATATTGGAGGGAATGAAACAACTAAGTGGAGAATGGTGCTGAGAATCCTGCCACAAACCTTTGGCTTCCTTGTGCCTTTGGTCATCATGCTCTTTTGCTATGGAGTAACAGTGCACAGGCTCTTCCAGACCAAGAACAGCCAGAAAAAGAAAGCCATGAAAGTCATCCTGGCTGTAGTACTGGTCTTCCTCTTCTGTTGGCTGCCCTACAATATCTCCCTTCTTGCTGATACCCTGCTGAGAACAGGGGTTATTAGTGATAGCTGTGGGCATCGCAATGCCATTGATGCTGCCCTTTCAGGCACAGAAATCCTGGGATTTTCTCACAGCTGTATGAACCCCATCATATATGCCTTTATAGGGCAGAAGTTCCGAAACAACTTCCTCAAGATTTTGGTTGCCCGAGGTATCATCACTAAAGAAATCCTGATTCGGTATCGAAAGGGCTCCTCTTTCTCATCTACCTCTGGCAACACTTCAACAACCCTATAATGCTGTGGAGACAGAAAGGAAGACAGAACAGCTGAAGACACTATCCAGCTGCTCTTCCGAGACTGAGATCAAGATGATATCATTGACATGCTTCATTTTAACCTTGATTTGGCCACTCTAATAAATTCCTGCATTGTGAATGATTTTATGAATTCTGAAAAGCTCTTGTTTTAATGGAAATGAAATCTTGTTATATTCACACACAAAGATTTTCATTTTTGTGCAAGCTTTATATGTTACAACTTGTTACACATTCTGAAGAAAATGAAATGGAGGAAGAATTCATATATTGCATTGTTTAGTGCATACAAAGTGTAGCCTTGTACGGAACTGAAGTTCTAATGTAGATTGTTGTATATTCTAGATTCTCACACATGTATCAGTTTCTCAATATTTCTTTGTGATTGGGAGTTGCTGCCATTTGCTGCTTTTAAGCATGTGTATATGTGGTTATGAGATAAGGTGCAGTTGTGCAATATCATTTATAACAACCTGCAGATCAGGTCATGGTATTTTCTTTGTGGAACTTCTTTCTAACAAAGTAATGTCTGCTGTGTAAAGCAGCCTTTATTCGTTTACAGTGCAATCATACATACATGCCTACTAAGAAATATATCTCCTTGGGTGCCAGTTGATCTTACTTCCAGGCCAGTAGGTATAGAATTTCAGCCTGAGTTATTTAGGAAAACTGCTGTGCTTTTATAGAAATATGTTTACATAGAAGTGCCTGTAGTTAATGGCCCAACTTTCGGTAGGGTTACATAAGACTAATATAGATAGCTCCGGGATGGGTAGAAAAAGTAAGATGTGATAGATGTGTGATTTGCCTTGAATCATTTTCCACTAGCTACAACAATCTGGAAAAGCCTGGGTTTTGCCAGTTGTACATTCTCAGATTATGCTGGAAATATTTTTCTGTTGAGCATGAATAGCAGTATGTTATCTATCATCAGAAAGAAGTATGAGAAGTAGTTTTCTTTTTGCTAGGAGTTCTGTCTGTCAACATTTTGCTGATGAAATTTTAGATACTGGCAACAGTTCTTTTCCTGCGCTCCCCCACCCGTGAACTGATTATATTGGTGGGACAAAAACTTCCTTTGTCTTGCATCTGTCTTCCATACATGTAGTGATGTCGCTGCATTGGTTTAGAAATCTTTGACATGAAAAAAATGCTCATATACTTGCTCATATATGTAGCATCAAAATAAAGTAATGAACTACAATTCTAATCAAAGTTTATGCAGTGGGATCATGTTGACATTTTCAAGCACCTACATAAAAAACAGGCATCATCCAAATTTGTTCCTGACATTAAAACCAGAGTGGGAGGGATTATTAAACTCAAGCTTAAATTTCAATAATTACCCCATTTGCACAAAATGGAGTCATACAGGATAATTGGTACTTTTAAACATATCAAATAAGGAGAAGCAGAAGAATGTTTTAGTTTTTCTAGAGTGGGTTTAAATGGAGGGATTTTGATTGGTAGTACTATGAATGAAGGGCCTAAGGCACCAGATCTTGTCTGATCAAGCTGGAGCAAGCCCAGAGGAGGGCGACCAAAATGGTGAGAGGCCTGGAAGCCATGCCCTATGAGGATAGACTTAGAGAGCTGGGTATGTTTAGTCTACAGAAGGGACAGTTAAGAGGGGACATGATAGCCATGTTCAAATATTTGAAGGGATGCCATGTAGAGGAAGGAGAGGACTTGTTTTCTGCTGCTCCAGAGACCAAGACAAGGAGCAATGGATTCAAGCTGCAGGAAAGGAGATTCCACTTGAACCTCAGGAAGAACTTCCTGACAGTCAGGCTGTCTGGCAGTGGAATATGCTGCCTCGGAGTGTAGTGGAGTCTCTTTCCTTGGAGGTTTTTAAGCAGAGCCTAGATGGCCATCTGTCGGGAGTGCTTTGAGGGTGTTCCTGTATGGCAGGAGGTTGGACTGGATGGCCCGGGTGGTCTCTTCCAACTCTACATTTCTATGATTCTATGATCTTGGAAGCTAAGGAAGGTCAACCCTGATTAGTATTTGGGTGGAAGATGGCTAACAAATACCAGGTGCTATAAGCTATATTTAAGAGGAAAGGACTGGTAAAAGCACCTCTTGAGTATTCCTTACCCAAGAAAAACTTATGAGATTCATGGGGTCATCATAAGTCAACAAGTGATCTGAACATGTGTGCGTGCGCATGCACACACATGCATGCACACACACTGTCAGGATGCTATATTTTAAGAATGTTTTTAGAAAAGCAACATAAAATCTACCACTATATAACACGTTGTGTTAATTAGTAAAGGGTTGCTAAATGCCTGAATTCAACACTCAGGTCTCACCTGTCATATTGTGGGGTGCAGGGGGCCCCTTCTGGAGGCAGTATGAAGGAAACTGGGGTGGAGTGGGGACTAGGTGAAGGCAGGAACTAGTCTAGTGTAGTAAGAGTGTTAAGGTGGTGGCTCTAATACTGGAGTGGGGATGGTGTTTTGGTCTCCACTTTAGGCAGCAAAATATCTTGGCCACAGAAATTCAAATGGATCGATTAGTAGCCTTGAATGACTTCGCCATCTGCCCATCACGTATCTCTTGTGAGACTTGCCAGTTAGCTTGGGAAGTTTGTACAAATGCAGATACGGATGTCTTCTTTAACTGAACATACCTGGAAAATAGCACTGCTAGTTTAGGACCATCCCAGGTTCTGAGGTTTCTGGGCCAAAACCTGAGACCTAAGGATGGACCCTGGTGATGTCATCAAGCCTTACGTACTAAGTACCACACACATACACATTCAGAGAACATATTTCCTGCCTGAAGATTAAAACTTAGATAAAGGGGCTGTTTCCAGTTTAAGGTGAAATTAGTGGATTATTCCTTCTCACTTACTTAGAGAGATGGGATAAAGAATGTTTAATCTAGCTGTGATGGATCCCTTCTGTAGGTTGACCCTGCTGTTCCAAACCTTTGAGCTCCTGTCACTCACCTTGCCACCCTTCCCCTCACAATCCCTCCCTTGATTGGGCTTCAAGGTGATCCCTTTATGGACCAGTGGATGTGTTGTCTTGTGGGTCCACAAACCCTGAACCATTTAATCATTTGCAGCTTCCCTAAACCCTATTCAATTCTTCTCCCCTTGCCTGACTATCTTATCTCTATTACAACTTTCCCCTCTCTCTAGACCATCTTTTCCCCATCTGCCTTTGGTCAGAGAAAAGTCTCAGTTTTGTATCCTCTCTGCCCCATAGCCCCCATTCACAGTATTTCTTGAGCTGTGATTGGCTGGCACCAACCAAGCTTGGCCAGTGCCTCACTTCACACTAGCCTACTTGCTTGTAGCTGGAAGGTGATGCAGAATGTTATGCACAAAGCCTTGTTTTCTTGTCTAAACCTGAGCCCATCAAAACTGGAAACTTTGCACCCATGGAAACTGGAGATTCAGGGCCAGGTGCTGAGGGTTAGCAACCCTGCTAGAAAGGGCTGTTTGTTTTAGGCATTTCTAACACAGAGAAAGGGAAGGGGCATTTGTTATTACCATAACACAAGGGCCATTTCCACACTAGCCTGTTCTAGTGCTATGATTCCTCTTTCAACATCCTATGGAATCCTGGGGTTTGCAGTTTCAGGAGGGGCCAGCTGGCCAAGGTCGGGAACTGTGCAGCCTTCCAGCTGTTGTTGGCCTCCAACATCTAGCCTTCTTCACTATTGTCTGTGCTGTCTAGAGCTAATGGGAGTTGCAGCCTGAACAACATCTGGAGCAGCTCATGATTACCCTCCATGGTACAAAGGAAAATGTTACCTCTTTACTGACTTTACTTTGAAAATGAATAGTCAGTCTGAATTTTGAATAAAGAGGGGAAGGCAAAGTATTGTCACAACCTCTCAAGTGCTGCTTCTAATCTCTACATCAATGAGGAAGAAACTCTGCGTGTGAAACAACTCCCTCTAACTTTACAGTCAGCTACACTGTGTGGTCTTGCAGGCATTTAGAAATGATGAGGCTGGTATATCACAGACCTTCTTAAGCAAACAAGCCTACCTACATCTTGAGCAAGAGGTATGCACACACTTCCTCTTACAAAAATACCAAAATAACTGAGTTGTTGACGAAAATTTCCACATAGCTTTAAAGTGTGAGCTGTTTCACATATGATGTTTTACCCACACTGATTTATCTATCCTCTTTGCAGGAACAAACAAACAAAAACTCTACCCCCTCCCCATGTATTCATTGCAGTGGCCATGAATGTTAACAAATGTTTTTGTTTGACCACCGAAGGGTTAGAGAGCCTTTGCTCTAGAAATATTTGAAGTTATTTTCTTGAAGAGGTCTTAAGAGTATCCACAGCTCAAAATGTGTCAGTTTTTTAAACCAATAAACCAATGATTTTTTGAACATCTTGAAATGTGTCTCCAGTTACTTCTGCAGACTTCGTTAGATGCTCCCCAGTTTCTGCTTCTGATGGACATTCACAGGCTACTACGGAAAATGAGTGCAAATAAATTTACAGCTAATTTTCATATTTAATGGTATATGGTCTACATGGATAGACATTTTGCTTCAGTATAGCCCACCTCATTTATTCTGATTTATATGGAGATCATAGACAGTAAAGTTGCTTTCACAGTAAATACTATTTGTTCAATAATGTCTCTTATACAAAGATTCCCTTTTTGTTGTGGGGGTATTTCGATATATGAGCCTTTCCTGCATGTACGTAGGTGAGCAATTGCAACAGGAAAGGTGGCATAAAGGGGAGGAAATCATAATTACTCCTTGCATGCTATGAAACCACATACCACCTAGAATTATCTTTAAAAGTACAAATTGACATGTGAGTTAATACAGATCAGAAAGATTAATCTCAAATCTTTTAAAAAATGCACCAGAAAAGCTGCAAGAATGCCTGGCCATATATGCTCTACCCGTCAAATAATACCATCTTGCAGCTGGGGAACACTGAGGCTACATTCCTGTATGAATCAGGTGGATCACAAATCTTCACCAGTGTTCTTCTGCCAGGGTTCCCCTTTCAGTCCCACATGCAACCTCAGCTGATAGTGATAGAAACATTCCATAAACTGGTGGCCAGAGGAGGCATGAGGTCCTGGGAAGCACCCAGCTGCAGTTTTTCAGCTGGGAGGAGACATCGCCCTCCTGGAGCTCCTGGGAGGACAATTCTTTCCCCCAAATCTCTAAAACTGGCTGGATTGTGCCTGGGATCCCCCCTGCCCCCATTGGTCACTACTGATGGGCCACAGGGCTTGTCCCATACCATCAGCTGAGATTGCATGTGGAAGGAGGAATGTTGTGCAAGGAGGTACTGGGTACTGTGTACAGAAGTACTGTGGGCAAAAAACATACAGTGGCATAGCAGTCATTTATATTAGTGTATGTCACTAACAGGATGTCAGCTTCAGTCTCATTCATTCATTCATTCTTAAACTATGTCTCGTTTTTGTGTGGCTTGAAGTCATTTCTGACTTATGGTGACCCTAAAAGTAAACCCATCATGGGGCTTCCACTCAACCAAGGAAAACCAATGGGGGTGACCTGGGGCAAATCATACTCTCTCAGCAAGCCCCCTCTGGATAAACCTTGCCAAGAAAACCCCATGATAGGTTTTATAAGTCAGAGATGACTTAAGTGCACATGACAGTATCAACTCGTAGTGCCAGGAGAGAAGCTTGCACTGGATGAGCGCATGGTGTGACCAACCTCTGCTCCCACAGCTGAGAGTAATTTTCTCAGTGCTTAGGGTTGCTGGAGAACTGCTGGCAGGGTTCTCTAGGTGGTAAACTCATTTGAGTGAAGTTTCTTGGCATGACTGAGGCCCTTTTCGCACAGCATTTGTCATGTGAAAGGGCCTCCGGAGCATTGTGCAATTGCAAGGAATGTTTCACATGATGTCCTAGCAATTGCATGATGCTGCTGGGGCCAGCAGGTGTCGATCGCGCAATATTTCATTTTCGGCTTTTTGCTGAAAATGATGTGTGATCGCATGTTACTCCAGGGCCCCACACGCACTTACTGTCCATGTGGAGCCTCTGGAGCCGCGGCCCTCGCACTTCCTCCCCCAGTGCAGCCTGGGAAAATACCTGGCTGTGCTGTGGAAGGAAGAGGCGGAGCCCTCATGCTGTCTGCCAGCTGGCAGGCAACCGCTGCAGAGATGGAGCAGAGGGGACACAAGTGCCTCACAGAAGAGGCTGCTCGTGTGATCCCCGTGCAACCGTGCCAGACGGAGCTAAGCTGCGGAAAGGGCCTAAGTGTGGACTGTGGAGTGCAGTACCTGTCAATCATCTCCACCACCCCTTCCTAGTGAGGAAGAGGAGTGATTAGTGCTCTATTGCTTTGAGCAGTGCTATCAGCAGGACTAGTTGGGAATGTAACAAACCTCTGGCTCTTAGAAATATAATTAGCTCTGAACAGCAAGGGGCTTTAAACGCTTTTTAAAAAGAACAGTTAAGGACAGAAGAAAAATTATATATATAAGCAAGATTGCCATTTTTACTATTGGTTGCAGAATAAACAATGGTTTCCAGCATTTAAATAAGTGTCATTTTAACAAAGCTCTGACAGCTATACCTGTCTTTTATCCTGTCTTTTCCTCCTCCTCTCCCTTCTGTAGATGTTCCTGTAGTAAAAACAAACTTTGAAATCACTTTCTCAGCTTCAATCAGGACTGATAGGAACACAGATCACTGGCTCTTCTAGGAACACTCTTTCTTTCAACAAGAAGAGCCACTCCTAATATTCAGATCTCTTTCTATTTCCCTTCTGTTATCTTTCTCTGTCTGCTGTACCTGGCTTGCCCTGTTGCTTTGCTCTTGGTCTCATGAAGCATTTCTTTCTTTCAATCAGCTGAGTCTCTCTCAATCCAACTCTTAGGACCTTTCTGCACTACACTGTTATAGTGCTATTATTCCACTTTCAACCTCCTGTGGAATTCTGGGGTTTGTAGTTGACTGAGGTCAAAGAGCTCTCTGGTTGAGAATTCTAAATGCGTCTGCCTAAACTGAGAATCCCAGGATTCTACAGGATGTTGAAAGTGCAATAATAGCACTATAACAGTGTAGTGTGGAAAGGCCCTTGTTCTGCTCTACATACCAAGCACCCACTTCTTTTTCTATTGCAGTGTTAAACTTACTCCCTTGCTCCACCTACTCATTTTTTTTATTTGTATCCCGCCTCTCCATATGGATCGAGGCGGCGAACAACTTACAAGTAGCATGTATTTCGAAACATTTCTATACATGCCCCCAACAAGCTGGGTACTCATTTTACCGACCTGCGAAAGGATGGAAGGCTGAGTCAACCTTGGAGCCGGGCAGGATCGAACTCACAACCTTGTGGCTTGCAGTACTGGCATTTAACCACTGCGCCACTAGGGCTACTCATGTCTGTCCCTAGGTGTTTCCTGCTACAGTATTTTTCCTCTTCCCTCAGACCCCAATGGCACTCCTTGCCAGTGGGGTTTACTGCCAGTTTTGGTCACAGTAGAAGCAGCAGGCTCTGAGTGGCTGCACTAGTGTGGCTCACATTTTACCTGGCAGGCCTTTAAGAGGGAATCCTGGTTGTTAACCCTGGCCCTTCAACATAAGGTATCACTCTCCTGGCCTTCCCTCACTATTCCATGCTCCTGTCTCTGGCCACCTCAAGGCCACACCCCTCCCTGTACAGGCAGTTCAGGACAGAGTTCTTGCTTTACAGACAGAGGACAGTAGAGTAGGGTACTTGCTCATTCTTGCTTGCTCGCTCCCAATACAGGGTGTCCAGAATAGGGTATAAGTAATAAGTAAAGCTATTTTGCGGGAGGACTACAGCTTCCAAAATGCTCCAATCAGCATGCCCAATTTGACCTTTTCTCTTCAACTCTTGTCCCAGGAACTCAAGAGCAATTAGAATTCAACTGATCAAAACTTCCTTGAAAATGGGTTAGAAGACAGTTCTGTTTGTGCAGCTAATTCTGATGTTCCTGTTCTTCCTGGCTTTTTCTGCACTTTTTTTTTTTTTAAACTGGAGGGCTACAAAGATTTGTGAGGCCTGTGAGAGGAGGGTAACAGCAGGATATTTTCACTTATGTATACCAGTACTAACTATATGGAAGACTCCAGCTGAAGTTAAAGTATTTTATTTGAATTGGAGAACATATGAGAAATCAAACAGTTTTAAGAACCATACAAGGCTATCAGAAAATAAGGCAGGAAAGACTGGATAGAGAGAGCTTAGGGGTGGAAAGGGTGATAGTTACCACTCTTAAAGAAGGAAGTTGCAACAGAGGGGTTCAGACAGCATCTGAGGGTAGCATGGAGGAACAGCAGTCTGGACTACATTCTATGTACTACAATTGGCTGGAATCGAAGCTAGGATTTTTATACCCTATTTCATACTCTGAAGGGGTGCATTGACAAAGCCATAATGGCTTTCCCATGGGACTTACAAAGACTGATTGCTTTAACTCCAGAGTGATAAAACATTGATGGGATTTATGATAGTCTCTTACTTAATATTTGATGAGGTAGAGTGTAGAGGGAGGATCTCCATCGGGTAAAATTGAGGGATGGTCTCTGATTGGTTTATCTGGACAGTTTGATTTCCATTGTGTTTGAAAATACAAAGAACCTGAAGTCATGGAGAAATTAGCACAAATCCATAAACACTGGAGTTTTCTGCATTATCCTGCTTGGACTTTTCCCACCAGAACGACTCCAAACATGTCTCCAGTCAGTGTGACCTCGATCACATTCTCTGTTATTAATAAGTCCAATTTATGAAAATCACATATCTTGTAGGAGGGGTGGTAGGATATGGTAACAGAGACACTTAGAATTCTTTCTGCCAGAGACCTCTAGTACATTCATTCCCTTTAACTACTGAAAGAGCTTTTTAGCTAAGAATTCTAAAGGCCTCATTTAAACCACAAGGATTCTGCAGTATGGAACCAGCACAGTTTAAGTTGTATCATGGTGCTACAATTGTGGAGTATAGATGCTATATACTGTGTGCATAAATTATCCTTTTTTCCTGGCATGGAGGTGAATTGCTTGGCATAGGGGAGATGGGTTTGTACATACTTACCTCTATCCAGTTTTCTATAAAGGCACTCACAGTGAATATCCATTACACTCAGCCTGATTGAAATGGCTGCATTCTCTTTCCTTGATTGCCTGTTACTACCAGATATTAGCCTGTAGCTTTGATAGCCTGAGGTTGTTATGTGTACAGTAGCTGTGAGATAGGAGGGGTGAAGGCAGCTATTCTGAGGACCACTTTTTTTTGGAAGGGGCAAGTCCCAGAAATTTCTGGTCTGGACAAGAAGCATGGAACATTTTGAAAAATTCTCCCCAAAACAGAAATCTATCTGCCCATGGAAGGTATACGTTATCATGAGGCTCAACAAATCCCCCCTCCTCCATACCCTGGATTGTGTGATGTGACTACCATGACCAAAACTAATTTAGCTGAGCTCAAGAACATCAGTATGTATGTTCCAAGGGTCCCTTTATAAATTCATGAATGCAATCCATTCCACAGTGTACCACCAACAGAAGCCAGGAACACTGCATGTATATGCTTACATGGCTCATAGTACCAGAGTCAAGGAGCAGTACTTCATCGTCAGTTTTTTCTGATGAAATTTGTCTGGGCACCTATGGCTGTTTTTCCTTCACACCGAACACTATAATCTGAATTTTAAGAAACACCATTTTTGGCAGCAGGTCTTGACACATTTCTGGGAAATGAATTAGATTATATCTCTGTTATTTTGTGTTCCATTTCAGCCAATGGTTGAACAATGACTAACTTTTTCTCATCATCATGATTCAAGAAGCTGTAGTTAACTTCTTTTTAAAACACTCATTGTTTATAAGGACACAAAAAAAGAGTTCCTGTTTAAACATGTTTAAAAATAGATTTGATCCATTTATGATTACTATTTGTACTGAAATGGGAGGGATGTAACACCATCTCACCTTGTAACAGTTAGCCAGGTACAGTGCCTGTAAAGGGTTAAGATAACAGAAATCAACTTAGGAAGGAAACAGAAAGAAGGAAGTAACTATATTCCAGAGAAAGTAGCTTCCTTTTTGGTAAGTTAAGAACTTTTTCTTTGCTCACTGATCTCTTGGCTACAGACAGAGAAGGGAATGGCCAAGGAAGCTACAAAGGAAGATTGGAAAGTTGAACACCAAAAAGGTATGAGTGGCTGGAATATTTAAGAAGATAGGATATCCCTCTCCCATTTTTGATGTTTTGGAGACTGTTGATTATGAGATGCATAGTCATTTTCTGCAACTGAAAGATGATGCCCAAGGAAGTAATTCCTTGCATTTGCACACTGTATAATTCCTTATAACACCAAGAACCCTTGTACCAAATGTACTTTTCTCCCTTTTTGATAATTATCCCTGGAAGCATTTTTGCATTCAAAAGAGGAAAGCGGATGCATACTGCTTAAGACTTCAACAACAGTTACTTGAGGGTACCTCCATCTGGGTAGGGTGGATGTTTCAGTTGAATTGAGCACCTGGAAAATTTAATCACTGTCTCTGGTGAAAGGAAAAGAGTTTGGGAGATATCTTATGGAGAAGAGGATCTCCATATGTCTCTTTGGGTGCTAAGCATTCATTGCATTGCAGTGACAACAGCACCCAATGCAAGGACAGAAAATCGCACCTGGGCAACTCCCACAAAACAAGGAAGAAGGCTGAAGGGGATTTTGTGATCTCCACTTTCTGCACTGACAATGCAAAGTAGTGATTCAGCCTAGACTTACTGTACCTTTTTGGTTTTAATTCATTTGTTCATTAACTTTTTGTTTGGCTTAACACTCTACAGAGGCCCAATAGATCCAAGATGGGTAATATGGTCAGATTGGGTTTTATTAACTCCCATGAATTTATAATTAATCTGCAATCCCTTGACTTTAATACAATTGTTCATTAATGTCTGTTTTGGCTTCATACACAGGTCTAACAACAAGTCCTCCAAGATGGGTGATGTGCTCACATTTGATGGGGATTTGAATGAGCTCTTTGAAAGTTATAATTTCACTTATGACTACACAATCAGCCCTGGCAGTGCATCAGAACCCTGCAGATCTGAGAATGCATCACCTGCAATCAAGTACTTTGTGGCATTCCTTTATTGCCTGGTATGCTTACTGAGCCTGGTAGGAAACTCCTTGGTTGTTCTGGTGGTCACCTACAACAAAGAAAACAAACCTGTAACTGATGTGTACCTTCTGAACTTAGCCATCGCTGATCTCCTCTTTGCTCTCACCTTGCCCATCTGGGCTGTCTTCCGAGCTCATGAATGGATCTTCGGCACTGCTATGTGTAAAATCATTTCAGCCCTGAGGGAAGTCAATTTCTACAGCAGCATCCTCTTGTTGGCTTTTATCAGCATTGATCGCTACTTGGCAATAGTTTATGCTACTCGTCAAGCTACTGAGAAGAGGCACTGGGTCAAATTTGTCTGTGTTGGCATTTGGGTATTCTCCTTCTTCCTTTCCCTCCCTATAATTATCTTCCGTACGGCTTTCTCTGCACATTATTCCTCTAAAATGGTTTGTTATGAGAATATTGGAGGGAACGAAACAACTAAGTGGAGAATGGTGCTGAGAATCCTGCCACAAACTTTTGGCTTCCTTGTGCCTTTGGTCATCATGCTCTTTTGCTATGGAGTAACAGTGCACAGGCTCTTCCAGACCAAGAACAGCCAGAAAAAGAAAGCCATGAAAGTCATCCTGGCTGTAGTACTGGTCTTCCTCTTCTGTTGGCTGCCCTACAATATCTCCCTTCTTGCTGATACCCTGCTGAGAACAGGGGTTATTAGTGATAGCTGTGGGCATCGCAATGCCATTGATGCTGCCCTTTCAGGCACAGAAATCCTGGGATTTTCTCACAGCTGTATGAACCCCATCATATATGCCTTTATAGGGCAGAAGTTCCGAAACAACTTCCTCAAGATCTTGGTTGCCCGAGGTATCATCACTAAAAAAATCCTGATTCGGTATCGGAAGGGCTCCTCTTTCTCATCTACCTCTAGGAACACCTCAACAACCCTATAATGCTGTGAAGACAGGAAGGAAGACAGAACAGCTGAAGACACTGTCCAGATGCTGTTCAACCCAAAGTCTCAGTAAATTACAAGACAGCTGTGACTGAGATGAAAGCTCTGTAATTCTTCAGAAACTGCAGCTGACAATCTTCTTAGCCTTGACATAGCAATGGTAAATAATGCTAGTGAAAACTGATTCACCTTGTCACAAACACCATTGTGATTGTCCTTCACTGAGGACTGTTTCCCCATCCAAGTGATCTCATCAGGTTTATGTCAAGTACTGTACCTCCAAAACCAAGTAACCAGTATTGCTTATTTTGAGGTAGAAGACTATCAATGTTGAGTGCTTGGTGGATAGAACACCGAGACACTCCATTTCTGCATTCCTCCTGAATAATTTAGATTTTTGTGGTTGAATTCTGGGTAAAAATAGCCATAGTTTTCATTTGAGCTTAATTAACTTTATTAAGTGAGAAAGAGAAATAGTAAATGCAATGATTATCTGTCTGCTATATTATTCTTAATATATCTGTCATTTGCATACATAACTGAAAATATGATTTTGTTGTAACCTTGCTTTTGCAGCTGTGGTTAAGAGAATTCATTTATTTGGTACAATGAATAGTTTCTGCCTTAGGAAAAATGCATGTCTCCTTGATGGGTTTTAACAAGGAACTGGACACATATATGTGGTGCAATGCATTCTGCCAATTTATCTGCATTCAAGCAGGTTCTGCCAGGGTGATTTCGACACATTCACACAGCAAACACTGACAGGGTCAACTGGGGAGTCCCTGTAAGCAAGTGGGGAGAACTATGTAGCCTTTCATATGTTGTTGAAATGAAATGCTCAGCAGCCCTAACTCAGAGATGATGGTGAGGAATGTTAGTGGTTACAGCTGAACAACTTCTGGAGGGCTGCACCATTCTCACCTCTGCTGTAAGCTTTCCAGTTTCATTGTTCTCTCCAGCCACTAGTTAGTGGGATTAATTGCTATGGTTTCTCCACACCCTCCCCAGTGGGAGAAAGTGTAGAGTAAGTGAAGCCGAGGCACCAATTGAAGGAAAAGTCCTGCTGGCTTGTATGTTTGGCATTTCTCACCCAAGAATCCCCTATACACCTCTCACTCTTGCAGCTGGCAAGTGATATGTGGAGTAAACTGCTTGCACTGGGTGGGTGAGTGGAGATCTGAGGGAGGATGGAGCTGGGGCAGCGGGACTTCTAGAATGCCTGTGGGCTCTATTGGGAACCTCCCCAGCTCAGAATGAGCCCTGGGGGCTAGTGTTCACCTCACATGATATAAAAAATGGATAAGGAACATTCAGCGTCCCAGATATTGTTGAACTACAACTCCCATCATCCATCATTATTGCTGTGCTGGCTATGGATTGGAATTTTAGTTCAACAATATTTGGAGGGCAATATTCTCTGTCCTTAGTCTAAAATGTGAGGTATTTCTTTTTCAGTTTGTTCTTCAGGTTTTTTTCAGACTGGGGCCTCTTGACTATGCAACATGTCAGCCAATTCCAAAAATTTTTTACTCATTTTTCTGTGTTGGCATGTTTTAACAAGTTGATTATAGCTCCAGGGAAATGCAATCAGTAAGAAGAAGTTTCTTATTTGATGTCCTGATACTGCTGTCCCTCCCTTCGATATCTTAGGCTTTGATTAGAAAAACTAGGCAGTGGTCCTTTAATATGATGTGTTAAGAGGGTCCAATGGTCAGTGCATTGTTCTGAAACTTGAAGAAATTTCAGATGTGATGTTTATAACGGAAGCTTGGTGGTTTTGGGGCAGGAAGACTGCTTCATAGCCCTGGAGCGGAAGAGCTTTCAGAGAGCTTTCGGAATAGCTTTCGGAGTGTGGCCCAAATCTCTTAGCATGCAACCCTGTGTGAAAGATGCGGTCCACCTTCCGTCACTCCTCTTAGACTTCTTGATGTTTTCTCCAATAGTGTTGGTTGAATCTCCCCTTGATTCAGTTGCAAATGAGCCACAACTTGTGAGCATTACCCATGAACACGTGGGTGGAGACATTGCTCTCATTTCTGAGAGAAGCTTCTAAATGGACTCCTACATTTTTCTGTTTTGCATTTTGAAGTAGGGTAGGATTGGTTCATGCATAGTTTGGCACTGCCACTTAGCAATTGCAGTGCAAGGAAAGGAAGCACACTGTTTCCATTTAGTACTTTCTGTGTACATATATTATATGCTGAACGCATACATTGCCTTGCCCTGTGACTGATTTGCTTGGCAAAATGTTGCCATTTGCATGTTCTCAAAGCACATTTCTCTTTTTTTCACCAAGCTGCTGGAACAGCTGGGCTTCCATTAGTTATTTTTGTAAAGACTGCATCTCAGCAAAGTAAAGTCTTCCTCTTGGAGAGAACAGGACAAGTCACTGTAGTGGTTAGTATATTATACACCCAGTTTTTAAACTTTTGAACCAATTTCAGCAATAAATGTTCAGCCATCGACACAGACAATGGCTGCTTTTGAGTGCCTCTTTTGGGGACTGCTCCCACCAGTTCACAGTAGTTGAAACTTAAGCTGAGCCTTATAAATAAGCCCACAAAAGTTACTAGCCTGCTTGCCACCAGTAGAGAAGAGATCAAGAATTCTTTCAGTTCATCAGTAGTCCATTTCCATGAAGGTATGAAAAAAAGGAAAAGGCTTCCCCTCTCAGTCACAGAGATTTGAAATCTACAGAAAAATTGCCACAGAGACTTTAAGGGTTCTTAAATATAATGTCAGTAGTCCATCAAGAGCATGACAAGATAATTCATTTTTAGTGGAGATCAATTTGCATTTGGAATAGTGCTTTAATTAGCTCACTGCTTAGGGGAGAAGACACTTCTCTTCAGATTCACATGTCTTACCTCTCTAGGAGTACATCTAGTAGTGGTCATGTAGTCCTAGTATTGATGTCCTAGACTGGGAATATTTTCTGAGTCCAAGTGCCACCAGATGTATTTCAGGTGCTGTTACGCAGGAGAAAGCATTGCAGTGAAGTCAGCAGAGCCATGGAAGAGGAACATACCACAAGCAACAGTAAGGAGTATGTTACCCTAAGATGTGGAGGACTTTGAGGTCTACCTGCAATGCCAGCATCTCTTTAGAATTTTGGGGAGTTATAGCTCAAAGGAGGCCTGTGAGGGGAGAGTAATCGCAGGCTCTTTTCACCTCTGTATACCAGTACTAACTGTACAGAGGACTCCAGTTAAAAGTTAAACAAAGTATTTTATTTGGACTTAACAAACGCACAAGAAGTCAGATACTCTTAAGAACCATACGTGCCTCAGAAGTGAGGCAAGAAAGGTTGGATAGAGATTGGATGGAAATGATGATAGTTACCAATCCTGAAGCAGAAGGTCAAAATGGAGTGGCTCAAACAGCATGTCTGAGGGTAGCATGGAGGAACAGGAGTCTGGGGTACCATGTGCAGCATAACACGTTCAATGTACTACCACATACTACAATTTTTTGGGCTGAAGCTGGGTTTTTAATACCCTATTTCCTTTCCTGAAGGAGGGTGCGTGGACAAAGCTATAATGGCTTTCTTGTGGGGTTGACAAAAGAGTCCAGAATGGACTGATAGTCTTAACTTTAGGTGAAAAAACATTGATGTGAATCCTGACAATCTCTTAGTGTTTTGGTCAGGTAGTGTGAATAGGGAGGGTCTTCATAGGATATGCTCACAGTAGGGTCCCTGATTGCTTCACCTGGGCAGTTTTGCCTTCTATTGTTTTTGGAAGTGCTTGTAAGCTTGCAGTTTTTGAAAAGATTATTACAAGCCCATCAGCATCAGGCTTTCCTGCCTAATCCTCTCTGAACTTATGACCTGATCATGTCTAAGTTCATCCTACCTGGCAAGATGCTTACAGCCAGTTCTCTTTTAATCATGTCTTTCAGTCATAAATGTGTCACCTCCCACAGAATGGGGTTGTATGGTGTGGTAATAGTTAAGTACCAAGAAGCAAAACTTGGACATAAAACATATTTTGGCTACCATAAGTCTATCACTGAAAGTAATTTTATGATTTGAAGCGATGCCATATAGAGGAGGGGGAGGGCTTGTTTTCGGCTGCTCCAGAGACCAGGACAAGGAGCAATGGATTCAAGCTGCAGGAAAGGAGATTCCACCTGAACCTCAGGAAGAACTTCCTGACAGTCAGGGCTGTCCAGCAGTGGAATGTGCTGCCTTGGAGTGTGGTGGAGTCTCCTTCCTTGGAGGTTTTTAAGCAGACGCTAGATGGCCATCTGTCGGGAGTGCTTTGAGGGTGTTTCTGCATGGCAGGGGGTTGGGCTGGATGGCCTCTTCCAACTCTACATTTCTATGATTCCATGATTCTATATGTCTGTGGTGATACTGTGCTGCACTCCCTTCACAGAGAGATTAGATTAGTGCCTGCTCTTCTACTATCCTTCAACAGGCAGGTGAAGCCCTTACTGTTTCAGCAGGTCTTTGGGGGCTGATTTTTCAGGAGGAAAGGGCCTTTTATAACATGCTGCATTGTCTATATTTGCTGATTTTTTTTTAATGGCCATTCTTTTAATTCAATCGATAGCTGAAATACATATATTTTAAACTTTTGAATGGCATGAGCTGTGTCATACTAGTTAGTTGTTTCAGGTTGAAAAATCGCTTCATCTATACTCATTAAACTATAGCATGACATTGTACTGCTATTACAGTACTACTATTAACTAAAAAAATTAAAATATAATAATCTTTTTTTTTAAAGTAAAACTGTGGCATCAACACTGTGGTGCATCATACTGCAGGAAACAGTGGAGAGATCTTTGGAAAACATTCTTACATAGTAAAGGTGTCTGAATAGTGACTTTCAGAGGTTAACAGGTCAGTACTGCACTGTTATTGCACTATAAGAGCAAGCAATTTATATTTTTTTAAAAAATAGAAAAAAAATCTAAAGAGGGTTCTGTCCCTTCAAGTTGCCATCGACTTATGGCAGCCTCATGAGTTTTTCATAGGGTTTTCTCAGTCAAGGATTGAGAGGTGGTTTTGTCAGTTCCTTCCTCTGAAATATAGCCTGAAGCACCTGGTATTCATTGGTGATCTCCCATCCAAGTCCTAACCAGAGTGACTCTGCTTAGCTTCCAAGATCAGATGGGATCTGGGTGCCTTCATGGTTTTTAGGCAAAAGTTCAGAGCATGGAAAACACAACTATTCTTTTAGGAAATCTTGTCCTTCCTACCCAAGCACTGGAAATAGTCTGAGGCTTCCCTGCTGGAGATTTCCTTGGGAACCCTCAAGGAAGGGATTACATTAACACTCACAACAGAGCAGAATGAGACATCTGCATCAAACTGTTTACTGAATCGTAATGGCAAAGAGGGGAGTCCTTCACAGATTATTTCCAGCATGAGAACAACACAGGGAAAACCATGACATCATGCAATAAGACTGAGACAAAAGCAAGACTAAACCACTGTTATGATAGTATAACAGTGCGGTGTTATAAGGACCAGCTTTACTGAGAGACTGATTGAAGATACATTAGCACAATCACTGCGGTATGGACCAAACAGAACTGACAACATTTATGTAATGATGAAAGTCACAACAAAATTAAGTGAGGAAAAGTAGGACTTTCCAAGAATCAATGTACTCTACAGGCAGGGTGCAGAAGAGGGCTAGGTGTAGTTGCAAAGCCTACAGCAACACAGTTGGGTTAAAAGCAGCTTGACATAATTTTCATACATGTATTGTCCTTGATCACAAATGGAGCACATTTTGGTCTTCCAAAAGGGAACACTAATCACTTTAATCTTCTGCTGTTTTATCATTTCCTCAGCTATTTGTTTTAAGAAATCACCTTGTTCCTAATTAAAGCCGATTACACAAAAATCTATCTCCTACTGCACATTTTATTTTCCAGCTGCACAAAATGAGTCCAAGTGCACATTCACATGAAGTCTGAAGTACTCACAAGTCATTTACAGGACAGTTCTGGAGTGTAGATACATCAAACATTCACTGCAATTTGATATCACAATTAATAGTCATGGACTCATCTTATAGAAATCTGGGATTCATAGTTCAATCAAGTTCAAATTCTCCGTGTGAGAGCTCCTCTAGAGCTGGAGTTCTCGTTGGAGAACTGTAGCCTTTTGAAACTACAAAATCCCAAGGTTCCACAGCAGAAATACTAACAGATCAAGTAATATTGAGATGCTGTGAGTGTGTAGTGCAGACACACACCTACACATGCCTATTCAGAATAGATCTTTCAAGCTGCCTGCCTACTGCTTGTCTCATCACTCTCCTGGTTCTATGTATCATGAGTTGAGCTCCATTTGGGATTTTGTCTGTTCTCAGATTTCAGGTCTACAGTGGTTGCTTATCTTCATATTATGGAGTATGTTGGATTTGGAGTGGTGATGGGGTATCTGTGGCACTCCAAATTATGTTGGACTACATATTCCATAATCCATAAGCTCTAACTATTGTAGTTGGTAAGAAATGCAATCTAAAAACATCTAGAAGGCTGCAGGTCCTTCACCTCTGGCTTTACAGAATATTCTTATTTTTTGCTTTGACAACTTGGCCAAAACACAGCATTTTTGTGACCTCTTCATGAATTCTTTACAAGGATGATGTTCTCAGATTTTCATCCAGAATCAGCTGCAATCTAATGTTGAAAAGGAATTTCTAGAAGTTTTGCTCACAAGAAGAGTCTACTTCTCACAAAACTGCTGGCACACATAATTTCCAGAATGCCAGTTACCCAACTGGCTTTTGCAAAAATCCACACATCCTCTCACCCTGCTGTAAATTTATGACATCAGCCTTAGAGCACAGCTGATAGACAACATCCTGTGATGATAGCGATGTACAGATCATAGGGGACTGTAAGAAATCATAAGAGAATCCCTGGGCCACTTAGAAGTACTCCCAAGTCTTCACATTCAACTGTGTAGAGTAGATGGAGATGCATTCCATGGACCAACTACAGTTGCCGATGACCAGGAAAAAAAAAATGCTATGTTCTCCTCCCAGGCTATTAACAGCATCTTGAGAGCTGCAGAAACCAAGTAATTTCTGTTTTCATAGCATGGAGAGGAATAAAGCCCCCTGATAACATCTGCTAATGAGGCTGTGATTATAGGCATGACTAGTAAGATAGAGGAGGAGGAGGAGGAGGAGGAGGAGGAGGAGGAGGAGGAGGAGGAGGAGTGGCAGCAACAGCAGCAGCAGTAGTAAGGGAGGGGGAATGTAGCTACTGGGAAGAGCAAACTGAAGGCATTGCCCCTCCTAAATAAGAACCCCTCATTGAAATTGTCTTTCAGTCCTCAGATTCCTAGCATTGCAGTAAAACAGTAAACAGAGTTTAGGGCAAAGATGCACAGTGATATATAAGTATAATTTACTTCAGAGTGTGTATCACTACATCACACCTATACCTTTCACTTTTCATTTAACAACATGCTGTGCATTACTTCTAAGTCTGGTCAGTCTGGTACAAATAGTGGAAGATGAGCACTCAAGTCAATTTGCTCTCCACAGATCACTATTGCATTTGGAGATAGGGGAAGACAAATGCTAGTGTTTCTTGGGGAAACAACCAATCCTCTTACTTTCAGATGGTCTGAAAACTTCAAACCACTTTCAGATTTCAGAAACAGGACAGGCAGCCTCTGTTCCCCAAATAGGAAACATTCACAGTCTCACTCCACTCCATCCTAGGGACAGATATTAGAATTTCTGAACATCGGCTTCTTTCCACAAAATATAGCCCAGCAATCTGTTGCAAAAATTGCTTAATCTAGAGATCAAAACCTTCTTGTCCAAGTCATTTGCACAGAACTAAATTTGCTTCCTTAGAGTCATGTTTAGTCCTGTTTCTGTACTGCTTAATGGTTACCATGACAGGTCATCATTTTCTAGCATTTTGTCATTTTGTCCCAGCTAAATATTGCATTGGGAGATGCTGACTTTTCTCATCCTTCCCTACAAACCAGGAGAAACCCAATACCACCACAGGTTATTGTGTACCCACTCAGAGTTCAGATTCAAGGAGACTTTATGTTGTACAAAGAAAGCACCATTTTCTATATAAAAAGGGGCTGTCATTTGGGTCTGCAAAGTTGAAGAAATCATATTTTTTTCAAAAGCTGTAGGCATCAAAGCTGCAGCCACACCCCTGATTGCCAACACCATAGCTTTCCACATGCATAGATATTTCCCCTCGATGTTTGTTAAATATTTTAAAGAATTATTTGGAAAAAAGATACAATCAGGAGAATATGAAAGTAATATGATAGAATTCTTAGGTAAGACCAGAATTACTAGAATTTTGGAAAGCCAAAGGGAGAGTTTGGAAAACCCAATTACAGAACAAGAGGTTAAAAAAGCAATTAAGAATCTGAAGCTGGGGAAAGTCCCAGGACCTGATGGTTTTTCCGCTCATTATTATAAAACATTCCAGGAGGAATTGGTACCCTTATTGGTGCAGGTTTTAAATTCAATTCATAGTAAGGTCTTTCCCAATACATGGAAAGAGTCAAATATAATTCTGATACCCAAAGAAGGGAAGGATTTAACCGATAAAGGGAATTATAGACCAATTGCTTTACTGAATACCGATTATAAAATTTTTACATATATATTAGCTGATAGGTTAAAGGGAATATTAAAGAATTGGATACATGAAGATCAAAATGGATTCCTACCGGGAAGACATCTGAAGAATAATATAAGAGTTATTTTAGATACAATAGAATATTATCAAAATCAAAATCAAAAACAATTGGCTATAATCTTTTTAGATGCGGAAAAAGCGTTTGATAACGTTAATTGGTCGTTTATTTTTGGGGTAATGGAAAAAATGGGGGTGGGAAATAGGTTTCTGGATTGGATAAAAGCTATTTATTGTGAACAAAAAGCTAATATAATTATAAATGGGGGAAAAACAAAACAATTCAGTATATACAAGGGGACAAGACAGGGCTGCCCCCCTCTCCTTTATTATTTATTACTTGTCTAGAGGCTTTGAAGAACAATATTAGAGATGAAAAGATAATAAGGGGAGTCAAGATAAAAGAACATGAAATAAAAATTCAAGCTTATGTGGATGATTTAGCCATAATATTGGAAGATCCCATGAGTAGCATTAAAAAACTGATGGAACTTTTACAACAATTCGGGGAGCTAGCAGGTTTTAGGGTTAATAAAGAAAAATCTTTGATAATGACCAAAAACATGACTTTAAAGCAAGAGAACGATTTGTCGGAGATTTCAGGATTTAAAATAACAAAGAAGATTAAATATTTGGGGATAACAATAACAAAGAACAATTCAGAATTATTTGATAATAATTATAAGAAGTCATGGGGGGAAATTAAGAAAGAGATGAAGAGATGGAAAAATTTGCAATTATCCTTATTAGGGAAAATTTCAGCTATCAAAATGAATATACTTCCAAAAATGATTTTTCTATTTCAAAGCATACCTATAATACATAATGATAAAGTGTTTAAAAAATGGGAACAAGATCTGAGTGATTTTATTTGGAATGGGAGGAAACCCAGAATAAAAATTAAGTACTTGAAAGATAGCAAGGAAAGAGGGGGCCTCGCCCTGCCAGATTTTAAAATATATTATGAGGCATCAGTATTAAATTGGGTTAAGGATTGGGTTAACTTGGATAATAGAAGATTGCTAAATTTAGAAGGATATAATTTATATTTCAGGTGGCACGCATATTTATGGTACGATAAACATAAAATTAATAGAGATTTCTTAGATCACTATGTGAGGAAATCACTTTTAAGAGTATGGTTAAAAGTAAGAAATAAATTGTATCTAAGGATTCCTAGTTGGGTGTCACCACATGAAGCTTTTCATAAATTAGAGAAAAATCAGGTGGGGGAATGGGTCACATACAAAGATATAATTAAAAGGGATGGAAGTGATGTCAGATTAAAGAGTAAAGAAGAAATGATTGAACAAGGATATAGATCACATTGGTTCCTCCATAGACAATTAGTAGAAAGATATAAAATAGACAGTAGGGAAAAGGGAATCTCATTAGAAGAGAATGAATTGGATAAAATATTTAAAAAAGAGGTAAAGGGCACAGTAAGTAAAATGTATAAATTATTAATACATCTGGAATATGAAAAAGAAGTTGTAAAAGAAAATATGATAAAATGGGCTAAAGATATAGGTCACTCAATAGAATTACAACAATGGGAATATGCTTGGAAATTAAATCAGGAATATACAAGAAGCTCAGATCTGAAGGAAAACTTTTTAAAAATCTTTTATAGATGGTATTTAACTCCGGTGCAGATCTCCAAGATGAAGAAAGGGAAATCAACACCTAACTGTTGGAAATGTAAGAAAATTGGGTCCTTTTTTCATTGTTGGTGGACATGTGACAAGGCAAAGAAATTCTGGATTAAAGTGCATGAACAGATAACGAAATATTTAAAAATTAACTTTCCAAGGTTACCAGAAATATATTTGTTAAATATATTTGAGAAAATAGATGTAAAAGTAAGGAGGGAAAATTCTGGTATTTTAAGTTATATGATTTGTGCTGCAAGACTAGTATATGCGAAAAGATGGAAAGACACAAACACACCAACAATGGAGGATTGGGCTAATAAGCTGTACGAAATGGCTGAAATGGATAAATTAACAAAATGTTTGGAGAATAAAAATAACAGTGTATTTAAAAAAGAATGGGAAGCTTTAGATCCATTATGGAATGAACATTGGGGAAACTTGGCAACATTAAGTCTGTATGATTAGGATAATATGATTAAAAACTATGGAATATAATAATATATAGATATATCATAAAAATGGATGATAATTACATATGAATAGGTTGGATATAAATAATGAAGCATGTTAGTTATTAGGAAGGTATAGATATAAGACGTATAGAAATAAATCATAACAAGATATAGAGGGAAAGGGAATGTAATTATTTAGTAAGCTATCAAATAAAGGACACTTAAGATTCGTGAATAGAAATTTTTTTTTCTGTAATAGAATAGAAATTACAAGAAATGTACGATAAGCAGTTAGAAGTTTAGAGTATAGGGTAAAGGGCTATAAAGATTAGAGTAAGTTAATTTTAAATAGTTGGATAGAGGATATGAGTTAGGAGATGTTCTCAATGGTGTGAAAGTAAGAAGTCAAGAATGTATGGAATGGAGTGTAAAGGTAGTAAGTAAGTGTGTAAGTATATAAATTTGTTAGTTAGTTAGTTAAATGTTTGTATAGTAAGTTAGTAGACAAATTCTGCTTGGATGTAATTGGTTTGTATGATTTGATTTGTGTGTATTTGTGTTTTTTCCTGTTTTGTTTTGTGTTTAATGTTATTTAAATAAAATATATTTTTAATAATTAAAAAAAAAATCTCCAGCTTTCACCTCACAGGTGCACAGAAAGAAGGCAGTGGGAGCAGGCGAAATGCTGGAGAATGCGGGGGGCAAGATCTTCCCTCCCAGTCTTGTGCCTGTTGCCCATGTGGGTGGACAGAACAGGGTTCATGGGTGGCAGGCAGGAGAGTGCTTATGCATACTTTCTCGTATACATTATTAAACTATCAATAAAATTTAAGCCAGTTAAAAACATATTGTAGCCAGTTTAAAACACAAAAAGACCCTGTCTCTTCCCTCTCTTTCTCATTTCTGCCATGTCATACAAGGTGCCACGCTGTTGAAAGCTTTAAGTGCTCAGTCTGTATTTCCTGAGATAGTTTGCACTTCACATTGGTTCATACCTCAGTGTTTTATTCTGAGCCTCGACTTCCCCTTTCTGCGACTGTTTTTTACTACACTGGCAAAGGCACCCTCCAGCTGGAGAAATGGGTGTGGTGTAGCAGCAGCTGGGCCCAAACAGGTGACATGAGTGAGATCCCTGATAAACTCTCCCACCTCTTTAATTGGATTCTTTTTTTAACTGTTATGCACAATTTTTTCCCCAAAAAAACATGTACTATTTGAATTGTGGGTATTTTCTGATGCCAATGAGAATTCCAGTGTATTGAACATTACCATGTGGTTATGGTTAGGGTAGATTTGGCCTACCCTCTCCCTCTCCTGCCACACACACACACAGTCTGACTAGTACACAACACTGAAACAAAAAATCTGGTGGCAAAAATAAAAGGCATATCAGGTTGTTTTTTTTAAAAAAATACCATGTATATGACAAGTGTCTGAAACTTGAAAATGCTGGTCACTATCCTATTGATAACAAATGCGGATGCAGTTCTCAAGTATGCCAGCATATGTACTTTGATGGACGTTGCACTGGGAGGTATCTGTACCCTCCCTGCACAGAGTTCCTCCTCCTCTGTTTAACATGACTCAGCAATCCCAGGACATGCCTCTACACCCATTTCTATGTTTAACTGCACTGTATATATATTGATCTGTAAGTTGCCTTCTGTCCTGATTGTGGAAAAAAGACAGATTTCTGCACTATATTGTTATAGTGCTATGATTCTACTTTCAACATCCTGTGGAATTCTGGGGCTTGTAGTTGACTGAGGCCAAAGAACTCTCTGGCTGAGAAGTCTAAATGTCTCTCCCTAAACTGCAAACAATGAGGGCGGTGTGCCTGTGTGGCACTTTTTGGGTGGCAACATCACTCCTTGCCTGCCCTCTCACATGCCATAGCCTTGCCCACACGCGCTGTAGCCTGCCCATGTGTGCTGTAGCCCCGCTCACATGTGCCATAGCCCTACCCATGCACTCCATAGCCCCACCCACGCCTCTCTGTCCCCACCCCTACCCTGCTCGCACTATGCTCCGTCACTGACCCCAGGATTCCATGGGATCTTGAAAGTGGAATGATAGCCCTATAACAGTGTAGCGCAGAAATAGCCAGACAAAGAGGGGGAGGGGGAGGAGGAGGAGGAGGAGGAGGAGGAGGAGGAGGAGGAGGAAGAGGAGTTGATACAGATCTAGAATTACTTTTTTAAAAAGTGTACCATTGAGCTTTACCCAAAAGTCTGGAAGTGCAAATGAATGCTCTGGATCCAGCCTGTTCGATCATGTGATGTTGTGACCTATAGCTGGCTGAGAAGACCTAGATGCCAGACAGCCTTTGAGACTGACAACAGAGGAGAACACCACTTTCCTCAGATTGGTATTGTTTTCCAGTTTGCTTATCTTCAATATTATTCTTCCCTGCAGAGGGCCAATCTCTTTAATCAGCCTTCCTATTCCATGTGCAGCAGGAATGATCCAATTTGGGTGGGGGGACAGAACCAGGATGATGGAGAAGTCTTCTTTCCAACACGGAGGACTTCACTACACTTAGCTCTACCAGTAGGCAGAGTGAGGCATACGTAAGAGGAGCTGGCTATCTTCAGGTATAAGTACTAGTGTAAGATTCAATTGCCATTCTCTTTGGCTTCCATATGTAGAACTGGATGGAGCTGCTGGGTATTTTGTCCTTAACCTCTGACAGTGGAATGATTTGAGCTAGTGCTGGCTTTGACCCAGTATCCGTAATTAGACATGTTCGTCTCAACAGCAGTCAAACAACTGGTAGTGGCGTGACATGAGCCTGAAATCCTTTGTACACAGAGTACACATCTCAGAGTTGGAAGAGGCTGAACACACCACTGGAGAAGCAATGCCTTCTGTCTTCTGCCACAGGGCATCTTTCTCACTGAGGAAATAGAAGGAGGAGGAGCAAGAAAGGCAGAAAACAAAGAAGGGTCATTCTTTTTACTACAAACAGCTAATGAGCACCAGATGGAGACCAAATACTGGATAGAGTTATCCTCCACCCTGCAGCCCTGCTGCTGCCTTCAGATTGATAGACTATTAAAGTTGGTAGGAACCTCAAAGATCATTTAGTCTGACTTTCTGTGGATGCAAGATATCCATTACTATGGCATCCTTGATACACAGCCATTCAGCTGTTTCACTTATAAGTGAAAGAGACATTCTGAGACAGTCTGTTCTGCAACCATTTACCACATGCCACCAAAGGGCAATTTAACTCCTACCCTTTGGAGTGAGAAAAAGTTTGTTCCATCATCTACATACCATCTATTGTCAGTTGCTGGCAAATGTCACTGAGAGATTTCTCTGTTTATCGTACTTATATCACATCCAAAGTGATTTGATACTTAAATTGTCCCGTGCTTTATAAATTATAGGAAAGCCTTTGGTTGTGTAGATCATGAGAAACTATGGATCACTGTTGAAGAAATGAGTGTGCTACAATATTTGATTGTGCCGATGCATAATCTATACGCAAGACAAGAGGCTATTGTTAGGACAAAATATGGAAAAACAGAATGGTTTCCAATTGGCAAGGGAGTTAGGCAAGACTACATTTTATCACCCCATCTGTTTAACTTGTTTGCTGAAGATATCATATGTAAAGCAAGATTAGACTTGGTAGACTGAGGCATGAAAATTGGAGGAAGGAACATCAACGATTTAAGATATGCAGATGACACCATACTACTAGCAGAAAACAGCAAAGCCTTGGAATGATTATTGAAGAAAATCAATAAAAGTGCAAAGACAGATTTACAGCTGAACATTAAGAAAACAAAAACAATGACAACAGATGATTAACATAACCTTAAAGCAGACAATGAAGACATTGAAAGAGTTCAAGATTTTCTGTATCTTGGATCAGTTATTAATCAGAATGGAAACTGTAGTCAAGAAATCAGAAGAAGACGAGGACTTGGAAAGGCAGTTGCAAAGGAACTAGAAGTATAAAGATATATAATTGAATACTAAAATTAGGATTGTCCATGGCATTGTATTTCCAGTTTCTATGTGTGGTTGTGAAAACTGAACAGTGAAGAAAGCTGATAGGAAGAAGATCTACCCATCTGAATTGTGGTGCTGGAAAACATTCCTACATATACCCTGTGCTGCTAAAAAGACAAATGAATGAGTCCTAGAGCAAATCAAGCCTAAACTCTCCCTAGAAGCCAAGATCACTAAAGTGAGGCTGTTGTACTTTGGTCATATCATGAGAAGACATGACTCGCTAGAAAAGATAAGATAAGGTAGAATGCAGTAGGAAAAGAGGAAGACTCAATTAAGATGGATATACTGAATTAAGGAAGACACATCCCTCAATCTGCAAGACCTGAGCAGGGTGCCAAATGATAAGATGGCTTGCCATAGGTCAAAGTCAACTTGATGGCAATGTAAAGTCAAAGGCTTTCACGGTCGGGAATCCATAAGTTGTTGTGGGTTTTCCAGGCTTTGAGGTCATGTTCTATTAGTATTTTCTCCTGACATTTTGCCTGCATCTGTGGCTGGCATCTTCAGAGGATCTGGTGACATGGAAGTGAGACAGAGTATATATACTTGTGTAGTTCCCAGGTGGGAGGGAGTAATTTGCATGTGTTACAGTTGGCCTGTGTGATGGTCTATTGTTAAATGGGATATCCCCCAGGATGTATTGTTAGCCAGGGGATATGCATAACAGTGAATCAAGTATATTAGCAACCCATTGTATTGTTCCTTGTAAAGGAACCTCCAAAGTCTGGGTGGTGTTCGTTGGCATATTTTTGAGTCTTGATTTTAGTGTTCTTCAGTATTGATAGCCAAATCTTATTTACCTTCTGAGTTTCTTCTTTCCTGTTGAAATTGTCCATGTGTATATGGATTTCAATGGCCTCTCTGTGTAGTCTGACATAGTAGTTGTCAGAATGGTCCAGAATTTCTGTGCTTTCAAAAAGCATTCTGTGTCCAGGTTGGTTTATAACATGTTCTGCTACTGCTGATGGCAGTTTGCAACAACAAGACCTGGTATTGCGAATAATTTTTCTGCCTGTAGCTGATATCCTCATTCTCTCCACCCTATGTAATGGCCCTCTGTTCCTTCATAGATTACACTGCTGCAACAATCAACTTTACAACCTTACCCTTGCATTTCCCTACCAAATACGTGAACACCAGAAACTGAATAACAATGATAGACTATGTTACAGAGCACTTCTAAGTCCCATATAAAATCACACTAGACTACTTTGCAGATATGGTGTAACCCACCATATCTCAGCTATAGCCTCTCTCCCGCAATGTGGATATAATAATGATTGATTTTATGGTAAAACTAAGATATTTATTGTAGGTTTATATTATCACAGTATTTCTAGGGCTGCTAAGTCTTGTAAAAATTGACAGAAGCAGCATTATCCAGGTGGAACAATCAGATTTCGTCTGAGCTACCTACTGGTTCAGGGAGGTTTTCCTCCAGATCAATGTAAAGTTTAAGGCCATTTCCGCACTACATTCTTATAGCACAATTATTCCACTTTCAACATCCTGTGGAATCCTGGGGTTTGCAGTTTGGGGGGGGGTCGGCTGGCTCCTCCCTAAACTGCAAACCCCAGGATCCCATAGGATATTGAAAGTGGAATAATCACACTGTAAGAGTGTAGTGTGGAAATGGCCTAACTCTGGCTACCAGACTTGCAGTAGGACAGATCACTCTAAATCTTTTGCTGGTCAACTGGATGTTCTTCTGTCTGTGACATTACAATAAACAAATAGGTTTAAGATTTAAGAGAGAAGGCAAGTACTATCCCTTTCCCCCCTGCAGACACCTATTGTCTCAACCAGGGTTGCAGTTAGGATAGGAAGACAATGGCGGGAGAAGATTGCAAACTTTACAGTTGGTCTTTATAATTGTTCATGTAAGCAACAAGTCCTGGTATCCTAAAATGTTAGAAATCAGATGGGCACATTTTATAATGCTTCTGCTCCGTGCCTTTACTATGAGCCTGACACACTAAAATGTAATAAAATATTTTTTTTTCTAGTCTTGGCATGGAGAAAAGCAGGGCAGAAAGTGGCTCCTGCTAAATTTCTGTGTAACGGGGCTGTTCTTAGAGGCATAACACTGAGGGCGGGGGGTGGGGGGAGATAGCAATCTAGTCTAGCTAGAACTTTCAGAGTACTGAACACTCTGTCCAATCCTTTTGCCATAGATTACACCACCAAGGGAACAGCTCCAGTGTTTGTGAAAGAGGTCCCTTATACAATACAGATAAGAAAGAAGGATAGAGCAAACCAGAGCTACCGGGAAGGCCTCTCTCTCTTCAGTCCCACTGTGGATCTGTTCTTTCTCCCTTGTTCCTTTAGTAACTGAACAACTGGGAGATGTTTGATAGCTACAGCTTTCCCTGACATAGAAATGCAGTGATGAGGAACATTGCTCCAGCTGAATTATTTTTTTGTCCCACAACAATCAACAGCACAGAGTTTTATTAGGGAAACGAAAGAACAGAGGGAGTGGCACTGTCACTCTTCCCACCTTTGTAGGCTCCAGAATTTTGCCATCTGCATTCATTGTTTTCCTCTCTTGTGCTATGAAAACTTCATGGTTTGGGCTGTGAGTTCATTACAGCTTTCTCCTGCACAACATCAAGGGTTTTTATCCTTTAATTCAAAACCACAGCTTTACAACCACATAAAAACTTAGCCTATGTTATTTAATGAGGTTGATAGATTCTATGCTTGCTTGCCCCATTCAGTCCAAGAAATAGCTACTCTTTCTTTAAGACAGAGCAGTGACCTGGGAACCTCACATGCCGCTGGGCTCTAGCTTCTGGTAGCCCTGATTTTCTGCTGCACTGGCTGGGAATGATAGGAAATTGAGTGCAGCACCAGGACAGTAACAATTGCAATTCAATTAGCTTCTTAGCATCAGATTTCTTACAGATTTATAACGCATCATAACATATATTTTAAATATTATACTTGGCTGTAAGAGAAAAAATAACAGTAATATCTTTTTATAACTTTATACCCATCCTTTCTCCCAAAGCTAGGAGGATTCAAGATGGCTTTGAGAAATGGCAGATACATCTTATTTTGTCTATGTGTATTAAAGACACGGAAACCACAACTTGTAATGAATTTGGCAGCCCTAATTTATTAGTATCTGGCTTGGCAAACATCAGGCTTTGCGCGATCTATTTTTAATTTCTTTCACTTTTACTTGAACCATAAGATCCACCAGTGCTAACATTATGTGATTAAATTACATTTGTACTCCACTTGATATTGTACTCAGATTCCCATCATTCCCAAGCAACATGGCTGAAGGTCAAGACTAATGGAAGCTGGAGTCCAACAACATGAATTCCATAGATACTCTGCCCTGGTCTGGAAGACCTACTGTTACCATTAAATATTTATGAACCCATGAAGTTGTTTGAAATATTAGAAATGACTGAAGTTCACAGTTCCTCAATACAGAATCTTTAGCTATTGTAAGCTTTCTTTGAATTACAAGGTAAGATGGGTGGGTTATTTCTTTTTACAATCGGAAGTCAGAAACCGCTGTCCACACCTGAAAATCACGGTGAGTTTTGTTAGATTATGCTTCTACTCACCAGTTGCAATAAAAGAGAGGAGTGACACAGAGGGTGGCAAAAACATCCCCCCCCAACAAATCTTCCCAAGAAAACCCTGTGATATGATAAGTTCAGCTTAGGGTTGCCATAAGCCAGAAATGACTTGAAGGCACACAAGAAGAACACAGGCTTCAAAGGGTTTTATTACACTGTCACAAGTGCCTAACTAACTATGTTAAGAACTGAAAAAAAGGAGGAGGTGGAGGGAACCATCAGCATTTATCAGTTACAAACTTTCTTAGGGCAGCAATCTTAGTTGCCATAGGTGAGTGGCTATATTTAGAAACCAGCTCTGAGTAGTTTGATTTTGTGCTGCATCTGGTGTCCCATATGTGACATCTGTTGGTCTGTTTAAGGATTGCAACATTCAGCTGATTAAAGCAGCAATCCCATACATACTTTGCCAGGGGCAAAGTCGGATTGAACTCCATGTGGCTTCTTTTTAAGTAGACATATGCAGGCTTGCATTGAAAAGTGAAAACCTTTTCTCTTGCCTAAACACAATCTTCCTGAATCTAATCTCCTTCAGATGCGTTGTGCTATTGTGTCCATTTCCACAAAGCAGCAACAGGTATGCAAGCTGTAGTCAAACAGCTCTGGAAGTGCTGGGTTTTTGATGATGGATGAAAGAAAGAAAGGTGGATGATCAGCTAGGCAGTGTCTTTTTAAAAGCTGTTAGTGATTTGTAAAGCAAGTCCTTACAAAAGGGATAGGTCCTTACAAAAAGGGCAGGTACTTTCTCCATATGTCATATAGGAAAGTTAGAAAACGACCCTTTCAGAAATAGGAAAATTTACTTTTTGGACAGCCAGCCCTCCACATTTGCTACAGTTAGGGGCTCAAGACTCCTGCAAAAGTGGAAAAATTACAAATATAAAAAAGTGTGTGTGCATGTCTGTGGGAAGGCGAGTACCCAGGGTCTAAACCAGGTCAGGAAAAGGAGTGGGTCCATATAGTGGCCCTATACTTCCTCTCTCTTGCCCATCTCCTTCCTTGGCTGTGGGGGGAGGGAGCATCAGAAGAGAGTTTGTGGTGCTGACAAAACGGGGCTGTGAGCCAGCAACTGGTATAAGAGGAGAAGGACAAGAAGCAGGTTTTTAAAGGCTGTATGTCCTGATTGGAACATCCAAGAGAGATGGCTCCTTCCGGAAAAGGTGCACCTGAGGTGTGTAGCAGGGACAGGAGCTGGAGAAACTCACAAATAATCAGATCCATAAAAGTGAAACCCACAAATGTGGAGGGCTGACTATTTTTCTAGCTGTGCCTGGTTTCTTCTGAGATGGTGCCTACTGTGTGTGCATTCTAGAAACAAAGACACTGTGGCCATTTCTGCCCTACACTGTTGTAGTGCTATTATTCTACTTTCAACATCCTGTGGAATTCCGAGATTTGTATTTTATTGAGGCCAAAGAGCTCTCTGGATGTAAATTCTAAATGCCCCTCTCTAAACTACAAAGCCCAGGATTTCATAGGATGTCGAAACTAGAATAATAGCACTATAAACGGGTAGTGCAGAAATGGCCTGTTATCCCCTTCCCTGAAAAGCTGCTTTTATTCACATGCACAGATAGGCAAATTAAATTGCCTGCAATTTATATAATAGAACAAATAAGACTTTCTTTTTTTTTAGAAAACGCAAGCATTTATACATGTATGTGCCCTCTCCCACTCATGCACACACTCTTCATTCTCCATCTTCTTTGGTCCAGAGACTCTGGGTTTCCCCTGTAGTTGCTACTGGGAAGCTTCTTGCTTAAGAGACCTGAGCGGAATGATCTTCGGCAACAGCCTCAGGAAGCCTGCAGAGGAAACAAACGGTTGGCTAAGAGGTCATTTGCTGGGCCACTGTTGCACCTGATTGCTTAACCATACTTACAGACAAGACCAGCAGGATACAGGATGCAATTAATACAATCGCCATCAGTGACCGTCTAGCACCAATTGCTTTGATTGCTTTGAGGCAATCTGTTTGAACCAAGATTGCCAATTTTTGTTACCAACTCTATCTCCTTTTCTTCTCATAAGAGGCCTGTAACCTTCCAGATGTCATTGGACTCTAGTTCCCATCAACTACAGAAGTTGGGGTTGATGGGAGCTTGAATCCAACAACACAACTACAGCGTGACAAATTCCCCACTCCTGTTTTAATAGCTTCTTGGTCTGCTGATGTTAGTGCATAAGGGATGAAGGCAGTTCTCTTCGTGCTATGTAAACCCTGCTGACTACTGTAAACTACAGAGGACCCTCTGCATCTGTAGGTGTTCCATTCCAGGACCACCCATGAATGGTGAAAAAACACAAATGCTCACTTCTGATATTATTAAATGGTGGCGATGTGTGCATGGATGCTTCAGAGTGTCAACATTCACATTGCCACCATTTTAGGTATAGGACTCAATGTTCCGTGATCTTCACAGATCTGGAGGTTGTATGTATGGACAGTCCACTATACTAATATAGACACAAGATTGCTGCCCTTGAAACTGTTTTGAGCTACGTAAAATGCACTCTATATCAATATTAATAATATAAAAATTTGGAATAGCATCTCCAGGTTCCAACAAAAGAAGGTGTGTTATCATCCTAGCAGCAACTATTCAACCAGGCCAGGCAACAGCAGAGAAGGGAAGCAGATCTATTTCATTGGCCATGTTGGGATGCCAGCTGCCTTGGGCTATTCTTCTCCCTTGTTTTCTACCCAGCAAGAGCCATTCCCTCAGCCATTCCTTCTACTTTCTCTGTTGCAGGTGGTAATCACAACATCTATAACTTGTGCCTGAATCCATCTCCCCAATTCCCTCTTGATCTCTTTTTCCCTTTTGAGTTGTGTCTTTTAGACCAGTGTGGTCTCTGGAGACATCAGCAGCTGGTCTACAGAGTTTCCAGGGGAAAAAGAAACAATTGCAGTCAGCGGGAACAAACAGGATACCAGTCTCTGGTACAGTTGGAAAAGAAATTAGCAGTTTCCCACATCAGATAGCCCAAGCAGCTCTATCTGTAAGCCTGAGAGCAGGAATTATCCTTAAGTCGTTGTTGTTGTGTATCTTCAAGTCATTTCTGACATACGGTTTTCCTAAGGCTACCCTTTCATGGGGTTTTCTTGGCATGATTTGTTCAGAGGAGGGCTGTCTTTGCCTTTCTCTGAGGCTGAGAGACTGTGACTTGCTCAGGGTTATCCAGTGAGTTTTCATGGCTGAGCAGGGATCTGAGCCCTGTTCTCCTATCATAGTTCAGTGCCCAGACCACTATATCACACTGGCTATGTTTTTAAATTACTGTTCTGTAAGCTACTCTGAGGGGAAAAACAGATGGGAGTAAATGTTCCTGTTGATTGCTCTATCTGTTGCTATAGCTGTGATATTTTTTAAAAGCAATGTTCCCTTTTTTACAGAATGTGCAGAGACAGCTCCGAGCACAAACAGAAACATGTTATTCCTACCTAGAGGCTGTTTTTAAAAAGAAGAAAAAGAAAATCCGGGGCACATTGTGGTAAACAAAACAAAACAAAATCTTTGAATCTTGTTCCAGTTAAAGGGCACTCCTCTTTCTCTTTGTTGGATGGGAAAGGAAGCATAGGGTGTTTATACTACAATAATAGGATTTTTGGAAAACAGTATCCAGGCATGCCTATCCAAGTCTCCAGAGCCAATAGTTAGCAAAGACCCAGAAGAGATCTATGATCCTCCAATAGTCTACAGCATTATGATATTTGAATGTTTATTGGCCAAATTGCCTATCCTCTCTGCTGGCTGGAGAGATCTGTGTGAATTGAAAACACTTTCCCAGCAAGTCCCCACCAGAAATAAATGAGGCTTATTATTTTGGGCCTTTCCGCACTACATAACTATTGCACTATGATTCCACTTTAACTGTCATGGTTTGTTCTATGGAATCATGGGCTTTGCAGTTTAGGAAGGGATATTTAGAATTCTCAGCCAGAGAGCTCCAGTACCTCCCAAGACTAGAAACCCCAGAATTCCATAGAAGGCAGCCATGGTAGTTAAAGTGGAAGCATAGAGCAATTGTCATATAGAGTGGAAAGGCCCTTCATTGTGAAAGATGTCACTTTTTTGCAATAGTTTGGACAGGCTTTGAGATCTTTTTATGGCTAAAAAGTGGGGCAAAAGTACCTTAAAATAAATCATTTCTTTTAGTAGAAAAGGGAAGATGGAGGTCTCAGTGGCTCTGGAGGGCCACTTGCAATCTTTGGGCTACACTTCCCCACTCCTACTAAAGGCTGACCCTATTTCCATTGGATACACAATGGAAACTGATGCTCTTGAAGTTTGTCTTTTGAGGGGAAAAAAAAGTGAGAGAAATTTCACTTCAATCCAAACCAGCCAAACTGAAGTACTTCTCAGCTCTCATTGACTTCATCTGGAGCAGATAAGCAGATGCCTAACAACTTAGCAGTAGGATCTAAAACTGCTTTAGTTCTGCCAGAAGGATTTGTGCCATCATTTTGTTTAACTTCTACAATCCAACTGGAAAGTTTCTTTCCTCATGTTGTTCCTAAACTTACTTACTCACAAATAGCATCAGCTGATTTCAATGGAACTTATTTTCAGGTAAGCAGAGCATTGTCTTTGCCTCTTTCGAATGGCATATTATAAACAGGCAGGCCTATTTCAAATACCTCTAACCGAAATGTTTTTCCCAGAGATTAGAAACACTACTTTCCTGGACTGTTGCTCCCAGAATCCTCCAGCTAAAACAGCCACTAGCCGTGCTATGTGGGCAATTCTGAGAATTGTAGTACACAAAAATAACTTTTTCAAACTCAGAGTGTTGCCTGGGGAATGTAAATGATGGTATGAAAAGTAACGATGGGAAACTTGACTACTGGTGCCAAGTGGCACACATCTGATGCCATCTTTGGCTGTGCCTCTGCTTTTCTGCCCCATTGCCCAGAGAAAAGGCACCCATTGTCCTTTGGGGGACTTTCATTGGCAGCAGAACGGTCAGCGAGGACTGATACTGCAATCTCCCATTCATGGAATGCGGGATAGGACAAAGATCCAATATCCTAGGAATGACAGTCGAGACAGATGCCTGATGGATTAGCAAAGTGTGCCTATGTGCGAGACAGCATCACCCGGGCACCCTGAGGCCCATGAAGCAATCTTCCCAGGGCCTATGGCTCAGTCGCTGCATTCCACACCCGGCCCCCACAGGCAGTAACATATTCAAAAGGAGTCACGTTTATTTGAATGCCACTGAGTTGAAGTTCCTCATTAATTGAATTGGGTATCCCTGCTTCTCATAAGCAGTACTCTTTTATTGGCATATCTGATTATTTGGGGGACACGTTCTCACTAAGGCAACTAAAACAACAGTAGCTTTCAATGGCTTAACACATTAGTTACTGTCCACACATTGTTTAATACGGTTTCAGGCTATCTGATGAGGTGCTGGCTGACCTCCATTTACATTGCTGTCAAGCCATTGTGTATGATGTTGCTGCTCAATTCCCCCCCCCACTAATACCCCAATATCAGAAATTGCACGCATATGAAATTGGCATTACAATGGTGAATCTACTGGTCTGCCTTTGATGGTTTCTAGGATTGGTTTATATTAATTTTCGTCCATGATCAGCAAGCCAAAGAACAGGAGAAAGGAGGCCAAATGCCTTTTTCTGTTCCCTAGTGCTTTAGAAGTTACTTTCAAAGAACAATCAATTGTATAATTCATTACACAGCTTGAAAAGTTGCTTGCTGCTTATGCTAGAAATAGTTTTTCTAAAAAAATAATGTATGCTACTTGTTTTTTCATTACTTTTTTGGGCAGGGAGAGAGACACCTTAGGATAAGTAAATCTGATAAAATTTGGAAAATTCCTCTCAAAAAGCTTTAAAAGACCCTAAAACCAACTGCAAGTCAATACTATAAATAGCCTGATTCATCAGTATTCTCCTTCCAACTATCTTGTTCACTATAGAATGAAAAACAGAACATCACATTTTAGTGTCATCATTTTTGCAGTACCTGAAAAACAATAACTACTTCTTTCTTTGGTAATATGGAGAAAAGAAGATAACACATTATGTGCTGGTACATAAAAAGGAATAGTAAAACAAAACAAAATCATCCAAACGATTTTCATTAAATTGCATTTCTTCAATACTCACATCATATATAATAATTTCTTTCCTAGTGACTACATGACGCAATTATGAACCCTAGTTTCCTCCAGAATAAAAGTATAATAAAATAAAGAATTAATAGCACAACAACTTTTGGAGGGGAGGACTGTTGTCCTCCCAAAATTATCTTTGTCCTCAGGCATCATCCCAGATAAGCTTCCATCAGCTGCAAATAATGTATATGTGTCCTAGATCAATGTATAGTAAGCGTGAGGAACTTTCCCAACTGGCTGGCTTGGGAACTTGATGTGGTTTCAGCATTTGCTGGTGACATATATCCAGTTTCCCAGCACTTCCATCCAGCATGGCCACAAGTCACACAGCAGAGTTTGGGGAAAAAGAGATTCTTATGAAATCACTCTTTCACATTCCATATCTAGTTTGCTCAGATTCTCAATTGGAAGAACTTGGTTTGGTTCAGTAGGAGGCAACACCTATATGAACAGTCTATGTGCCTGCCTCCATGACTATCCTCACTAGATTGAACACAAGTAAAAAGTTATGGAAAGCTTGGAAAAGTGTTTGGGGTGGGGGTTACAACTCCCAGAAACCCTAAGACAACATGACCAGTTGCCACACTGGCTGGAGGACTTTGGGAGCTGTAGCCTGAAAAAACAACATTTCCAAGCTCTGACACTGGTTGCTTACTTCCCCCACATCATACATTGGATATAAAATACATTATTTCCCTTGTGATAATTCTAAGATGCACAGCTGCTATGGCAGTCTCCTTCTCTCCCAGATTGTCCTACAGTGATGACTCCAAAGGAAGCTGCATTAATTGCCAGACAGCCTATGTGAGACAGAGGAGCTACTGACTGGCCTTGGGACTGCATAGCACTTTGTTGGCTGGATGAGGTCTGGGGTGTCAAGTGCCTTGGCTATTTCTCTTCTGGTGGCATGGCAGGCAGCAGCGCTCCTTCTGTCCTGTACTCACAGAACAAGCATGACACACAGTGTGCTGGCACAACCTGAGAGAGTGAGAGAGAGAGCGAGAGAGAGAGAGAGAGAGAGAGAGAGAGAGAGAGAGAGAGAGAGAGATTGAGACCACTTGTGTACATCCAAATAATTCAGTTTCTCTGCTTTAATTGGAATGAAATTGGATTTAGATTATGATATTCAGTAGAATTTGCTCTCCACCAATGGCACTACCTTTCTGTGGCAGTGGGATTGCGTGTTCCTGTGAGGCAAGAAGCTATGCTGATGGCAGCAGAGCTGCTGGAGGGGTCTCCCATGTCAGACAGGCTTTTGCTGGGGAACCAGACCAAGTGTGCCAAACACCTACTGGGCAGCAACAGTAGTGGAGGGTGACACTGACAAAGGATTCCGCAGACACAACAGCAGTGGCACCATGGCTGACTTTTGTTAGTACTGCACGGAAAGAGGCACGGTAAACCCCTTCAGAATGTATTTTACCATGCAAACTCTATGAGGAGACCATCTAAATCGAAACAAGAGATTGTGCCAGAAGATGAAATTCCCAGGTCAGATGGTGCTCAAAGAGCTGCTGGGAAATAACAGAGGAGAATTACAAATAACACTGTGGTTAATGATGCAACTGGACTCAAGCTGAAAGGAGTTCAGCTGTTGACATGCTCAGAGATGAAAGGAAAGTCTGAAGCTTGAGACAACACATATTACAGGAACACGGAATATGAAAAGTATGAATCAGGGGAAGCTAGACATAGTAAATCAAGAAACTGAACATATAAACAATTCAATACTTGGAGTGAATGAGCTAAAGTGGACAGGAAGGAGATATTTTGAGTCAGTTAATTACAATGTATTTTACTCAGGAAATGAAAATCTATGAAAAAAGGGGGTAGCCTTTATAGTGAGGAAAGATACAGCACAAACAGTCAAAGGATACAATGCAAAATCTGACCGAATCATGTCAATAAGACTTAAGGGAAAACCCATTAATATAACCACAATCTAAGTTTATGCTTCAACTACAGGAGCAGAAGAAGAAGAAATGGAAAGATTCTGTGCTAGAGTCCAGGAGGAAATTGATTGCACACCAAAACAAGATTTGTTAATCATTGGTGACTGGAATGCAAAAGTAGGAAACAGCAGAATCAAAGACTGTAAGAAACTTTGGCCTTGTTATTGTGTGTCCTCAAGTCATTTCCATCTTACAGTGACCTAAAGGCAACCTATGACAAAGTTTTCTTGGCAAGATATGTTCAGACGGAGTTTGCCTTTGCTTTTCTCTAAGGCTGAGAGAATGTGACTTGCCCAAAGTCACCCAGTGGGTTTCCGTGGCTGAGTGGGGATTTGAACCCTGAAATCCAGAGTTATTGTCCAACACTCAAATCACTACACCACACTGACTTAGGATCAAGAAATGAAGCAGGAGCACAACTGTTCGAATTTTCTGAGGCCAACCAGTCATCACAGAAATATTCTTCAAGCAACCAAAGAGGTGATTGTATACATGGACAGCACCTGTTAGCCAACATGGAAATCAAATAGAGTCCATAACTGGAAACAGAAGATGGAGAAACTCCATCCTCTCTGCAAAAACAATACCTGGAGCATGTTGTGGCACAGATTTTCAACTGCTCATATAAAAAATTAGCATAAAGCTAAAGAAGAACACTAAGCCAACCATCAGGCCAAAATACAGCCTGAGGAATATCACTGTAGAATTTAAAGATGACGTAAAAAATAGATTTGCGCTATTAAGTCTAGTTGATGGAGAGCCAGAAGAACTCTGGATTGAGACCAGGGACACTGTCAGGGAGGAATGCAAAAAGACATTGTCTGCAGCCAAAAAGAAAGAGAAGCCTCAGATAACAAATAAAACTCTTTAAGCAGTTAAGGACAAATAAGAAGCAAAAATAAAAGGGTACAGAAATAGAGTAAAAACTCTGAATGCAACTGTTGAACAACTTATGCCAGAAAAAGGAGAATTACTATAATCAATGATGCAGAGAAATACATGGTAATAGCAAAAGTGAAGAACAAGACATGATCCAAGAAATCAAAGAGAAATTTAAACCAAGAGTAGGGATATTCTATGACCAGCATGGGAACACATTACATGACCGTGTAGAAATACAAAGACAAAACAACAACAACAACAATGCATGGAAGAATTATATAAAAGAGATGAAAAGACAACAGATTCACTCAAAGAAAAACCATTTGAAGATGAAACTATAATTTTAGCAAGTGGAGTGAAAGCTATACTCAGAGCACTTGGGAGAAATTAAATCATCAGGAGCAGATGGCCTACTAATAGACCTGTTTCAAGGTACAGAGACAGAATCTACTCTAGTTCTAACTAAAATCTGTCAACGAATATGGAAAATAAAAGAATGGCCCACAGATTAGAAATGCTCAATATACATTCCAGTCACCCCAAAGGGTGACACCATGGACTTCACCAACCACAGGATCATTGCATTAATTTTCCAAGCAAGCAAAGTGATGGTCAAATTTCTGCAACAAAAAGTTTTACCATATATGGAGCTAGAAATGCCAAATGTCCCAGCTGGGTTCAGGAAAGGAAGAGGCACTAGGGATCATATTAGAAACATTCACTGCATACTGGAGCACACCAAAGAATTTCAGAAGAAAATCAGCCTGTGCTTTATAAAGTATAGCAAAACTGGAAGAACTGAAAATTGGAGGAAGGAACATCAACAATTTTAAGATATGCAGATGACACCATACTACTAGCAGAAAATAGTGAAGACTTGGAAGGATTACGGAAGAAAGTCAAGGGAGAAAGCGCAAAGGCAGGTTTACAGCTGAATATTAAGAAAACAAAAATAATGAACCACAGATGACTCACATAACTTTAAAGCAGACAATGAAGACACTGAAATAATTAAAGATTTTCAATACCTTGGCTCAGTCATTAATGAGAACGGAAACGGCAGTCAAGAAATCAGAAGACTAGGTCTTGAAAGAGCAGCTATGAACTAGATGAGATCCTGAAGTTCAAAGCTATATCACTGAATAGTAAAATTAAAATTGTCCATGCCATCATACTTCTGATTTTTTTATATGGCTGTGAAAGCTGGACAGTGAAGAAAGCTGAAAGAACGAAAATCAACTCATCTGAAATGTGGTGCTGGAGAAGAATTCTATGGCTACCATGGATTGCTAAACACACAAATAAATGGCTGCTAGAGCAAATCAAACCTCAACTCTCCCTAGAAGCCCTAGAAGCCAAGGCTGACTAAATAGAGACTGTTGGATTTTGGCCATATCATGAGAAGACATGAGTCACTAGAAAAGCAACAATAATCAGTAAAGCTTAAGGCAGTAGGAAAAGAGGAAGACCACATAACAGTAGGGTAGACTCAAACAAGGATCCTACAGCCCTGAGTCTGCAAGACCTGTGTCCTCACTCATTCATAAGTTGCCATACGTCAAAGTTGGCCTGATGTTAATTACAACAAAGATTTATTCAGATGTGGGCACTTGCTTTGAAGTAAGTCCCGCTGGGCTCAGTGCAGATTTTCTGTTGACTCAAGCATGCAGAAAATCAGGCTGCAGTCCTCAATCACTTCATTCCTCAGAGTTAGCTTAGACTGTTTTGAATGTACTTATTTAATGTTTACTTACATCCTACTCTTCTCCTGGATGGATTCAAGGTATCCTATCACATAGATTAAAACTAATTATAGCTAAAAATCTAATGATAAAAGTTTCAAAAACAGTTAAATATGCTATCCTATTGAAACCTCACTAATTTAAAATGGTATATGAGCATTTTAAAACCAAAACAGTATGAATAAAAGTACAGCATACACAGACACACACATACACAGACACACACACACACTGAAAGTCCCTTCTGCACAAATTGCCAAATGCCTGTTTAAGCAAAAAAAGTCTTTACCAACTGGCAGAAGGACATCAGAGAGAGGTGATACTATAAATTCTTTTAATAGTGTGCAGTGCATTACTTCTAAGTCTGGTCAATCTGGTACAAGTAGTGGAAGATGGGGCATTGGAAAAATCAAATGAGCATTCAAGTCAATTTGCTTTCCACAGATCCATTTGGAAATATTGGGGAAGACAAATGCTAGTGTCTCTTGGGAAAACAACCAATCCTCTTATTTTTATGTGGACTGAAAACTTCAATCCACTTTCAGGTTTCAGAAACAGGACAGGCAATCCCTACTCCCAAAATGGGAAACATTCACAATCTCACTCCGCTCCACCCTAGAGACGGATATTAGAATTTCTGAATTTCTTCTTTCCACAAAATATAGTCCAGCAATCTGTTGTTGAAATGGCTTCGTCTGGAGATCAAAACCTTCTTCTCCAAATCATTTGCACAGAACTAAATATGCTTCCTTAGAGCCATGTTTACTCCTGTTTCCATACAGCTTGTTGGCTGCCATGACAGGTTGTTCTCTAGCATTTTGTCCCAGCTAAATATTGCACTGGGAGATGCTGACTTTTCCCATCCTTCCCTACAAACTAGGTGAAACCCAATCCTACTGCAGGCTATTGCTTGTCCACTCAGGCTTCAGATATCAGCCACAATTCAAGGAGACTTTTATGTTGTACAAAGAAACCACCTATTGCTATACAAAAAGGGGCTGTCATTTGGACAGATGCAGGTCTGCAAAGCTGAAGAAATCATACTTTTTCAAAAGCAGTTTGCTTCACTGAAAGCGGAAGCTGTAGGGATCAAAGCTGCAGTCATAGCCCTGATTGCCAACATCATAGCTTTCCACGTGCACAAATATTTCCTCTTGATGTGGAATCATCCACTGAGGCATTCAATTATCCTCAGCAATAACTGGAGTAAGAAAATAACTTCTCATTTGTTTGGGGTTTCCTTCTATGCATTTAATCCATTCAGTATTTGGGTTTTTCCTTTGGCTCTATAAACCAGGGATGGGAATCATGCAGTTCTCCAGATGTTGCAATTCCCAGCAACCCTATCCAGCACAGACAATGGCAAGGAATGCTGGGAAATGCAGTCTAGCAATATCTGAAGGGCCATGATTTGCACCCCTATGATTAACAAACCTATGGCTGATGAACTTTCAAGTATGTTATATTGGGACAAACGGGAACCTCCTGCAACATTTGAATTCTGCACCAAAAGAGCCAGATAGACCTGAGTAAAAATTACACCCATTAAAAAATCCACATAATTTTTATTTTTGCCTAATATAGGTTTCCATCATTGCTGTTGTTGTATGACTTCAAGTCGTTTCCAACTTATAGTGACCCTAAGATGACCATAGCATGGAGTTTCTTGGGCTGAGAGTGTGTGACATGCCCAAGGTCATCCAGTGAGTTTCCATGGCCAAGTGGGGAACTGAACCCCGATTTCCAGGGTCATAGTCCAATGCTCAAACCCCTTTACCATGCTGCCTTTCCATTATTACTACACTATAATTTATTCTAGTTTATTCTATAATTATTCTATAATTTATTCTAGTTGTGCCAGCAATGAGGCAATTCATGGCACTAGTCTCTAATCAAAAACCTTAAGACTTCAAATCTCAGTGAGCCTAAAGGACATGGCTTCTTTTGCACAGCTGTTACTGCAATATGGAGACAGTGAGACTGCTTCTGGGTCACTGAAGGAGGAAATTTTAGTCTTCACTCACTGCTAGTGACCCCAGTCAGGATCAGGGGCATGCCAGCATTAGCAGTGTAGAAGTCGAGATGTGGGGGTGGGATGGAATTCTGCTGTGCCAAGAGCACTGGGTGATCTACGATCTACTCGTGGTCCCGCTCTACCTGATCGTCATGTGCCTTATACAAGGGAGTGCGGGAAGTTCAGCGTACCTCAGTGATTAAGTGGACTAGTACAGGTGAAGATTGTTTCTGCTATGTGCCTTGAAGTCGTTTCTGACTTATGGTGACTCTAAGGCAAACCTCTCACAGAGTTTTCTTGGCAAGATTTGTTCAGAGCGGGTTTGCCTTTGCCTTTAGGTAGGGAGAATGTGGCTTCCTCTGAGGCTGAGAGAGTGTGACTTGTTCAAGGTCCCCCAGGAGATTTCCATGGCTAAGCGTGGATTCAAACTCTGGTCTCCAGAGTCACAGTCCAGTGCTTTAACCACTACACCACTTTGGCTCTCCAGGGTGAAGATAAGAGATATATAAGTAAACATACCAACAAACAAGGGACAAGGAGTCTGTAATAAGTTAGTGCTGTCTTTACAAGAATTCTATAGTCAGACAAAATAACAACAGCAGCAGCAACAACAACAATAACAGTATAATCAGCCCACCTTGGGACTCAAGGCAGCTTATAACAGTTAAACATGGCCAAAAATTCTCCTCATACAAAGGTTAAAAATGTAGGCTGGAAACCAATATGACAATTAGAAATGTGTAACTTGGACTTATGTACCTGCGACTGTTACATATTTACAGTCCCCACATTCTGGGAAGCAGCTGCTACAATTGATGGAGGTCTGTTCCCATGTAGATTGGGAAACAGCTGCCTGCTGGCCCTACCCCCTTTCACACCAACAATGTCTCACATGAGGGGTAATTGCGACAGGGGTCTTGCTTCCACCTGTCACGCTAGAGATTACTCACGGAAGTGGGTGGAAACAGAAGTCAGCTGCTTCCCGAACAACAGGGGAACAGAACCGCTGTCACTCACAGTGGCTGCTTCCTGGTAAGTATGAACTGGGGGGACTGAGAGAGGAGTCACTTTGCACTACCCTAAGTATGGTGCTTACTCATACATATCTCCTATACAGAATTAAACTATCAATGAAATTTAAACCAGTGACACATTGTAATCCTTTAAAAACACAAAAAAGACACTGTCTCTTCCTTCCTTCTCTTTCTCATTTCTGCCATGTCACATAAGATGCCAAGCTGTTGAAAGGTTTAGGTGCTCAGTCTGTATTTCCTGAGATAGTTCTCACTTCACATTGGCTCTTACCACGTGTGAAAACCTCAGTGTTCCATTTTGAGCCTCGACTTCCCCTTTCTGCAGCTGTTATTTACTACACTGGCAAAGGTACCCTCCAGCTGGTGTGGTATAGCAGCAGCTGGGCCAAAACAGGTGACATGAGTGAGATCCTTGATGAACTCTTCCACCTCTTTAATTGGATTTTTTTTTAACCCCCAAGCACTAGATTTTTTTTAAAAACCCATGTACTATCTGAATTGTGGGGTATTTTGTGATGCCAGTGAAAATTCCAGTGTATTGAGCATTATCATGTGGCTATGGTTAAAGCAGATTTGGCCTAGGGATAAAGTTTCATGTACATTTCTTGTATTTTCTGACAACAATGAGAATTCTACTGCCCTCCCTCTGCCACATACACTGTAGGGCTGACCTACTGAAAACCTGAGTGTGGCCACTTCCACACTACACTGTTATACAGTGCTATAATTCCACTTTCAAGAAGTGATCTGACAGCTGTCTTTAAATATCTGAAGGGATTTCAGGTAGAAGATGGAGTAAGCTTCTTTTATCCTGCTCTAGAAACTAGGGCCATTTCTGTACTACACTGTTATAGTGCTATTACTCCATTTTCAACCTCCTATGGAATCCTGGGGTTTGCAGTTTAGGGAGGGGCCTTTAGAATTCTCAGCCAGAGAGCTCTTTGGCCTCAGGAAACTACAAACCCCAGAATTCCACAGGGTGTTGAAAGTGGAATAATAGCACCACAACAGTAGAAAGTGGAAATGGCCTGTGACAAAATAACCCAGTGATAAAAATAAAAGGGATATTGGTTTTCTTTTTCTTTTTCAAAATATCCTGCCTGAAACTGCAAGATGTTGGCAAGTATCCTATTGGTAAGAAGCATGGATATAAACCTCAAGTACGCCGGTATATGTACTTTGATGGATGTTGCACAGCAAGGTATCTGTACCTTCCCTGTGCAGTGCTCCTCCTCCCCTGTTTAACATGACTCAGCAATCCCAGGACATGCCTCTGCACTCATTTCTATGTTTAACTGCCCTGTATCTATATTGATCTGTAAGTTGCCTTCAGTCCTGGTTCTGGAAAAAAAGCAGATACAAATGAGGAGGACGCAGGGAGGGAGGAGGAGGAAATACAGATCTAGAATAACTTTTTTAAAAAGTGTATCATTGAGCTTTACCCAAAAGTCTGCATGTGCATTCAGAGAGCCTTTGAGACTGACAACAGAGAAGAAGAGCAACACTTTCCTCAGACTAGTATTGTTTCCCAGTTTGCTCATCTTCAATATTATTCTTCCCTGCAACTAGCAATCCCTTCAACCACATCTCTTATTCCATGTGCAGCAGGAATGATCCAATATGGGACAAAAAAAAACCCCCAGAAAAAAACAAAACAAACAAACATAACAAGGGTGAGGGAGAAGTCTTCTCTCCAAAGTGGGGGCCTTCACCACACTTGGCTCTACTACTAGGCAGAGTGAGGCATACTTCAGGGCAGCTGGATGTCTTCAGATGTGGTGGAGAAGGCTGCCCTAGTACTAGTGTTCAAGTAAGATTCAATTGCCATTCTCTTTGGTCATTTCCGCACTATACTGTGCTATTATTCCACTTTCAACAGCCTGTGGAATTCTGGGATTTGTAGTTTACTGAAGCCAAAGACTTCTTTGGCTGAGAATTCTAAGGGCCCCTACCCAAATTGCAAACCCCAGGATTCCACAGGATGTTGAAAGTGGAATAATAGCACTATAACAGTATAGAGTGGAAATGGTCATTGTTTTCCACATGTAGAACTGGATAGAGTTGGTGAGCAATTTGCCTTTGGCAGCAGAATGACTTGGGCTAGTGGCGGCTTTGGCACTAGGCCTGGACCCAGTATCCATAAATACACCTGTTTCTCTCAGCAGCAAACAACTGGAAGCATATTACCTGCACTGGTAGCGGCGTGACATGAGCCTGAAATCCTTTTTACACAGATTACATGCCCCAGAGTTCGGAGAAGCTGAACACACCACTGGAGAAGCAATGCCTTCTGTCTTCTGCCACAGAGCATCTTTCTCACTGAGGAAATAGAAGGAGGAGAAGCAAGAAAGGCAGAAAACAAAGAAGGGTCATTCTTTTTACTACAGACAGCTAATGAGCACTAGATGGAGACTGAGTACTGGATAGAGTTATCCTCCATCCTGCTGCCGCCTTCTGATTGATAGAATTTTAACATTGGTAGGAACCTCAAAGATTACTTAGTCTAACCTTCTGTGGACACAAGATATCCATTATCATGGCATCCTTGGTACACAGTCATTCAGCTGCTATTTAAAAATCTGTAAGTGAAGGAGACATTCTGAGGCAGCATGTTCCATAATCATTTACCACATGTCACCAAAGGGCAATTAAACTGGAGCAAGAAAAAAAGCAGCTTGTTCCATCATCTGCATACCATCCATTTTCAGTTGTTGGCAAATGCCACTGAGAGATTTGTCTGTTTATTGTATCACATCCAAATTGATTTGATACTCAAATTGTCCTTATCCAATTTTAGTTGCCCTTTCCCAGCTTAAATTGCCTATGCCCAACTTAAGATATATCTTTCAGATGAACAGTCTTATAATTTCCTTCAGCCCTTTCTTCAGATTCATCTGAGGAACCCAAACAAGGAATAACAGAGACAGCTTCACAGCAAACCTTGGAAACATTACTGTTCAATTACAATTCCCAGACTTCCCAGCTGGCAGAGCGAGTGATAATTCTGGCTGGGAGTTACAGTCCAGAAAGTACCATTCCAAGCTCTGGATAGTAATACTAAGGAGTCAGGAGAATATAGGAGAACATCAACCTTATTTTTAAGCAAAATGGTATCTCTGAAAGTGTGATTTCCTTTTTTTTTTTTTTTAAGTGTGATTTTCCTTGTTTTAATGTTAAAACGTGTGTGGCCTCCTTTGCTGCTCAGTTTTGGTGGTACAGGAACAAATTCAACTGTGTAGTACAGACTGTGGCTTCCAGAGGGCTGGGAAGAGGGAAGCAATCCTACCCTACCCTAGAGCTTTCCAAACTTTTCATGTTGGTGACACGTTGTTTAGACATGCATCATTTTGCGACACAGTATTTCAGTTTTACTAGCAAACCAGAGGTTAAACTAACCCCTTATAAGAGATATGGACACATACATAAATTGTAATAACAAAACGTATAGGGACACAATGTATCTCATGAAAACTTTTCATTTATATTTTTTAAAATATATGATTTATAAATAACATACATTTCCAAGATTGTAGGCGACACACCAACACATTTCAGGCGACGCACTAACATGTTGCGGCTCACCATTTGGAAAGCCATGCCCTACCCCAAGTTCTTAGTCCCTGGACCACATGACTGGTAGCTGCTCTCCAGGGTGCTCTGACTTTTTTTTTTTTTTTTTTGGTGGCTTTTGCTCACTGCTGAATATAGCTTTCCAAATCCAGTAAACACAGAAGGATGCCCATCTCTTCCCCCTTGCTCCCCTCTTCTTTCACTCACCGCAGTAATTCCAGCAGCTTCCCTTTCATACTGCGGATAAGCTCCCCCTGTTCCTGCAACTGCTGTTTGTATTTTTTCTCCTTTTCTTCTGATTCTTGGTGGCTTTTTTCCAATAAAAGTTGCAATTGTTCTTTTTCTTGCTGAGACCTAAGCAGGAGGAAGAGGAATACCTGAAGCACTATTACATATACTGCAGACATGAATGAATTTTTTTTTTAGCTCTGCCTGGCTTCTTCCAAAGAATTTTGTGAATTGTAGTATTATAGTTTTATTAGAAATACCTTCCCACTGCTGCTGAAGTACAGTCTTTGAGGATTAGAATGGAATGGGGGAAATGTATGACACTCCAGATGTGGTTGGGCTGCAACTCCCATCATTCCTTAGCCAGTGCAGCTGCAGTCCAACAACATCTGGAAGGTGACATGCTCCCCGTTCTGGTTTACAAGGATAAGGAAATGACTATTAAACTACATTAAGTCTAGATTCAGGGTCATAGCTGTGACTCTTGGAATCTCTCCTAATAGTCTGGGCTGCGTGTTGCTCACCACCGTGGTCCCTGGGCACACTGCGTACTTGGGGATCCACTTCATTATAACTAGTTGAATAGCAATAACAAATGCCAAGAAGATTTAATTACCAAGAGCCCCAAGTGTCCTTTCACCCATGCTCAGTGGCATGCTGCCCTTGGTGATATCCAAAGTTCATGTCACAGTGATCAATAGCTGGCTGCAAACTGATTTTTGCCACTCATATTCACACACCCAGCAAGGTATCTTGTGAAGTGGCCAAATGTTCCTGGCTGAAGTCTATCCTCTTGGTAGGGAACAAGTGACTTCATTGTGTAGTAGAGGGTTTTTCACAGACACTCAAGAGATCTTCTGTGACAACTTCCCCAACTTACATACTTCCCAAAGTGTTGTGTGTACTGCTTTTCATTGTCTCCAGCCAACAAGTTCTCTTTACTTGCTGGTTGGAGGGAACTGTAATCCTATTAATCTGGAGGGTGTTAGTTTGGGAAAGCATGGACTCTGCAGGAGCTGCTAAGAGTCCTCAAGAGATAAAGAATATTGGTCCCACTGTGAGACAAAGGTATAGACATTAAATAATAGAGAAAAGTATGGACACTGAATAATAGCTGGGCTCATTCAGAAGGGGCAAATGTGTCAGGAGGTGGCCTGCAGTAATTATTGCTGTACTTCCCATTTTCTGTTCTTTTATTTAATAGCCAAATGATATCTTTGTTCTGGATTATTTCTTGGGAATTTCCAGCACCAGTTGAAATGTTTTATTCCAACAGTCAAACTTTTTTTAAAAAAAAATTATGAGACATCCTGGTACAAAATGTGTCTAAGGGTGTGCATCAACAGTTGTGGTTCAAAACAGCTTTTTTTTTTAAAAGCACTATCCCTAATGTCATGTAAGGTAACGTGGCAATGTTTGTATGCCAGTTGAACTTTTCCATTTCAACCTTACTTGGTTCCTTTTTAACCCTTTTCTATATTTTTTCTCCTCCCCTCCCCCATGCTTTAAACAATGGACCGGTGCATTAGTGATATGGTATTTTTACACTACAAAGGAAAAAATAATAATAAAAAAAGTTCAGAGTGCAGAAAATTTGCTCTTTAAATCATGGGAACATATCTACCTTCAACAAATCATACCCCCAGGTCTTGTTTTTTTTTAAACACTATTTTTTAAAAAAAACTTTGGAAGAGCCCTAGTGCAGATCTAATAAATCATTACATCCAGCAACAAACAAGCCCCTAAAAGAATGGAAAAGGACACACTGACACAGAACCAGTGGGTGCAGAGGCAACAACAACTGGCAAAACTAGTAAAACCTATGGAACTATGTTGTGAGAGCTCCTGTTTTTTTGGTACAGTCTGGTAGACTGCATTGTGAATACAGAGAAATACATTTTTGTATCAGGTCATTTCATTAGTTCACCTAGCCCAGCATTGTCCGTTTGATTGACAGTGATTCTCTAAGGCATGGTGAGCAAAGTTAGACCCCCTATCTTTGGTTGGACTGCAGCTCCCATCATCCCTCATCATTGACTATACTAGCTAAGGCAGATGGGAGTTATAGTCTGGCATCATTCATAGGGCTGCACTGTGCCAACCAATGCTCCTGAGTTTCAGGCAGAATTCTCCTCCTGCCCTCAAATGCATACAACCTGCTACATGATCCTTTTAACTGGAGATGTATGGATTTCACTTCTGATGTATGGATGAAATGCAATGTGATCTAGCACTGATTTAAGTGGTGCCAAGTGGCAAAACAAAGTGCAGTGGTTGTGGGCCCTCAGATTCAAGCCCTCCATCACAACATCCATGTATGGAATTGCAAGCTGTAGTAAATGAGATGCTTTACTACAATGCCTTGTGAAATAGCATAAAATGGCTTCAGAGATTTTGTTGCTGTTTCCCTGGCATAGGAAAACTGGGAGGAAAACTGGGAGCACCACGTGTGAGAGGGAGTGGATAGGAATGTGAGCCTGGCAACCTAAATCCCACTAGGGGAAATCAGGAATGTAGAATGTAGAAAGGTACCTTATCCAAAGACAGGCAAATGGAATGTTCAGTTCTGTATTGCCTATAGCAGGGATACCTGTGGCTTTACAGATGTATTTGGGCTGCAACTACCCTCAAACTGAGACAGCACAATGAATGGTAAGGGATGATGGGAGCTGCAGTCTAACAATGTCCAAGGGGGCACATGTTTGCCATCCCTGCTTTATGCTGACTGGCAGTGGCTGTTTAGGTTTTAGTCAGGGCTTTTTCCTGCTTGGAGATGCTTGGAACTGATATGCTCCTCCACTGAGCTACAGCCTTTTTGTTAAAAGACAATAGTAAATGGAATGGGTTTGTTCCCTTACCGGCTCAGTTGCTCCATGAGATGCGTCACAGTTTTTAACTTGGCTTCTAGCTTTTGCTTTGCCTGCTGAATATCTCCCAGCATTTTGTCCAGATGGCTAATCAGACACTGAGGAAAATCAGGTAAGGATGAGGAGAAGCAGAGCAGAAAATCAGTGTCATACAAGTGTGAGAGACCAGATGCACTGTCCCCCAGGGCAAAGGGGAGCTCTGGAATTCTGTGGTTCTTAGAAGTTCCATCTCTTTGGCAACAATTCAAATCAGCGCTATGACTTCCTTCAGAAAATGCCACCAGTCATGGATTGACAAAATGCAGAACTACTTAGCTGTTTTTTCCCCCCAGCACTCCCAATCCCTATATTAAGCCACATTTTGTCCCCAACACCTCCACACCTGGTGTTTTCCCCAAACAACAGCATTTGTCTATCTGCAGTGGGCAGCCTCTGATCCTCAACATGTCTTCAGTTCCCAGATGTCCTAGCAACAAGGCTGGAGACTGTGGGAGCTCAAAATACTTCTGTTAAACATACAGAAATCTTTTAAAAAGCTAAGAAGAAACACACGAGGTCAATCCAAAGACCCATCTAATCCAGCATCTTTTCCAGAGTATTCAACTAAATGTTTCTTCTGAGAGCAACTCAACAAGGTAATAGCATGGCCTCAAGAAATTGGTTGGCTTTTCTGCAGCGGGGAACAGTCCCCTGAATCCCCCAGCCAGCATGACGATGGGGTGGTAGCCCTCCCCTCTCTGTTGCATCTGAACAACTGAAATGACCTGGAAGCCCCACTGAGTTGTCTTCACTAAAGGTTACAAAGAGAACTATCTTCCTATACTCCACCTTTTCCAGGTCTGTGACATCTTTCTTTGAGGTGATTGTACTTTGAGGTAATTGTGACCTGGACCCCTCCAGATGTTTTGGACTACAGCTTCCATTATCCTTGATGGGAAGTTACAATCTAGAACGTTTGGAGCAACCCAGTTTGGGGAAATCTGATGCATAAGGGGGAAAAAAGGATTATGGTTGCTTTATTTCATAGTCTCTTTCATACTGAACCAAGCTTTTTTGAGCTCCTCCACAGACTAAGGCAATTTCTGCACTACACTGTTATAGTGCTCTTATTCCACTTTCAACATCCTATGGAATCCTGGGGTTTGCAGTTTAGGGAGGGGCCTTTAGAATTCTCAGCCAGAGAGCTCTTTGGCCTCAGTAAACTACAAACCCCAGAATTCCACAGGACATTGAAAGTAAAATAATAGCACTATAACTGTAGTGCAGGAATGGTCTAACAGTGCAATCATAATTCAAAGACAAGTCAGCTGGAGTGGGTTAGGATGAGTCGTAAGGTACTTGTGCTTGCTGAACAGGCCTTAAGTCAGCTGAACTTCTGATATGCTGGCATGATCCCTTGTGTTTGCTGATCTCAGAAATCAGCCAGTTGAAAAATCAGCCAGCACAAGGTCTGAGATCAGCTAGCTGAAGAGTCAAAAATGGGACAGAGAAGGGGCAGAACAAGGGAGTAGTTGAGTTATGCTGCATCCAAGCCTCACTTGGCCCAGAGACCTAGTCTGTGCCAGTATAAAGACAAGCCAAGATTAGGGTTAGTCTAAGTTATTTCCCACAAATGGAAACCAATGAGAATTCCTGGAAATAAAATCTCTGGGTCCTAATTTGTCAACCAGAGCCAAGTTAAGCAGCACTGATCTCAATGGAAGATGCATGGCTTACTTTTCTGTGTTGCTATGTCACTTTCTAGAGCATGGAATTCAACTCACTAACTGGCATAATGTATTCTGCACAAGGGTTCTGTATTTCCTTGGAGTACTTATGCAGGAGTGTACAAAAGATGAAATGTGATATATTTGTCTCTGTGTTTATTTGTTTATAGTTCAGACTTGAATTTAGTGTGTTGCCAAAGAAATCCTGGAACTACCAAGAACACATTGGAGTATTTCTTTGTGCCAGCTGCTAAAATATCAAGATAAGGCAATCAAGATGGCAAAAGGAAATTGTTCATGAACAAAGCAGAGGGCAGGAACACTTTTCCTCCTCCATAACTTTGAAAAAAAAAATAGGTTTGCTATCACAATCTCAACATAACTAAGATCCTACATCATGCTGGCGGAGCATAAGACCACCAACATACTTACTAGAAGTGGCAGAGGTTGTTCCCTCTGATTGGCCGCTGCCCATGATATGTAACAAGAGTCAGCAAGCTGTCAGACATAGTTCTATCTCTCTGGCTTTGGGAGTGTATCTGGGCTCCTTTGAGCAGCTCATGAGCTTGAAAGAAAGAAAGAGTAGCCTCTATCCCAGTGTATGGCTACCCCCTCCTCCCTCAAGCCTGAGTGAGCCTGGACACACCCTCACAGCTGATCAGTGGTGAGGAATACAGAGCTTCACTTGGCAGCCATTGATTGTTGCTGCATGTTCCTGCTGTGGAAGGTGTTACTAGATACCTCCTTCTGCAAGATTCAAAGAACCCACATACACATGGTATAATCCCCAGTTAGTATGTTCTGCTCATAGAATCCTATCCAATGAAAAACTTAGAGACAAAATTGATTCCTCACCACTGCATGGAGGGGGCTTCTAAGAGCAGATACTCTTCTCTCCTCATGGAACTCCCCCTACCCAGGCAGAGAAGGAGGTCTATTGAATGTATGCCCCTGAGTGTCCTGCTAGCAACTGTAGGACTGCAGTCTCAGAGTTTAAGAGTTTGTGATTAAATGGAAAAACAAACCTAAATAAAAACATGATTTCTGCAGAACTGAGAAAGTTAGCTTTAAGAAGAACAAAGGTAAGGATAAGCTAAAGCCATCCATAACTCTTCATCTTAAAGAAGCACCATCCTATCACTGCTCAGTTATGGAGGGTTTCAGCACGTCATATTTTTTTTTAAGTTACTTTTGAAGATCTGCATTTTTTGTAGAATATTTTTGTTCTTGACTCCTCCATTGTTTCTTTCTTGATGTGATACTATAGAAATGTGAAATGAATTATTTGATTCAGTCTTTTAAAGTTAGGAGATTTAAATCTGAAGAGGGAAAAATTTAAATGTTTAGTTTCAAAGCCCAGACTTGGACACACTAACACAAATTTTGTAACTTAAGTGTGAATATCAAAATATTGTCTTCAGCTAATGTCCCAATGCTGGATTCATCCCAAATTCAGAATTCATTATCTGCAATATGAAACTTAAAGTTACTTATTAAAATTAAGATGCAAACTATGAAATTCAAATTGTGTGCCTCAATTCATTGTGGCTCTAATCCTGATGCCAAAGTTTATTTGATTTTGATCCTTGGAACACTTCCTTTATAGAGCCAGTGTCTGTCAACTCCCTTTCCATGAGAGTGTGCCCCTTCTTCTTGGTTAAATATGTTCCATGGAGAGAAATAAGTCTGTTTTAAGAGTCATATATCATCTTTCCTCACCTTAAGTTAGCATTATTATATTTCTTTATATGTATGTGTCTCAGAAATTTGTATATGAAAATATTTCTGAGACTTACCCTCACTCTCTAGTCTCTGAGCGTGATGATCCTTTCTAATTCCAATATCAAAAAATTAAGAGTACCCCACCTTGCTTTCTATAAAGATATACAGGTTTGATTGTCCTGCTTTTCTTCCACTGATCCCCTAGTTCCCTAAGTGGAAGAGCTACTGATTTCTAACAATTCTGTTATCCTCTAAGAGATCCTTCAGTGAGAGTTCCTTCTAGTGTTGCCCTAGGTTTTCATTCCATAGAAGAAGATTAGTCACAGATGGTACTCTGGATTGGAAATACCCTATATCATTTATCAACATGGAATAAGAGGCTCCTACCTTTCCATGGGCCTCAGTTTCAAGCTTGGCACTGCCCATTTTCTTGACATCTCTTTCCAAACCTTGTGGCACACCAGCTTGAAAAATATCTATGTCCATTAGTTGTGGCCTTGCCACTCCACAGCTGTTTCCCTCTGTGATGATGCCCATCTCCTTGACCAGGACCTTGGCTTTCTCATGTCTGGTCTCAGATGCTAGTTCCAGCATAGTGTCACAAGGAGGAGCACTCTTCTCTGTGGGCCATTCCCAGCACTGTTCCAGTTCTTCACTCAGCTTCTTTGCTATGCCAGTGGCTTGCATTTTCTCTTGTTCCAGTTGCTTCACATAAGTTTTTAATGTCAGACACTCCTCTCTTAAGGCAGAGGTCACAGCTTCATTTTTATCCTGCAAGGCTTTCTGTAGTGCTTGGCTGGTGGCCTTCACATTCTCTAATTCACTTCTAAGTTGCGTGGCCTCCTGGATCTGTCCCTCCAGGACAGCAGTAGTGCTCTCTATGTGCTTTGCTAAAGCCTCCCTTTCTTCTAGGGCTTGCTGCAGAGTGGCTTGGAGCTGCTTCCTCTCCTCTTGAAGCTTAGCTGATTCTTTTTCGACAATTCCTATCTGGCTCACCAGTTCCTGCCTGGTTGTTTCCCACTGGGCCTGTTCCTCAGCTAGTTGAGCAGCCAGCTGAGATTTCTTGCTGGCCATTTCTTCTAACTGGTCTTCCAGTGTAGTGTTTTTCTCCAAGGCCTCCTGGAGCTGATCTGATTGGGCCTTCAGATCCCCTTGCAAGCCCTGAGCTTCTCCCTCCTTGTCTTTTAAGGCCTTTTCTTTCTTCTGCAGAGACATCTGGAGAGTAGCAACTTGCTCTTGACATGTCAACACTTCCTTCTGGAGGTCTTGAATTTCTAATTTGGTGAATGTCAAGCTTTTCTCCTGGGAAATGAGAGTTTCTGTGAGGGTCTCCTTCTCCCTTTCTAGCATCTTTATCTCAGCTAACCTCCTCTCTAATTTCTCCTTTAGAAGACCCTTCTCCAACATGTTCTCTGCTGGTCTGCCATTCATCCCTTCTGGCTGTCCCTCACTTGTTTCCAGTTGGTTGTGTTGGCTGCTGAGGGTAGCCACTTGTGTTTCCCATCTTTCCAGACTTTCTTCACAGACCTTTAGTTTCTCCTGCAACCCCTGACATCGAGAGATCATCTGCTGGTGCTTCAGTTCTTGGGCCTCAATGTCTGCCAGGTACTTTCTCCGTTCTGCTTCCTGAGAACTCAGCCTTTGTTCTGCCTCCTCAAGAGACCTCTCAGCAGCATCCTTCCTGGCCCACACCTCCTGGCATTCACTTGTCAGGTTGGCAATCTTGCATTCTGCCTCTCTGAGGGATTTTACTACCTTGGACAGCTCTTGCTGCTGTTTCTCCTGCTCATCCTTTTGCTCCTTGTGTTGTTTTTCCTGCTTGGCCAGCTCCTCTTTAAGAGTTTGGTTCTCCTCTGAAAGCACTTGCCTCAGAGACTTGTTCTCTTCTTGTTGCTGGGCCAACTTTAGTTGCAAAATGCTAAGCTCCAACATCACTGTTCTCAAATCCTTTTCCTTCCAGCAGCCATCAGTTTCAGATGTCACTTGTTGTGGGCTCTCCATCTTTCCACAGAGGAAATATTCAGGCTGAGGGAGCAGAGAACTAAGATCTTGGGTGGAAGTGACCTTGCGTGGCAGCTCCTTGCTAAGTTTGTCCACCTGGATCTGTGACTCACCATTTGCCTTCTGCACTTCCTTGCCAGAAGCTGGATGCTGGGCTTCCCTTTCCATAAAAGAATTCAGCTTTAGGAGGGAACCTATTTGCAGCAGACTATTCTTTCTGCTTCTCCAGACTCCAACCCACTTCTCCATTGAGTGTTCCAGCCCTGGCTTGACTGAATCATCATCTGTTGACTGAGGGCTAACAGGGCCAACTTTGATTCTTAATGAATTCTCATGGCCTCTTGTGGCTTCTTGGTTGTTTCCTGTACCTTGATTTGAGTTCCCAACCTATGAACAATAAAGATATAAACAGAAATAAACAGAGAGATGTTACTATGTTTGATCCTGGGAAATGGAAGAGAATTGCCAGGTGCTGGAGTTTGTGCATGTTCATGAACAAAAGCTAGGCCTCATATAGCTTGTCACACATTGACACTAAAGAAATAAAAATAGAGGAAAAAAACATAAACAAAACAAGTGAGAGCTTGAAGAACAATCTAGGATTTTCCAGACCATAAGAACAACCTGCACTTCCTGCATAAGCATTTTTATGTAAGAGAGAGAAGAAGCATTGGGACAGATATGGAAGTGTCCTCACTGTACTATGTACAAATATACCCTTTCTTTTACTAGGGTGGGCTCTGGAGAACATTTCTGCATAGAGCTTAGGAAAGTTACTTTTTTGGACTACTATTTAGAAACCCTCAATCAGCATGGCCAGCCAGCATGGCCACTGGTTATTCTGGCTGGAGGATTCTGATAGGAATAGTCCAGAAACAAACAAAATTTCCAGAGGCTTAGTTCTGCAAGGCTGAACTGTGGAAAAGATTATACTGGAGGGTGCTAACTGGCTACAACCCATGGCATATTCAGAATACCTCATTTTAAACCCAAGAGCAATTTAGCAACTATTTCTACAGACTTCTCGTTTAAAAAAATGATGTATGAATAAATAAGTACACACGAACTCATTCTGAAAAGGGAAGCAGCCTGACTAGAATTTGAAGAGGGGACAAAACTTATGTATAAACTAGTTCTCAGCCTTTTGCTGCCCAACCCATGAAATGAAGAGACCACACACAGGGCTTGGGTTGAACTCGGGCAATTTATTAATATATGCCTAATTAACATAAAGCTGGAAGTGAACTTGACCTTGAACTTGGGCTTGAATTTAAACTTGACCATGAACTTGAACTTATGACCTGAGAAGGGGGTCAACAGCATGGGTAGGATAAGGCAAGGGTCAGCTCCAGACCTCTTCCCCAGCTCTCCTTGAGCGAGGTACCAGGCCCCAAAGCCAACTCATGAGGCTGGATTAAAACTTCAGCCGGCCCTTTTCTGGAAGGCAAGCACCAAACCACAACCCCCTCGTCTCATGATGGTAGGGGCAAGTCCCAGGCCCGCCTCAAGGACAGCATTTATCCTACACCAAAGGGTGCCATAGGTACTCACCAAAACCCTTAGACCCCCCCACCCGCCATGGATGAGGACAAGTGTGGCTCTGGAGACCTATTTAATACCTAGTAGAGACACCACCTTATAAAGCCAATTTCCCAGTCCCTTGGTGCAGTGTAGGGTAGGCGAAACCCCCCCCAAGGGGGAAAAAATTCCTACCCGGCCCCGAAGCAACCAGCAATCTTACACTGAAACCATAGGGTGGGAGGGTGGGTCACCAGCAAACAAAGAGGCTGGGGAAGGGGCGGCGCTGCTCTAAAAGGGGTCTGCCCCCTCCCCATCCCACCGTGCGACCCTTGTCGCACAGTGATTGCACGGTCTCTTATCATGGGAGGCCAGCAAAGGTGTCCTCCCCCCGCCACACATGATCACACGGGCAGGGGGAGACGAATTGGTATTTCTGTTATACACGTACTGAAGTTGGGCTCAGACTGTGTATGTGAAACCCATGTGACAGTTTTTCAATACTACAAGATGGTAAAAAGTCTGGAAACCAAGCCCTGTGAGGAACAGCTTAGGGAGCTGGGTTTAGTTTGGAGAAGAGAAGGATGAGAGGTGACATGTTAGCTGTATTTAATTATTTGTAGAGATGTCATGTAGAAAATAAGGGTGAGCTTGTTGTCTGTTCCGGAGACTAGGACATGAACCAATGGATTCAAATTAAAATATTTCACCTAAACAGTAGGAAAGACATCTTTACTGTAGGAACTGCTTGACAGTAGAATTAGTCTACCTCAGGGTCTGGTGGAATCTCCTCCTTCGGAGGTCTTTAAGGAGAGGCTGGATGGCCATCTCTCTCAGAAATGCTTCAGTTATAGATGCTTGCATGGTAGGAGGCTAGATTAGATGGCCCTAGTGGTGTCTTCCATCTCTATCATTCTACGATCTTTCATTCATATGCTAGGCCAGGATAGGGAACCTGTGGCCCTCTATATGCTGTTGGACCTAAACTCCCAGTAGCACTAGCCATGGTACAGCATGATGGGATTTTCAGTCCCCCTTCCCTGCAAAATTTGAAAGGCCGTAATTGCTTAAGCCTATTCCAGAATATTTTGTTTTTTTTACAGGATCTTGAGGAGTGACTTAGTTAGGCTTATAAATGTAATGAGGCTGTTTCAGTAGAAACCCTTTTGGGATAGAACCTGAGTAATCTGTTTTATTTCTTTATTGTGAGAACTTAAGAGGCCAGAGCTGTGAAACCTTTGGTCCTCCAGATGCTTTGTCCTCTAGTGCTAATCAGCCCCACTCAGTAGAAGGGATTGTGGAATTTTAGTCCAAAACGTTTGCAGGGCCAAAGGTTCCTCACTGCTGGAACAGGACATCCTTCTCAACTAGAAGGCTCTTACAGTGACTTCCACAATATGTCTGTGGAGGTCAAAGTTACTAGATCACCACTCTCCTGGGATGGAGGGTGGCTGGGCCCAGGGAGGACTCAGGCTAAAGGGCCACAGTTATAGTGCTATGATTCCACTTTAACTAGAACAGCTGCATTCTATGGAATCCTGGCATTTGTAATTTGGTCAGAGACACCAAGGAGTTCTTCCTCAACTGCAAATTCCAAGATTCCATGGGAAAGAACCATGGCAGTTAGAATGGAATCATACTGTTAAAACTGCATAGTGTGAAGGGTCCCAAGGTCTACTTGAAGGAATGGGAAAGGACATATGAGGGAGATAAAGCCTGGGGTCTTCTGACAGCAGTTATGTTGCTATGTAATAGAATAAACAACTACATACCTCAGAGGATGCATTTTCCCCATGGGTGTGGCTGGCAACTGGGATGGAACGTTGAGGCAAAGCCCTAGAAGAAACAGAAGTAACAAATCTGCAGGAAAGTCAGTGATATCTGTATTTCATCTCCCACCTCATGACTGTCTCATATGCCTTCATGAGGAAGGACTGTCTTTGCAGTATGATATAACTGGATATGATTTCTCTGGATGGAGGGCAACATTTGCCATCCAGATGATGATGTGCTACACTCTCATGAGCCTTAGCCAGCAAAGGTGATGGTGGGAAGAATCATGGGAGTAACAATATCTGGAGGGCCATATCAATCCACCACTTAGGCTACTATCATGGATGAAATTGCATCTTCATTGAGACTAGGGGCCATGCACACTACACAGTTATAGCACTATGATTCCACTTTAACAGCCATGGCTCCACGCTAGGAAATCCTGGGCTTTGTGGTTTGGGGAGGTACCAGAGGAACTCTCTGGCAGTCAGTGTTGGACTGGCACCCTGAGAGACCAGAGTTCAAATTCCCACTCAGTTACAAAAACCCATGGGGTAACCTTGGGTGAGTCACACTCTCTCGGCCTCAGAAGAGGCAATGGCAAACCGCTCTGAAAAAATCTTGCCATGAAAGACCTATGATAGGTTTGCCTTAAGGTCAGAAATGACCTAAAGGCACACAGCAACAAATAGGATTTCATAGATCAGAATCATGGCAGTTGAAGAGGAATAATGGTGCTGTAATTCTATAGTGTGAATGGACCCTGAGTGCTGGTAGGGAGATTGTGAGGACAGGTGGAAGAGGCATGTGAATCACAGAAGACAGATAGAAGATGAATGGTGCATCAGGACAGAGGATGGGGTGCTGCACAGCAAACAGTCCACAGGGATTTGTAGAAAGAAGTGCAGGCTAACATAAGGGAAAGGAAGCAAAGAAGGTTTAGAGATTAGAATAAAGGGAGGCATAAACAGAGAAGTAGGGAGAGTGTGTTACATTTATATCCTGCTTTTTCCCCAAAATTGGGATTCAAAATGGCTCACTTTTAAAAAAAATTAATTAAAAACATACAGAAAGTGAATACTAAAATTGAAATTAAACTATTTACAATATTAAAACAATTTGTTGTTGTTGCTGCTGCTGTTGTTCTTGTTGTTGCATGCCTTCAGGTCATTTCCAACTTATAGTGACCTGAAGGTGAACCTGTCATGGTGTTTTCTGGGGCTGAAAATGTGTGATATGCCCATGGTCACCCAATGGGTTTCCAAGGCCAAGTGGGGAATCGAACCCTGGTCTCTAGGGTCGTAGGCCAATGTTCAAACCACTACTCCACACTGGCTCCCTATTAAAACAAATACACTTCAATAAAAAAACACAATGCAATTTAAACAAGAATTTAAAAAAAACCCTCTTGATGAAAGAGAAGGCTGAAGCAATGATGCAGGGGAGAAGGGAAGAGTGGTAAGCTGCTGTGTGTGCATATCTACAAAGAATGCAGCAGCAGATTCTGTTGTAGCCTTTGGCTCTCTGAGAGGGTATTGGTCTGAAACTCCCAGCATTCCTTAGTATTAGTTATGCAGGTTAGGACAGATGGACACTGCAATCCAACAACATCTGGAGAAGCAATTGTTGAAATAGCAGAACAGCTAAACCCAACCTGGAAAGGTTTTCAACAGCCCCAACATACTTTTAAAAAATGTCTTCTGGCTGCTGAGAGGATGTACAGCATTCGTAATGAAAATGTGTAACAGGGCCAGCAGCAAAACTCATCCCTTGCAGCATCCTCAACCCACCTTGCTCAGAAAGAGTGTGTAGAAACTGTGAAGGGAATCCATGGCTTCCCTTATTCTGGGAAACCAGTACTGCCTCTTGCTACTCACTCAGAGGCCATTGGCCATGCAGTATCCAGGTCTGCTCTGTAGAGTGCCAGATGGAAGGTGATGCCATCTAGCTCATAAAGGGAGCCCAAGATATCCAACCATAACTTTCTGTTCAAGAAGGGACTGCGCGCATAGTACCACTCACTGCAAGGAGCAAAACAGAGAAAATCCTGAATATACTTATTGAACATGTTGTCTCTATTCCCATTGTGGACCAGGCCTTGTGGGATGTAATTGACTGAGAAGGGACCCAAGGTCTCATTTTACAAGGTTATGGAGGTACAAACTGACCCCATAACTCTTGTGCACTTCCCCAGCATTTCCTTCCAATGAAAATACTGTCCCAGCCATACTTGGTCAACTGGGACAACATCCCCAACATACAATTCTATGAGGGAAATCTGGGAGCTCCAGGCAAGACAAGGAAGAATAGTTTGTTTTGCTTTTTTCAGATGGAAACATTGATAGTAATCCACAGAGATTGGCAGCATACTAGAGTGATCAGGTTTGGTGAAGAAAGGCACAATAGTATTATATTTTCTTTAGGATGAAAGAATACAGCTTCTCTGTCTTCTCTGATCAAATGTAAAACTTTTTGACATTGGACTGGGAAATACATCTCCTAGCTGACTCAGACCAACTCCTGGCTTGCTCTTCTGCTACTCTGTAGCCCTACCATTAGGCAGAATAAGGCTGGGTTGCAACGGTACAATCAAAACCCTGATTCCTTTTGATTAGCAGGGACAATGACATTATCTTCCACATTACCTCTCCTTGAATTCCCCTGTTTAACTGTAATCTCCACAGTAGTTGAATGGGGAATGGATTTCCCAGTAATACTGTATTCTGATTATCTGCCCCTATTTTCATCCAAAGTGTTTTTGTGGTGAGGTGGCTTTGAGTGAGCAATTAAGACCAGTCAGCTTTACCAAAGACCAGTTCTAATGGACATGAAAACCACTACAATTTTTAAAAATATATGGATCAATGCATGTACCTGCATTTTGGAGCTCTTCTTCATGGCGTTGCTATACTTACTGTCACAATGAGACCTACATATCTAAATCTACCACTATACCACTGCAGGGTGGTAGGCGCTGGGAAGAGGAATAAAGTATCACAAGATAAAAGATTGTCCTGTATACCCTAAGCTAACTGGTCCCTTGAGATATGGTGGAAGATGCTGCTCCACAGCCTGTGCTGAAGAAAGATTAGGCTCCTTGTTCCATCAGTTTTTGTACATGGCATGGGAGAGAGCCACTACCTTGTTCCTCGTTTTGGACGAAGTCTAATATTTAAGGCTCCACCCCTAGATTCCAACATTTAGTAACAACGCTGCTTCTGCTGGCAGCTCTCCCCGTGTGCATGGCACTCATTCCTTGCTTGAGATGCCAGAATCCTCCATGTTTCTCATTCATCACATCCACTTTACCATTCTTTGCCTCTATATCTTTTGTACAATGATCCTGAACTCGTAACTTCCTCATGTGTCCCAAACTTCATCTCTCTCGGCTATAAACCATAATCTTTTGTTACCTCAGAGCACCCTTACCTGGTGACCTCTGGTTCCATGAAGCAAAGCTGCAAGGTCTCAGCCAGCTGCTGATGGACCAGGCAATAGCGAATGAAAGCACGCCCTTTCCCCACAGATGTTTTCAGCTGCTGGGGCAAACAGAGGCACACTCTGATATAGATTCAAGGGTAGAAGAATAGTCTCATTTTATTCCATTTGCAATAATGTTCTTCATTCACACCCTCTCTACCCTATCTGGTTGGCAGTTATGCTCTGAGAAACTTACCCCATTTGTTGTCAGTGCAAGAATTATTCGCTAATAATGTCTACTTTATTGTACAAGTCCATCCACACTTCTTTTTTACACATCAGTTGGAAATAACGTAATGTCTACAGCTTTCTTTCTCCATTGTTCCAATATGTTGTTAACTGCTGTCAAATTGACTTCAACTTATGACAACTCTATGGATAAGAGACCTCCACATCACCGAATCATCAACCTCCTCATTTAGGTTTTGCAGATTCAGGGACGTGTTTTTGACGTGCATAGACATTCTTGTAGACGTGGATTATTTATTACTTCTTGGTTTCTTAAAAATATCCCTGCAGACAGAATTTGTGCATTTTATTTACCTCCATGGCAGAAATAACATGTGTTGCCCAGAACACTGCTGGACAGGAACTCCCATCATCCCTAAGCAAGCACTGCCAATGGTGAGGGATTATTAAAATTGCAGTACTGCTGGGCCATGCATTCCTCATCTCTGCTCTACTGCAGCATAATGGTGCTGGTAGTAGAAATGATGAGAGAAGCTGTCTCTGCTGAAGTTCCTCCTCATATACAACCCTAGTTTAGCCTACATGTCTAGCAGCAGATAACTGCAGCTTACTGGTAACTTCATGTTATCCACAGAGAATTCAAAGACTGACAGCCCCATTGTATGTATATAGTAGACTTTTCTCAATCTTCTTCTGTGCCTTCAACTAACTTCTGACTTATTGTGTTCTTATCACAGTTGTTGTTGTTGTTTTTTGGCAAGGTTTATTCAGAGGAGGTTTACCATTGCCTTCTACTGAGGCTATGAGAGTGTGACTTGCCCAAGATCACTCATGTTGTGTCCATGGCTGAATGGAAGCTGGAATCCTTGTCACCTGGAGTCTCAGTCCAACACTCAAACCACTACATCAAAACCTAACCCCTTAGGTTTGGGTTAGTTGCACAAAACTACTTGATGATTCATTAGAAGTAGGGGGAAAAGTTGCCCACCATTTGTAGGTTTATTACCTATTTGGAGGCAATGAGCATTAGATATAGAGACAGAAGGAAATTCCTGTGACAAAAGGTCTCATATACTTTCTTGTACGTTAAGAAAACCACATCCCATCTTGTGATTATCACCTTTAATTGCTCCCTTTGGGATTTTTTTCCTGTGCTTACTTATAATATTATTCTTGTGATTATTCTTGTGAATATTCCTGCGTTTACTTTTAATTTTATTCTTGTGATACCCTCTGGACCTGATAATAAGATAATACAGATCTGTTGTTGCTGTTGTTGTTGTTTTGTGCCTTCAAGTTGTATTCTGACTTACGGTGACCCTAAGGCAAACCCATCATGGGGTTTTCTGAGGGCTGAGAGTGTGTAACACACACAAGATTATGCAGCAGGTTTCCACAGCTGAGTGGGGAATTGAACTCTGGTCTCCAAGTTCATAATCCAGTGCTCAAACCACTACAACATACTGGTTCTCAAAAGAAATATACCACACTTAATACTTTTCTGCAAAAGGTGATCCAAAGTAGAATCACAGAAATATCAGCTGGAGTCCAACATCTGTTTGCATTACAGTCTTCTTTCTCCCAGCTATGCTCACTTTCAATAGACTGTGATGCCAAATAAGTAATCATTAATCAAATAGTAGGAGTTCTCTAACAGTCAATGATATCTTGGTATGGCTCCTTCATGAGCCAGTTAACTCCCACACATCTATGTAACAAAGGCATCACATGGCCTCCAGCAAACTGACAGTTTAAAAAAGTCAGGATAATCACAAAGAGAATCCAAAACGGAGTTAAATCACTTGGCTCTTGTTATTTAAATGCTAATAAAAGTTTTTAAAGGTTAAAAAACAACTATGAAAACAAAGCAGTTGTAAGGCTCACCAGTCTGCTAACAGAAAGTCTTTCACTGAGGTTTACTTCATAGCCATCAGTGACACTAAACTTTAAGTGTTGATGAAAGCCCTCCACAGATAATTCAGCTGCACTTTAAAGACTGAAAGCCCAATTGTATGTATCTAGTAGGATTTTCTTCTTCTTTTTCTGTACCTTTGACTAAATTCTGACTTATGGTGTCTCTACCATAGGGTTTTGTTTTTGTTTTTTTTAGGGCAAGATTTATTCAGAGGAGGTTTACCATTGCCTTCCACTGAGGTTGAGAGAGTGTGACTTCCCCAAGGTCTCTCATGGGGTTTCCATTGCTGAACAGGGAACAGGGATTCCAGCCCTGGTTTCCCAGAGTATTAGTCCAACACTACACTACACTGGCTGTCTCTAGTGTGTTTAGGGTTGTAGCCTGACACACTGATTTTGGCTTGAGGCAAGCATCTGCTGCATCAGATGTACTAAGTAGATAAAAAAGAAGCACAAGGCAAAAGTCATGTTTTTGCAAGGGGAGATTAAAAGACAGAGAGCACATACTAAACCCAGAAATACCACACATGACTCAATCAGCATGATTCAGGACCATGGGTTGGATCCCCAGAGTAGTGATGTAAGGAACACTCACAAATTTTCCACACTGACATATTTTGTCAAAAAAAAAAAGTACACCCCTCAACCTATGTTTATGTGTCTTCCGTTACCCTATGCTTAGCCTTAGGGCCAGAAGAAACCACTTTTTCTAATCACAGGCAGGGTATCACTGATAAATGAATCTCTTATGAGTTGCATTCCAGCAAAGCCCGCTGCATTTCACTGTCCAAACTTGTTGCCGCTTCTTTTTCTTCAATGGCCATCTGCAGTCAGAATGAAGGCAATACTAACCACTTTGTCCTTTCCATTCCATTTCTCTTAGATTTTGGTTTTTCATTCCAGTGCAGACCAAATAAATATTGTTAAATGCACATTCTCCAAATCCTAAACTGGATTGTTAATTTATTTCTTTGATTTATATCCTGTTGAATCTGGACAGTTTCTGTATTTTCAATTATACTCTTTTTAAAGAGGAAACGACCCCAAGAAAACACATTTTACTAAATATTCCATTTTTACGTCTCTTCCCATAAGACAACACCCTTTGCTGATGAACCAAACGCAGTTTGCCATTGTGATACAAGTTTTCTGGGGCCCACAGGAAACCACCTTATGCCAAGTGTCTTCCTGCATAGCAAGGAGTTGCATGAAATGGCCTTTGTGGTCCTTTTCACTCTAAGATTTATAACTCTAAGTCAGGCTCCTGGCCAAACTAGCACTATGTTGTCAACACTGACTGGCAGCTTCTCACCAAGATTTTAAGCAGGATTCTTTCCTAATTCTATTTGGGAATGTAGTCCCTGATGGTGTTCCATCCAAGGCCCTTCTTCCTTTCCCAAATCAGATATATTTGGGTTGGTATGGTGGTACAGGAAGCCCCCAAGCAGGACAGACATATAAATCCATCTTACTTTTTCCAGGGAGGTGACATGTTGCAATCCTGCATGGACTCCACTGTGCAGTCTTGCCAAGACTCTGCTCAGAAAGTCCCAGTAATCCTTCTTCTGCCCAAAAAGGTTTCTCTTCTCTTTCAGATCATACTGAAATGATAGCATGGGATAGGGTGTTTTGATGGCATTACCAATTTGTATGAGTTTGTGGATGTTTCTATGTTATCAAATTGTTGCACATTATCTTGTGCTGGGTAGACTTCAACAACAAGACCCTCAACAAATGAGTGAGCAGACTTCACCACTTAGGATCCACTAGACTGGGGCTTTTTGATGAGGCAGTAAATTCTGAAGAGGAGGCAGTCGGCATGGAAGTCCCCAGGGTCAGCTCCCAATGAGAATCCAATAATGCAGGCAGTTACATTAATCCATATATATCAATCAACTATGTCTAGATCCACTGGGGAACAGGTCTTTTGTAAAGCCAGCCAGTTTTACTTCTCACTCAAGATTCAAACTACTCTAAACACTTTACATCACAACAGGAATAGCTCACAACAATATAGATGTCTGGAAAATCCATCCTCCTCCTTCCTCATCTTCCTTTGCTTTTGTGAGGATTTCACCTAAGAACAGGAAACTTTGAATTCATGAGAGATGATGTCACCATCCCTGCTAATCTTAAAGTTCCCAGTACTTTTACACTGTGGGCCGCGGCTACAGTACTACTGGAACTACAGAATAGAAATGTTTTTTAAACATCTGGAACAGTTTGGGGCTCCCTACTGTTCATCAGACAGCTTAGGTGTGGGAGAAATGGGTGGCTCTCCAGTGGTTGAAGTCCAACTTAGCAATAGCAACAGCATGTATATTGTTCTACCGCTTATCAGCTAAGTGCTCTCTAGGTGGTTTACAATGTGTTAGCTAATTGCCCCCAACAAGCTGGGTACTCATTTTATTGACCTGGGGAAGGATAGAAAGCTGAGTCAACCTGGAGCCCAGTAGGACTGAACTCACAACCTTGTGGCTGCAGTACCAGCATTTAACCACTGCACCACCAGGGCTCCCTCAGCCGTACAGCTCCATCAAAAGTTAGGTCTAAAGATCAGGGGAGCTGCAGTCTAAGAGAGTCACAAGTCCCCCATTACTGACTCAAGACGACACATTGTTGTGCAATGTCCCTCTTTTATATTTATATATCTGTTATAATGAGGGTTCTCAGGAGTAACAAAAAAAAGGGGGGATGCTTCACAGATTGGAAAATGGGGAGCCATGTGCACTTAAACTGTAGTTCTGGTTATGTGGTCCTGTAAGTGCCCTTGTGATTATCCTACTTCTGGTTGAAGGCTACATTCCCTCACACATACCCTATTGGGAATTGGTAGTGGCTGAGTGGCTTACAATCACTTCCACCTTATCTTGTCCCCGCCCCTCACTATTTCTGTTCTCTTACTCTGTGTCTGACACACAGCCGTTCGTCCTTCCTTCCTTCCTTTTCTTCCTCTCCATCCAGTGGGTTGCCAGGAGGGGGACAGATTGCCCTGCCAGAGGTCTGAACAGATTGCTTGTAGAAGACTTTGTTTGTTTGTTTTTTTTTAAAGAAAACAACAACAGGCCTATAAAGGGTGCTTACCTTTGCTGTAACCAAAATGACAAGGCAGGGAATAGGCTTGGGGTACTGGGTTGGACCTTCCAAATTTTTTATGGCCCAGATGAGCAGGGTTTTTTTGTTTTGTTTTGTTTTGTTCCCCCTTGCCCCTTTTAGTTTCATGCCCGAAGAACTGGCTGGGGCTTTTTCACCTGGCTTTTCATGCAGGAACCAGATTTCATTCTCCCATTGTTCCTGTCAGCTAGCAAGGCAGTTGAATAGCTCTCAGCCTGTGCTTCTAGGAAAGAGAACTAGGGAGCAACTTCTGCTATCAGCCAGCAATCTCAAGAGCTTCCAGGAGCATCAAGGGAAGGCAAGAAAATTGTTCCAACTCTTTTTTGCCATTCAGGGAAAGTCAGAGGAGAGTAAGGTGCTGGCAGGAGCTGGCTGAAATCCTAGACTGGTTCAGCTCATTCCAGAACCATCAACTGGCACTGGGGCAAAGAGTCACTGCTATGCCCAATCAGACCTTGGCGAAAATAAGCAGGGAGTCTCTTGCAAGCACAGGGCAAACTCCACTGTTATCTCTGATCTCTGAAAGAGCAGTGATTTCTTTCCTTCTGGAAAGGGAAGAGTTCCAGGATGGGGGAAAATGTTTTGTAGAAAGGTGGACACATTGGGGAACCTTCAGTGAGCTGAATTTCCAACCCTTGGTGGGCCAGATTACACCTAGTGAATAGAGGTTCCCTTCCCCTCCAGTAAGAGAAAAAAATCCTTTTTGTTTACTGTGTTGGTAATCAAAGCCCTGGTGTGGTGTATCAAGTGCCATACCTGCAACAAGAACTCCAGCTGAGCACAAAACTGTTGCAGCTCCTGGCTACCATCTGTCACGGGTAGCCCATGTGCCTGGTAATTTGCATTTAAGTCAATCACAGTATCTAGATAAGGAAAGAGATGGGATTAGCCACCTAACTGTACTTAGTCATTAGGAGTATCATTCCTTCTAAGTATCACTTGGAAGTGGGGGCAGATGAACAGTTTTGTTTCCAAAAGTGGAAGCAGTGATTAATAAGAGGGAGATAGCTGCAGGTTCAAGATAACCTAGCAGTTTTCAAAAATATATAACAGTCAACAAACAGGGGACCAAACAGTAGAAGGAGGCAGGGCAGTGGAGGTGAAAAATGACCTGTGGGGATCACAAATGAGCTGCATGTTTTTCACCTCAATAAAGAGACTACTTCCAATACAACACACATTCATTCTAATACAGATAAATTGTAATGGGCTTTTAATATTCTGCATTCTGGCACTTCTTGGTACAAATATGGACAAGACAAGATGAGCCATACTGGATCAGCCCTAAGGACTGTCTAGTCCAGCATTTTATTTCCACAGCGGGAAGTCCACTAGTAGGACATGAGGGCAAAGGCTCATGAATATGGTATGGAGTGAACAACTGCAACTAAATACAAGTTAGGTTTTGCTGCATAAACATAAATTTATGACCGTGTGAGAGCACAGCATTCATATTTTCATGACACACACATGTGTTGACTGGATGAGCAATCCAGTTCTGAGCGGCTTCATCCCTAGTTTGTGGCAAACTTGGCTCTGGTTTAAATTCTTTCCAATCAGTGGATCAACCATTAGCTACATATCATTCCCTCCTGAGAGGTATAAAAGCACAGAGACAACTCAAAACTATAGAGCAAGGATGGGGAAACTTATATTGTTAGACTCTAACTTCTATCAGCCCCATCCAGTGGACATGCTGGCTGGGATAAACAGGATGCCATTCCAGAGATATCTGGAGAGCCACAAATTCCCCACCTCCATTCTTGAAAGATCATAGCCACACGGCACAGAACAGCTTTATAGTCCCATATTTGATCCTAGAATCTCCAATTAAATCAGAGATGGGGAGTCTTTAGTCTTCCATATCTTTTTTATTTACAACATCCATAATTTTTCATCATTGACCATCCTAGCTTTGACATCAGAGAACAAAAGGTTGAAACATCTGAAAGGTTCACAATTTTCTGACCCTGAATTATAGGATCTCCTGTAAGGGAAAGTATGGGAAAGATCATTGTTTTTAACCTTGGAGAGCTTGACCCTGGAATATTCCCAGGATATACAGCAGTTGGTAAGGTGGACCATTCCTGGCCTCTCTTTCTTTCCACCTTTTTCAGAAGATATGGATGAATTTACAGAAAGCTTTCAAGTGGGAGGATTAGGGAATGGTCTATACCTTGTCGTTAACAATGACTGGAAAATCCTCCTGGGAAAGGGGATGTTAGCTACCAAACTGTACATAACATATTACATTGACAATACATGTTATGTTATTTATTTAAAAATATATCTTTTTTTGTGGTTGTGGACCATTCAGGACAGCTATCAATAATTAAAACCAATCGTGTGTGTGTGTGTATGTGTGTGTGTATTGTTTTCAAGTTGCCCGTCAACTTATGGCAACCAACAAATTTCAAAGAGTTTTCTTAGGCAAAGAACACTCAGACATGGTTTTGCCAGTTCCTTCCTCTGAAATATAGCCTACAGCACCTGGTCTTCATTGGCTGTCTCCTATCCGAGGGTCAACCAGGACTGACCCTGCTTGGCTTCCAAGATGAGATAGGATCTGATGCCTTTAGGCATACATACAACAAAATTCTAAAATGGTAAAACAGCAGCAATGTTATAATAAAGCTAGATACACTATTTATATAAACAATAATGATGACTACCTGAGCAATGTGCACAGCCCCAAAAGAAGGGGTGGGCAACTGAGGTCCTCTACATATTTTTGGACAGTTGCTTCCCTCACCCTTTCCAACCGGCTATGGCTGATGTATGCCAAAGACAGCTGGAGAGCCACAACTGCCCAACGGTACACAAAACATCTCTCAGATGATGGCAGCAGTTGTACTAAGAGGGTCCTCTGTGCACTTACTCTCTAAGTCTCTGATCACTCGAAGAAGGTCTCTGGTACTTGCCATGGATCTGCCTCACTTGGTCTGCAAAGGAAAATATTGTTCAGTAAGCTGATGAGGTAGTATCAGTCTTTAAGTTGCTCATGCCTCTATCTGCTCACTCTTGTCCTGGCTGCTTATGTATGAAATATGAAACTGTCAGGTAATGAGTTCTGCCATGTGCATACTCCAATCAGTCCCCAACCACTAGGGATGCCAGAGTAAGAACTGAACAGAACTCTTGCACCATTAATGGTTGTGTAGAAGATAGCATTCTAGCAAGTGTTGCTTCTCGCCTGGTTGCATGACAAGCAGAATCTGATGAAATTCCCTCTTCTAAACATCCATCAAAGGTACAGGAACACTCTCCAATTTTCAGTCTGGCAAACTGACCAACCACCAACACTTTTATACCTATACCTCCATGGACAACTTGAGTGGGGAAGCCCAAGCAGTTTCTCACTTCCCTCCAACTCCCTTCAGATGTGAAATGTCACCATTGTCACTCAGTGATACCCAGTGATACTGGGACAGTGAGGGAGCCACCAGGTAAAGTGTTAGCAAAGACATCGTTTTGTTCCGTGACAAATACTGGAAAGCAAGATGGCATTGCAAAGATTTTTTTTACTGGTGTCACACCACATAAAAATGTCACTGTGGTGTCATGTTGTCTAATAGGAGGGAGGGAGGGAGGGAGGGAGGAGGGAGGGAGGGAAGGAAGGAAGGAAGGAAGGAAGGAAGGAAGGAAGGAAGGAAGGAAGGAAGGAAGGAAGGAAGGAAGGAAGGAAGGAAGGCGGGCGGGCGGGCGGGCGGGCGGGCAGGCAGGCAGGCAGGCAGGCAGGCAGGCAGGCAGGCAGGCAGGCAAGATGGATGGGCGGAAGGGCAAGTGGACAGAGGGAAGCAACAGAAAGCACCCAAAGAAGCAAAAGACAGAAGATGAACTTCAAAGTAGGACTCAGGGTTGTAGTTATGGGGAACACAAAATGAGGACACTGCCTTCCAAATAGGAATCCTGCCCTCCCAAATGAAATTTTCTTTCAGGTCCCAATTTTCTGGCATTTCAGTAACTTAAAACTTCAGGTGCACATTTAGAAACAGAATTTAGGCATCCAAAGAAAAGGGGAAGCAAAGTTACAAAGGGAATGTGAACACAGCAAATAGAAGAGTTCTGGGTGTGAATAATTCTCAGTTACTCACTCTGCAGTGCTAGAAATGTGGGAGTGAAGTTCATTTCATTTTACTGGGGGACAGAATTCCTCTGGAGAAGATAATGCCCTCATTTTGCCCCCCTATAGCTACATCCCTGAAGCAGGTGCCAAAAGACATCAAAAGCAGCTGCCAACAGAAATTAAAATAGCCCAGTATGCTTCAACAGAAGTGCAATAGACAGAAAATACCAGTCTATTAAAAAAAAATAGATCTGCAAAAGACTTGAATAACACCCAGAAGAAAACTCATACACTTAAATACAAAATATACAGATCCTAAAACTAAATGTAACTGAGGGTGAAGGAAGGACTTTAAATGGTACTCCAATTCAATGCGCAACAAGTAGCTAGGCTAAAGAGGTATCATTTCAGTTCATTATGATCCCCTTGATGTAACTTCTCTGGTGCATTATAAGAGGTTTACAATTCCAGCTCCAATGCAGCATTGCTGATGTCATTTTAAGCATGGTACCTAGGAATCAGTCACTGATTACTTGGGGGTCACAACTATTCAGCCATGAGCATACATGATCTTCTCTGATTTGGTAAGCTGAGTAAGATTGCACCTGGTTAGTACCTGGATAGGAGTACTACCAAGAAATTCCAGGGACAGGGCCAGGGCTAGGAAAGAATCTTGCCTGAAACCACAGAGACTTGATTCCAATTAGAATTCATAACATCAGGCTAGATGGATCAAAGCCCTGCTTCATAGAATCATAAGAGTTGGAAGAAACTACAAGGGTCATCTAGTGCAGGCCCCTATCATGCAGAAATACACAGCTAAAGCACTCCTGAGAGATGGCCATCCAACCTCTTTTTGAAGACCTCCAAAGGACAGCCCATCCCCTGTGGTAGTCTATTTCACTGTCAGACAGCAAATGCAGTTAAGAAGTTCTTCTTATATGTCTAAGTGGAATCTCTTTTCTTGCAATTTGAATCTTACTGATTTGTGTCCTAGGCCATTTCTGCACTATATTGGTATAGTGCTATTATTCCACTTTCAACATCCTGTGGAATTCTGGGGCTTGTAGTTTACTGAGGCTAAAGAGCTCTCTGGCTGAGAATTCTAAATGCCCCTCCCTAAACTGCAAGCCCCAGGATTCCATAGGATATTGAGAGTGGAATAATAGCACTGTAACAATGTAGTATGGAAATGTCCCTAGCCTCTAGAGCAGGAGAAAAGAAGCTTACTCCATCTTATCCCTGAAATCCCTTTAGATACTTAAAGATAGCTATCATATCATTTCTCGGGCCCTTTCTGCACCTTACCGTCTTCCGGTGCTGGGGTGTGGGAATCGTGCGAGCAGCCTCTGGTGAGAGGCTCTTGCATCCAGGGTCCTTCGGCTTCGCTCGAGCTGCCTGGTCACACAAGAGCCCCAGCTCTTGCTTCCGCAGTGCAGTCTGGGAGTTTCCCAGGCTGCGCTGGGGCAGGAAGTGTAATTGGCGCGGCTCCGGAGGCTCCACGCACCAGGTAAGTGAGCACGGGGCCTGGGAGCAATGCACGATTGCGCACCATTTTCGGCTTCCAACTGAAAATGGAAAGGTGTGCGATCAGCGCCTGCTGGCCCCTGGAGCATCGTGCAGTTGTGAGTGCATCGTGCAGATTGCTCCTTGCAGTCACGTGACGCTCCAGGCCCTCTTTCGCATGGAAAATGCTGTGCGCAAAGGTCCGCAATCTTCTCCAAGTTGAATATACCCAGCTCTCTAAGCCATTCCTAATGGAGCGTGGTTTCTCGTACTCAATATAGAATAGCTTCCTAAATTTCTATAGTGTATGAGAGGTCTACTAGAGGGTATTCAATCATATCCAGAATTGACTTTACTGAAGTGTCTTATGATACTGCTGCAAGAAAAACAGCAAAATCATAGAAGTGGATTAGAATTCATCTTTCTCACCTGTTGCCCTTCTATTCCAAAACAAGGATATTGGAGCTCTGGTCCAACATTCCAAATCAAAGCTGCAATCTGGTGACATCAGTTTAGTGGAAGAGACACAATAGGAAGCATGGCTGCATGGGGAAACAAAAGGATGTTTGAAAAGTGCTCAGCTTACAGAGGAAGAGTTGGGCAATGGAAGCAATAGTGAAATCAGTGCAAGATGTGGATAAGTGGCCCACTCAAGAAGACTCCGAGTATCTATAGTATCAGAAGGCATCCTTATGAAAGACTTAGCCCAGCAAACATTGACCGTCTGCAATGAGTTGCTGTTGCTCCTTGTCTAGGGAAAGAATGATTGCTCAGAGCTTTAGGTCTTCTCTGGGTGGGAGAAAAAGAGAAGAAACACCCACATTTTTCCTTTAGCTAGCATGAGATGACTACTAGTCATATCTGAGTGTTCACAGTCTGCAAAATGTTGTGGGCACACTGGAGAAGGACTGTGCCGCTTATTATGAGCAACATCCAAGACTCTGTTTAGTAGGATCCTGTGATGCTCATGCAAACATATTCCACATAACATGCAACTACTGCAACTGATGTGTTAGCCAAGGAAAGCACATATCCCCACACAACATGCCCTACTTTGAACGCTGAGATGCAGTGTAACCACTCTGCAGCAGAAGCGCTCTTTTGAGGTAAATCATCTGAGTTGTCCACCCATACATACACAGACACTACTAGTAACAATAATATTGTTACTGTAATTTTTCAAAATCCACCTGGAAAAGCTGTTCTGCATTATCAAGTGTCCCTTCCCAACACAAAGAATTATGCAATGTAAACAGCAGGTCAACTCAGGGTCACAGAAAAGGCAGTGCAGAACATATAGTTCTATCATCCAAAAACTTCACCAATACTTTCAGTTCTCTAGGATCTGCTGGCTGAGGTGGCAGCCTCAGTTTGCCTTATAGAAGGTCTTTCTAGTGGAACGGGCATTAGGCACACCTGACTTTAGCAGAAGAAAGTACTTTGGAAGGTTCTTGTTCCTGAGTATGTTTGCAGTCCACACAGTAATAATCCCAGGTGTATCTGCTGTCACTTGCATCTAAAGTTTGACTGGGCAACTGCACAGGAAGTAAGGGCCAATTTCCCTCCTTAAGCCCTACCACAGGCCACCCCCTTCCAAGCACACCCTAATGCCTGCATTTTCATCAAAATGGCACACAGAACTGACTTTTTTTTCACTTGGAGGGCTGGATCCACTCAGAGCAGGGAGAGCAATGGTAGGATGTTAGAATCATAGACTTGGAAGAGTCCACAAAGGCCATCCAGTCCAACCCCCTGCCATGCAGGAATACATAATCAAAGCACTCCCAAAAGATGGCTATCCAGCCTCTGTTTAAAAATCTCCAAGGAAGGAGACACCACCACATTCTGAGGCACCGTATTCCACTGTCCAACAACTCTTACAGTCAGGAAGTTCTTCCTAATATTTAGATGGAATCCCTTTTTCTGAAGTTTGAAGCCACTGCACCATGTCGAGATGTATGGAGCAGCAGAAAACAGGCTTGCTCCATCCTCCATATGACAGCACTTCAAATCTTTAAACACGGTTATCATGTTTAAATCCAGAGTGGGTTTACCCACCTGTTGCAACAGCAGGTCCTGACTGGTGCTATTGGTGCTAGCCTAAGACTCTTTGCTGCATAATGTGGATTTCAACTGGCAACCCCTTCCTGTTGATAAGGCTTCGAAAGGTGAAATCTTATGGTCCTTAGGAGGGCATCCCAGGGGCCATAAGATATTGTAAACCTCCCTTTCTGTGGGTGGGGAAGCCCCTCACTGAGGTGACCTAATTGCTTCAGTAGACAACGCCACCAGTGGAAAACACCACCATGTTGCCACCATGCTGCTTCTGCCATGGGTACTCTAACAATAACAGAATAAGGAAAGAGAATGTTTTGAGAGTGTTGAACATGGATCCTGCAGATCCAAAGCTTTCCCATTCCTCTCACAAGGGAAGTAATACACACCAACATAGGAGCTAGAATATTGATTTTCACACCAACCTCCCTCTCCCCAATCTTCTGTCCTGGCTAACCTGAGCTCAGCAGACTTTGGAAAGTCACACTGCTTGTGCCAAAACATTGTTCTCTCCTGTTTCCATAAGACTGTTCTGACCGTGCTTTGTTCAGAGCTTGGAAATGTTCTTTTTGGATCATAGCTTCCAGAATCCCCCAACAGCATGGCCATCACCTGTGGAGTATGCTTTATGTAGGTCATTCCACTATGCTACACAAAATAGTCAGGCCTGGCTGCTTCTGGAGGGAAGCAAGTGATGCAAAGAGCCCCTCCTTCCAACAACCACAGTAGAACAAGAGGAATAACAAGTCCCTCCGCAGCCATCCCAAACACTTCCTCAACCAAAGTTTCTGTTTGAGATTTGAGGGACTCACTACTTGTCCCCCTGCTACAAACAGCTGACCCTCCCACTGAAAAGATAGCATTGAACAAATCTTGCACATAGGACCTGAAAAGATATTCCCTCTGTCCCAGATGTTTTGCTTGCTGAGGTAAAGAACACAGTGATGCTAACTTTACTGTACCAGATACAAACAGACTGGTATCAACGCTGATGATGGGACAACACTGTCCACTTCCAGCACAGCTTTTGCATGAGGGGTGGGAATTGGGCAGCCCCTGAAAATATTGTTGCATTTCAGCTCCCAGAAGTCGTAGCCAGCATACTTAATGGTAAGCAATGCTGGCATTAGTGAAGCTTGATTTCCACCCCTGACTTAGCTGCCACACAGCTCTTTCCTTCAGTACCTTGCTGCCACTTTCAGCAACAGCCATCTCAAGTGACTGTCACCCTCTGCTTCACACAGAGATTCATGAAATGTTCACACATTTCCCAACACAGCACTAGGCTGAAGATGCCAATCCCACATGCACTAGACACTCTAGGCTGCACACTATTATGGTGTGGAAAGCCTGTTATAACAATAGTTCTGGGACATTCTACTACAAGTAACATGATGTCCAAGAAACTTGAGGGTTAATCTTTGTGAGATTTGCTCTGCTTGAGGACCCTGTAGCACTTAAGGCAGATTTACAACACTTAAGGCACCATAGCACTCGATACCGATTTGTATCTAGAAAGCTTGCCTCCACACAGCCTGCAGTTTCTTGTAGGTTCCCGTCCCTAATTTCCCAGTTGTCTTCCTGTATAGCCCAAGGAGGACAGTAACACATACCTGGTCAGAGAAGCTGGCTTTCTACTGCACCCTGCATAAAGCCTGGCCCCTAAACAAAGTCTGCCTCTGACCTCATCTGTTTGGATGGTGAGGTTAGTCTATGAGCAGCTTCCTCTTTCCCTTGGGAGTCATGGCTTCCCAAAGGAAAAGCATGACACTGAGGGAGGTGACAGTGACGGAGGTGGAATCAAGAGGAAATTCCCTTGGATTCCAGGAAATTTTACTGAAGCAGAATTCAGACACAGCCAGTTCTCCAGTGTGCACAATACTGTTGGTTACTGCCCCAGCCCCACCTTAAGACAGAGTGAGGCAACAGCCTCAGAAGTGAGGTATATGTATGGGAGCAGCACTAGGATCGCCAGAGATTAGGGACTGGCACTGAGTCCCAAGTTTTGTGAGTTATCTCCAGTCAGGGAGCAAAGAGGCAGATTGTTTTAGTGGGCTCAGCTTTGGCCAGGAGAAAAGAAAATCTCCTGCTGAGCTTGTAAAGCAGCAGTTCGCTACAACTTCCAAGGATTAATGATGTCTTGCTGAAACTTGCACCTCACTTAGCTAGCTTCCTCCATTTCTTCCAGCCCTTGTGGCACAGGGCCTCACCCTCCACTCCGCTCTGCACCCATCTTCAGGCTGGAAGCAAGTAAACTAGATTAAATGTTCCTTATCTCATCTTCCTAAATAAGTGAGAAAAAGTAATCTCATTTCATCTTGATCTAGGAACACCCTCTTTAGCCCAGTCTTAATTTCCAAACAGGAAAATATGTTTCCCCGCCCTCCCTCCCTCTCTCTGTATGTTTCAACGACCAGTTGCGAGTAACTGGTGGGTACTTAATGTGTAACACTTAAGGATATCCCCTAAAGTCTTAGTTTGGCACACAAACTTCAGCGCCTGGGATTCCCCTGAACTGGCAACCCTAGAAAGCAGAACATCTTCTTTCCGGCCATTTCCACACTACACTCTTATAGTGCTGTTATTCTGCTTTCAACGTTTTACAGGCTTGTAAATGTCCCTTCCTAAACTGCAAACCCTGGAATTCCACAGGATGTTGGAAGTGGAATCATAGCACTATATAAGAGTGTAGTGCGGGAACGGCTTTAGTCTTTAACGGGTTAACCCTGCAAGGCCCGGTCCAAACGCAACCCTATGCCAAATGAGGTGCAAGTTTCAGCAAGACATCAATTAATCCTTGGAAGTTGGAGCGAACTGCTGCTTGACAAGAGGCAACCTTTCAGCCTGCCAGCTGGAAGGCTGGTAGCCACCTTCGACCGCCTCTGCGTATCAGGTCGGCGCCCACACACATACTTTCTCTTTCCAAGCGCCGGCTGATGGGTACACTTGGGCCATTTCCGCACTAGAGTGTTGTAGCGCGATGATTCCACTTTCAACATCCTACGGAATCCTGGGGTTTGCAGTTTCGGGAGGGGCCGGCCGGCCCCTCCCGAAACTGCAAACCCCAGGATTCCGTAGGATGTTGAAAGTGGAATCATCGCGCTACAACACTCTAGTGCGGAAATGGCTTTGCACGGGAAGCATCAGGAAGCCCCCCGAGCGCTGAAACGGGCGATTCTGGAGGTAAAGCCGGGAGAAGGTTCTTGCAGGTCCCAAGGATGAGGACTGCGGGCGTTTGTGAAAGCGTCCGGGCTCCCCTTTCCCCCTGCCTGTCGCCTCTGCAGCCGCCAACTTCCGCGCAAGGTTGGGCGCAGGAGTTCAGAGGACTTCAGCAGGGCCCCGGCGCCGGGGAGGGGAATCCTGCTGCCTGTCGGGGAAAGAAAAACGCCGCCGGCCTCGCTTCTGCCAGGCACTCACCCGCATGACTCGGTCCTCCGGTCCTTGGCGAGGTTGGGATGCGAGGGGCGAGCGCCGTCTCCTCCTCGCCCCCGGCAAACCGAAAGCAGGAAGCATCTCGGCGGAGGGAAAGCTCTTCTTCTTTGGCTCAGGACGTCCTGTGCCCTTTTCTCAGTCGACGACGACGGCAGCACAGCTTCCTCCTCTGAGGGAGGGAGGGTGGGCAGGCCTGGTGACATTTGTGCCCTGAAAAGGGCGGGAGGGGGAGACACAGCCCTGAGAGGGCTCTTCTTAAAGTACCCCATGCAGCAGAGGAGCAGGGACTCTGGCTGAGGCCGAAGCATCGGTTGTTGTGTTTCCTCAGGCCCTTACAGCGAACCTCTGATGAGTTTTTCTTATTATTATTTTCTTATTATTTATTTGTATCCCGCCTCTCCATATGGATCGAGGCGGCGAACAACTTACAAATAGCATGTATTTCTATACATATTTCTATACATGCCCCCAACAAACTGGGTACTCATTTTACTGACCTTCGGAAGGATGGAAGGCTGAGTCAGCCTTGGAGCCGGGCAGGATCGAACTCACAACCTTGTGGCTTGCAATACTGGCATTTAACCACTGCGCCACCACGGCTTGGCACCATTTGTTCAGAGAGGGGGTTGCTTTTGCCTCTTCCGAGGCCCAGAGAGTGTGACTTGCCCAAGTGGGTTTCCATGGCTGAGTGAGGACTCCGGCACTCAGATCACTACACCAGGCGCCCTGCTACGGCAAGTGTAGGCTGAATCATTTGGAAGGCCAGAATTCCCCAACCCCTGATATAAGAGGTGCCATATAGGCAGACATCTCCTCCCTTCTGTGGAGCTTTTCATTGCTATCATTGAGCTTTTGAGGTGGGACTGGTATTATTTTAAAGTAGATACCTTAAACTAATGTCAATTCTTCAAAGACTGAGGACAGCAATCTAATGCCATAACCAACAGTAAAGCACAACTAGAATTGTCCTGCTCATCCTTTACATCTACAGGAACCCCTTCAGTAGCATCATTGATTCAACAGGATTCCAAATATAATTGTCCTCTTTTTTTTCTTTTTTTTACTGCAATTGTTCAAGATGTCAGATCTCCTCCACAAGGGTTTCTGTTGAGTTGGTGCCCCCCTTTGTTCACAAAAACGTAGAAAGAGAGACCACATTTCCGTGAACTGATCTTGTTTGGTAATACAGTGGCCCCTCTGTATAGGCGACCTCCAGATCTGCGATTTCAAGCAAATGTGGGGTAGGGTGTCCTGTACATAAAATGGTGGTGATGTGAGTGTGTACATGCTGAAACATCCAGGTGCGTGTAGCCACTTCACCTGTTTCCATCCTTGGGGTAGAATTAGTGGTACAGAAGGCTTGAAATGATAGCACTATGATATATGTTAAAAACACTTCTATTATTATTTATTTCTTAGTTCCATTTACATTCCATTCATTATTTCCTTCAGTGAGCTCAAGGTAGCCAAAATGGCTTTCATCCACCCTACTTTATCATCAAAGTAACAAAGCTCTAGGGCAGCTTTTCTTTGTCTTTATATCCTGGAGTATTATATCTATAGTTTAAAAAAAAAAGTTTGTTTCTGTTTTCCAATCTTGTGGAAGCCCCTAGAGACCTCCTGTGGAACCCTAGAGTTCTGGGGAACTCTGGTTGAGAAACCCTGCTTTATGGTATGACAGGCTGAGCATGCCACTGGCCTGAGATTATCCAATGAGCTGCATAGCGAAGAGGAGACTCAAACCTGGATCTCCCAATTTCCAGTCCAGCACTCTCTCCGCTATACCACATGATTGTTGATGTGCATAAGGGTTCCACCTGCCAACCCTAGTGTGTATATTTTGATGAATCATCTGCTAACCCATGTGTGTATATTTTAATAATAAAGCTTAGAACATTGTATGCGGTGAGATGTACCCATATTTTCAATTTAGGTTGATTTCCATAGGAATGATAGTGCCTATCTGTACTATTCTTGCTCAGAGGCCCCTAGTTCTTTATGCACATACCTGAAGGATCTCAGAGTAGAATCTATCTGGGAGTAAATCTGACTGAAAAGAATAGAACTTGCTTCTGAGTAGAGACATATAAAATTGTACTATCAGTCTGCTTTACTATAGTTTTGAAATGAAAATTAATAATCAAAAATTCTGGTAAAACAGGTGCTTCCTGTCATGTGAAAGTAGATGTTGTTTCTCCACATTAGTAGAGTACATTTCCTTCCTCAAGGCCATCCACGTCTGCATTGGGGAAGGAAAGCAAATGGAGAAACCTTCTGAGAATGTGCAGGTGGCTGTTATCTTTCTGACTGGAATTGGTTGTAAAACTAATATAAGAATGATGTGTCCCTGAGCATGTGCAGAATACATCACCTTATGATTCTGTTTCCAGTGGGAACACTACGTATATATTAGGATGTAGAGATGGGGCAACCCTACCTTGTTCTAACAAAGAGGCCCCATTATGGGATTATGATCAGTAGAATGCTGGGCAAGTGGAAAATCTAGAATACTTGACAGATGTGTTATTGGAGTAAATCCAGTTAAGCTTAATGAGGCATCTTTCTGAGCAGACATGGATGGGGCTGGTATCCTCCACACATATTCAAAATCAAGTTTAATTCATGTACATTTCGCAGGTACAAGCCACATTTTATATCTGTGAGTCACTTATAGCTGATGCTGTGCACATGTGTTTAGTGCTCAGGAATTGTTTCCAGGAATACAATCCAGAAGAAGTGCCCATGGACTGTGGTCCATTAGCGCAAGTGAGACACTGGTTCCTTCCCACCTGCAAGCAAGCATGAAACAGTTTATTAACACTGTAACCTAACATCAAATCCTTGGATCTTCTTATATTTTCCCCTAGTCTTTTCTTTTAGCATTAAGGATTTCTTCACAATTCTTTCCTCCTTAATCACCACACCTCCTTCTTTTTGTCTCTTTCTCCAGGCTGCTAAAAATCGTAATTGGAAATCTACCTCTAACATCAGTTACAAACATTCCTAAATACTAACCTATGCATCTAGTCTCTCTGTGCTCAAAAGGTCTTACTCCTTGGTAAATGTGTTTAAGATTATAGCCTCCAGCCTTAAGCTGTTAGCACACCCCTGCCCCTGTCCATTGTTTAAAGGTTATCTTTTATGAATGCACCTTGTGTTTGGAAAAACAGACATGGAGTTTGAAGCAAGTGGGGTGTTGAAAGGTGCGTTGTTCTTATGTTCTATATTACTACCACCATCTACTGGACACAAAGGGAAAGAGGAGAATATTTTTCAGAAACAAAGTTGAGAGTCAAAGTTCGAGAGCTATTGAAAAATGGAGATAAGTCTGCTTGGAAAAACGCCTCACAGTGATTGGGAAAAAATCCAAGGCTATTGAAAGTCATTTCACATCTTATGGAGGCAAACCTTGAACTGGAACTGAGGATTTTAAAAATCAGTGTGCTGTAGCAGTGGTTAGACTATTGGACTAAGGACAAGAAAATCCAAACTTATATACTCACAGACAGTACTTATGAAACTCACTTGGTGAGTTTGGGCCAAGCACATTCTTTAAAACTAACTAACATACCTTGCCAGGATATTTTGAGGATAAAATAGGGTGGTGATGATGGATTATGTGTGTTCCTTTGACTTTCTTGCAGTTTGTTTGTTTGTCATCTGACAGCATGACTGCTTAGTTGGGGAGCACCTCAAGGTCTCAGAAGAAGAGTCCCTGCATTCAGCGGCCGATGCCCTGGCAGTCATAGAGAATATTAAACTTGTTCACAAACTGGTTCATAGTGTTGCAGGTCTTGTTGATGGTGCCCAGGTAGGTCATCAAGCCAATGTCATTGCATTGATCATAGAAATCTGTCTTGAATTTGTCAGTGCTCAGCACAGGCAGGCAGTGGCAGGGGCCATAGGCCTCAAAACAAGATCTCATGATTGAAGGGCACCTCTCCTGCTTCAGAGTCTTTAACGTACTCCAAAATGAGTTTGACATGGCTGTGAAGCATCTTGATGACCCTGGGCTGGGCAGTGAGGTGATCAGCCACCGTGGAGTTCTCTTCACTTTCTGTTGCTGTCATCCGTACCACATGGTCCCTCAGCTTCCTCCATGGCCAGAGTGCATGACAGCTCTGCAAACAACATTGTGGCCTCTCCATTAATGATGTCAATCACCAACTCAAAGATGCTGACAGGCAGGTTGGTGTGCTTGGTCATGGAGTTCAGTTTGAGAAAGAATGCTCAATGATCTCACACACCTGATTGTGGATGTGAATGTCTGACTGATCTGGAGGCCCTCTGGCCATATACCAGCCCAGGAACTCCAAATCCTTGAATACTGTTTGAACTGCTTCTTCTTGGTGTAGTAATACTCTTTGCAGTTTCTTTCTTGCAGTTTGAGTGGGATTGAAATACCATGATCAGGTAGTCCAGCTTCCTGCCAAAATATCGCTAGAAGAAAAGCATTTGTTGCTTCCATGTTTTACAGTTGGAGATAAACACATCTAAGAATACAATATATGGAACAATCCACAAACATTTAGAGAGTATGTGTATCCTGAAATGAGATTCCACACACATCACATCTGACTGACTGCAGATAAGCCCAAGAAAACAAGCTGCTAGCTAATTTTGGAAAACAGTGCTGTTAGGGATCAGTATAAACAGAATAATGCACATATAATTTTCTTTTTTTTTCAAAAAGAAGAGTCACTATCAAGGATTACACACATCTACTAAGAGGTGGAAGATCTGAAGCACTAAACAGTTGCCACATTTTCCTCCTCACGTGCTTTTAAAAGCTGTGTGAGAAACAGAAACTTGGAGTGTCAGCTTTTCCCATCACAGAGATCCAGTAACAGGGGGAAATCTGGGGGTTGAATTTCTGCTTGTTGAGAATATTATTCTGGACACATGCTTCCTTGTATGTAATTCTTCATTTCATCCCTCAGTGTTGCAGTATTTATTTGCATATTTCTTGTTCACAGAAGTTTCCTCCTTGAAAATGCAGACTTTACATTTTATTTTATTTTTTCTAAAGCAAACTTGAATTTGTGCCTCCATGCTCAGAGGCATCCTAATTGGATGCAGTATGCAAAAAGTGTTCCCTAAACATGGGGGTGGGGAGGTGGGACTTGACATGGAATTTAGAAGTGACATGGATTCAGTTTCTGCTCAAATGAAATGAATGAACTGATGGAGGAATTTCTGTGATTGGGAATATCTCAAGTAACTGGAAGTACCTGCTTCTACTTAAAATAAACATAATAAACTGGATTAAGGATTATTCGTGACTGGGAATGTCTGTGACTGGAAAGGACTGTAAATTGGGTAGCATTAATTTTCTCTTCTCATTAAACCTAAGAATAATTTTGCAGGTGTTTCTAAATATCTCCCTTTTGGGGCTACAGTGTTTCAAATTCATTCTCCCTTAAAGTGTTCTTATTTTAAGCTTCCAAATCAGAGGAGAAGCACTAGATAAATAACAAATGGACTGTCAATCCCTTTCCTTTGTACTTTGAAGTAAACTCTGCTGGGTTCAACTGTTCGTTGAGTGCTTCCAAACAGACAGTTCCTAGCACTGCCAGTCAAAATACATTGCGCAGCTATTTCATCTTTTCCTCCTTGGTGGATTTTGGTAAGACAAACAATGGCAAAAAGTGGGACAAATGGAAGACCTCCTTGTCTGGACCTATTTTAAAATTATGTTTGAGGCACACATGTTTGCACAATGGAAGACTAGTTTGGATAAATGTGCATAGAAATGTAACCAATGATCTGTACAAAGGAGCATCTGCACATTGTTGGGTGACTGTTATGCTGCCTGATGGAGATGTGTAGTATTCATTACAGCCAGATCTAGAAAAGATGAAACAGGAATCATTCTGGAGTTATTAATCCTGGTTTATTTGACACTCGTGTACAAGCTTTCCATGATCTTTGACCACAGTGCACATGTCTGGAATGCACAAGAGCATCATGGATTCTGTAGGTACCACCAATAAGCTTAGAAAATTTACTCTTTTAGACTACAGCTCCCAGAATTCCACAGTGCCCATGTTGCCTGGGGGTTTTGGGTTTTGTAGCACAAAAAAAGTAAAATTTCCTGCACAGCATTAGCAGCAAGGCACCCAGCCATCCCTCTTTTCCCATTGAAGTCATCAGCCACCTACCTCCTAGTAGCTACATCAAACAAAAGGTTTTATGAGACTGAGTAGCAGAATGCAGCATGCAGAGCAGTGCTTCCCAAACTTTAGTCTTCCAGATGTTTTGGACATCAGCTCCCAGAATTCCTGAATATTGGCTGAGCTGACTGGGGTTTCTGGCAGCTGAAGTCCAAAACACCCTGAGGACCAAATTTTGGGAACCACTGATGTAGAGAGTTCAATATCACATCCTGGAAAGTTCAGCATTCAGTGTGGAAGCAGTCTGTGAAACAGCAATGAGAAAGTATAGTACACCAGTTTCCAACATGGTATTTAACACATATGAATGCTAACGATCAACATCATACAGTCAGTCCACTGGTTAATGCAAACACTATTGAGGAGTCCTACAGTTTGGTGTATAGGTATGTCCTCTTTGCCATCCCCTCCTTATCATCATGCTCAAGGTTGTCACATGACTAAGTAGAGATCTGAATCAAGGTTTCCCACATCTCCCCTAGCACTGAATCAGTTTGTGCACACTTCTTCCTCAGTTTGGTTCTGAATTCTCACATGATATGAAATAGGGCTATCTGGTAGTATTGTTTATTTTTAAGTGCATAAAATGTAGAAGTGCCATGGCAGGTAGATGTGTTACTTTGGCACTGTTCCTGAAACCTAGATTCCAGTGAAGTGGTACATACATATCTAGGACAGAGTTGAGGAAAGCATGGCTTGTATGTTGCATGCAATTCTGGGACATCATTTTCCAACTTCATAGGAGATCTGAAGCCTCTAGTTGTTGCTGTTGTATCTCTTCAAGTCATTTCTGACCCTAAGGCAAACCTATAGTCTTTTCTTTTCTTTTCTTTTCTTTTTGGCAAGACTTATTCATGGAGCTTGCCATTGCCAACTGTTGAGGCTAAGAGAGTGTGACTTGCCAGGGGCTTCCAAGGACAAACAGGGATTCAGGCCCTGGCCTTCCAGAGTCATAGACCTACACCCAAACCATTACACTAGGCTGGCTCCCAAGCCCCTAGACCCCACATAATTAGAAAAAAATCAGCCAAATTTCTCAACCACAAACATTGGAAAAGCACTAAACTGTCACTGAAATGCCTCCACAACCCACCAGATTGGAAAACTGAAAGTCCAATGGTTTCTAGTTCACATTCTGGAACCAGAGGTAACATGTTGTCCCTTTTAGACATGGCAGTGCACCTTGCAGGGAGCAAGGTGTGGGGAGATGGTCTCTGCTCCCTTTGCAGCTGTTTGCGCCTTGTCTAGAGAGTATCACTTCAGCCAGACTACTATTTGAGGGCTTCTATCATTGAAAGCGTCTTTCTTCAAAAACAATCACTGTACATAGAAAACTGAATGTCAGGCAAAAGACTATATTTTCCTTCCAACACACTGGTTTTCTAGGTCCCTATATTTATTTATTTTTGTACGCAGGAACATTCAATCATATAATTTTGCTCTGCGAACAGAATTTGAAAACAACAACAACACTTATTTTATGGACCATAACTCCCAGAAACCATGGAACTAAACACGTAGTGTTAGGCTACAGCTTCCAGAATGGCTGAGGCATTCAGGTAGTCCCTGTTCCTCCAAATAATAATTTCCCAAGCTTTGTTCCTGAAATCTGAAAAAGGACACAGCCCACATGGACACAATGATGCTCAATATACAGCTAATAGTACATGTGATCCTAGAGAGCTGAGACTGTCCAGGGACCAACGATTTACAATGACCCTTCATGTCACTGTTTTCCTAAAGGAGCAAGCAGCCTTCTTTCTGGTGTATCTACAGCCAGGAGTATAGGGACAATAAGAGCAAATGTGGGCATAGCCCCCCATAACAATTCTGCACCCACCAAATTTTCCTTCTGTCCCCAACTTTCTAGCATGGTAGTGCTAGGAATTAGAAATACAATTTAGCCATCCAAAGAAAAAGATACAGTAGAATCCTACAAAATCCTGCCACTAACTTTTCACAAGCTCATCAGAATGTTATACATGTACAAGGACGCATTGCCTTTGTATGCTGCACTTTGTATGCTGCAGGACTCATCTTTGGTGCATCTACACTTGTGTGTGAAAATTAATTCTCCACTTTAGCGTGTGAGCTGACACCATACAGGCATTTAGTGCTTCAACAAGGAAAGCAAACTTAATAATCTTGGCTCTTAAAAGTAACATATTTGAAGGCATTTCAAGTGGACAGTTTCTCTGCAAGTTTGCAGAGCAACCATTGCTCATTAGACTTTATTAACAATTCAGAGTATTATCGTAGGACGACTTGCACAATATGCATTTACCTCACTGTTATTTAGTTTACACAACTATTTTGCATATGGAAAATATTGCATTTCAGTGTGCTTTGGGTTTTTAAAAGCTTCACAAAATACCTTCTAATTATAATGTGTTAATTAGGATTATTTTTGCCATTATCTATGAAAACTATTTTCCACAGAAACTTCTTGCGTAATGACAAATGCACCCCAGTTTTTTCACTTTCTCCCCAGTCTTTTGCCAGACCCTTGTCTGTAGCCAACTAAATGTGATGCATCATGCTCAGTCCTACTCCAGGTTCCACGTACTCTCTGAATGTTTGGTCTCTTTCCTGACATCACCGATTTCACTACTTGGCTTGCCCTGTGGATGTGTAATGACTGTTTATAGGGCAGTGTCTCAAAAGGCCCCATTGCTCTGGTTTAATAACCCAGCCTCCCCTCCCTTCCCTCTTGTTCCTTGACAAGTGAAAACGTGTCACACAGCAGAGGCTGCCAGCAAACATCAGGAAGGGGACAATGCCTGATGGCTGCAACGCCAGACATATTTCACAGAGACAAGAGCTCCATTGAACATCCTTCCCCTTCCCACCCTACTCTCCTTAGGAGGGAATTATCTACTGGGAAAGCAACAATGACACAGTACCCAGGGTGGCAACAGTGAATCTATCAGACCCATTTTCTCCCCCCTCCCTCCCTGCACACAAATAATTGTGTTCAAATTCACCCCCTGCCTAAGAAATGTGCTTCCGGCCCAATCTGGCTACCACCCCTGGAATGCTTATTAATAATTGACTGGCCTAGGTGGTTCTTTTGTGCAGATCTTCTTTCAGACTAATATTTCCAGTCTTAACAGGCCCTCTTGCCAGAGTTGCCTCCTGCGGCCTGTGTGGCAGGGCTGGGAGGGAGAAAAGGAATGGGAGAATGTTTTGTAGACTTCTTTCTACTTGTTTGTTTGCTGGTTGGCATGAGTGACTCTTACAGAATCAAACTTTCACTCCATGGGTAAAGGCAAGAATGTGGCTGTTTTCCAGGCAGGCAGGCAGGCAGAATGCGGCATGTAGGGAGAAACCGTAGCTCAGCAGTAGAGTGCATGCTTTGCATGGAAAAGGCCCCAGGTCGTGTTCTGGGCATCCGTAATTCAAAGGATCTGGTACACTGATGGGAAAGATCTCCTTTTGGTCTGCAGTGAATGATTCCTAGAGAGCCCCTACCAGATCAGATTAGAGTAGATCAGCATTCCCTTCCTGGACTGCTCCAGAGATTTGGAATACAACTCCCAGAATCATTGGACATTGACTGTAATGCCTCAAACTGGTGGGAGGTGTGATTCAAAACATCTGGAGAACTTAGCTAGGACTGAGAAATTTGAGGTAAAGGCAATGACAACTGGTAGCTTCCATGCCAGTGAGGTAATGAACACAATTCATATTTTAGTTTGTGGTCTGAAGAAGCTATTCAAGCTGCTAAATCATATCCCTCAAACAGGACCATGCCATTGGCAAGCTCCTTTAAAGTCTGGATTAAAACACGGAGAAAATTCACCATCCTACTCACATAGGAGATTCACTACCCTACAGATTCATCAGCCTACTGACTTGAGCTTTCATGTTTCTATGGGTACACAGGCATCCATAGCCACAGTAAAAGAGATGATCACATACCTAAGGTCCATGAACAGCCATTGATACATAATTAAGACCAGATAATGTTCCTGGTTTTTCAGTAACTGAAGGGCATATCAGTATCAGTGGGAAAATATGGAAGAAATGGAGCAAGATGTAAAGCTCTGTCTATGAATATGTGTGTGATCTAACTGGAAATCAAGAGAGAATTATCTTAAGAGCATTCATTTTATTCCACATATCAACTCCTGGAGAATAATCACCCGTGTTGTGAAATTCAGGCAATGCACACATGCACGTGCACGCACACACACAATCACTTACACATTTCCTTCTAAATGGTATTCCTGAGGCTAGGTCTGCGAAAGAAACTCTATAGCAGCTGCCTCCAGCTTAGTGCCTTCAGGATACATTTGATTACAACTCCATCAACCCACCCACACAGCTATGAGGAAAACTTCTGTACACTATCTCAAGGCCTCCTCTGTATTTGTAGTGCTCCTTCCACAGGGCAGTGCAACTGCAACAACATTTGACAACTTTGTAGTTCACTTGAGTAAATGAGAAGCTAGTTGACTGATTGGTAGTCTGAACGTTGAGAGCCAGAATATCAGTCAGAAACCGGGGAACCAAAACCAGGAGGTGCACAGAAGAATAATCTGGAGTCAAGAACAGGGTTGAGTCTCAGTAATGACTTGGATGGCTCTCAGACAGTGGGTGATCAATGTTTCCAGTGACTGTAGAGCATTTGCTGCCTGCCTTATTTAGGGAGCATGATTGTTCAGTGCACACATCTGAGGCCACTCCAATGGAGCTGCAGGTATGCCAAGCCTCTCCCCCAAATACTCCAGTACTGTTAGTATCTTTGAGGGAGATCCAACAACTCTGTAGTATTTCACCCTAACCCAAGTTAATAAAAATAACCAACTTATTTACAAAGTACTGGAACAACCAAAGTTACTTCTCATTTTAGATATCATATACTTTGTTGTAGAAATAACATACTTTTCTTTCTTTACATCGTCTCTTCTTAAAACTAGCCTTAAGATTTTGAAAGGTTGCCTTTCATTAACAGCACAGAGGTTCTTTTAGTTAGTCCTCTGGGTTGCAAAAACCCAATTGATGTCACGTTGTTTTTTGTCTGAATCTGTCAAAACAGTCTGCACCTTGATCTTGTTACTCTCTTAAACATTTCTAATCCTCTCGTCATGCATTGGCATGCATGTTTCCAAATGTTTAATAATGAAAGCTAGACATTTTAGTGGGTTAAAACTGAGAATTTCAACAATCTAGAGAATCCTGGAGTTTGCTTTTTAGGCAGGGGCCTTTAGAAGTCTCAGCCAGAGAGCTCTTTGGCCTCAGTAAACTACAAACCCCAGAATTCCACAGGATGTTGAAGGTGAAATAATAGCACTATAACTGTGTAGTGTAGAAAGGCCCTGTGTATGGCTTACTATCCAAATTGAATCAGATTTGGTGGGTTTAGGGCCAATATCAGACCTGCCATGACCACATCACCCTTGTTGGCACAACACAGCTGAAATTCTATGGCAGAGGTGACTTCAGATTTGAGAAATCCCATTTTTCCCCAGCCCCGTAAAACAAGCATCCAGGAGCCATTTATTAAAGGAGTATTGTGTTTCCTAGAGGTTTCTGAAACCATGGTTGTTCAGTTTAGCTTCCTCCTCATTCCTGCATTTCTTTTCAGTGGTTGCACTAGTGAGGCTCCATGGTCCACAAAGAAAAGAAGGGACAAAAGATGTTTGCAAGTCACATATTGCTCAACCTTGGTCTACCTCCCTTTAACGCAAAACACTGAGAATCATTGCATTATGGACAAATACTTTTTAATAGGCACTGATTCCCCAAGTTCCAACACAAGTGTAGACTTTAATGTCACAATAAAACTTTTATTTTATTTTTATTAAAAATATACGTAGAACAACAGTAGATTATCCCCTATTCACCTGCCCTCTCTCTCAGCCAACATGCAAAATCTAGTCAGAAAGTAGCAAGCAAATAACAGATTACACCAACCGATGATAATTAATATTTCAAAGTGCTCACTGCTGATGTTTCCAAAACTGTGTGTGTTTTGATGATGTGCCATATTTAGTATTTAAATAAGACTTTCCAAAATCACTGAATGAGTTTTCATGGTTGAAATAGATTTGAATCCTGGTGTTCCACAGAACTAGTCCAACACTCAAATCACTACTCTACACTAGCACAATTTTAAAATTCTGTTTGGTAAAAAATTTGTTGGTTTTGGTTCCCCAGTTTCTGACTGATATTCTGGCTCTCAACCTTCAGAATACCACATCACCCTTGTGCCAACAAGGATGATGTGGTCATGCCAGGCCTAGATTAGGATGCCAGGACACCGGGATTCAGATCCCCACTAAGCCATGGAAACTCACTGGGTGACCTTGGTCAAGTCACACTGTCTCAGGGTTAAAAGAAGGCAATGGCAAACCCCCTCTGAATAAATTTTGTCAAGAAAAATCTGTCATAGAGTTGCCATAAGTAAGAGTCAACTTGAAGGCACATAACAGCAACATATATTACAAATGCATTCTATATGGCCTCAACAGTATTTTCAACTGTTTTATGTCCAGTAAAACAAGGTTTAAATGTCATTTCTCCAGTAGCACAAAAGTCTAAAGTCTGTTGAGCCAGCATCAGACAGACAGTATCACAATCAAAGTTGGCACTGCTACTTGACACTCAGCTCTGAAGCCATCCATTGTTCATCCAGTTTTAATGCTGTCAGACTCTACCTACAAAGACTGAATGAGAGATCAAAATTAAATGTTAAAATAAAAAGAACCTGCTCTCTCCTCACCCTAACATTACAACAAGACATGAGGGATGATTAGGGCTTGTTTCCCAAAATATACTCTTGAATTTCCTACTCTTGGGTGAGAGATTGTTGATGTCATAGTGAGGGTGATTCCCCTTTGGCAGCTGCCCCTTCTCCTTTGTAATAAAAAGGGCATTCACAGTCTCATGTCCTTCAAGTGTGTTGGACTGCAATTTACAGAGCCCCCCCCCCGGGGTTTTCCTATGTAGCTGAACACATCTGGAGTACAGGTTAGAAAAATTATTTTTGGAACGAAACTCTCAGAATTCCAAAGCTAGCATCATGGTCAGTGGCCAAGTTGGTTGGGAGTTTCTGGGGGCTATACTTGTTGACAAGAAAGTGACAAATTAAAGCAGGTCATTTTAATTATTGCATTTTTAATATTAGCCATGAGATGTTGAGTGTAAGCATTAGAAGGTCCCGTTTCAGCAGTTATAGAAATCAGAACTGGTTGAAGGCCTTGCATAATCTCCTGCTCATGTACATCTGTTTTCAATTTCCATTTTCATCCTTCCCCCATTTTTGTGGGGGAAGGAACAATTTCCATTTTGGTGAGGTGAGCAGCATCCTCAGCAAATAAAATGTGGAGATGGGAATCTCCTGTTAAAGCATTCTGGACAGATTTAAATTAAGACCTTCTTTATTTCCTTCTGAGTGTTGATTTATTCCTTATTGACTTTTGTTTCATATTAATTAAGAAGTCATCAAGAAGTTCAGTACATGTCATTCTGTCTTTTTGGTCTAACATGAAAGGAATGATTCCAGATGAGGCTCTTATATGTGATCATTCCACCACATTTATGAAAACTTGCAAAGGATCCTCCGATACCATTTTTGTGTCCTACCACAGCTTCTGCTTGCTTTCTTACCATAGAAAGTCCATTGAAGGAGGAAATGGGAGAGTTTTTTGCATAGTGGGTTTAGATTGGTGCCCATGTGTGTGTGATGTGTGTCCTCAAGTTTTCTGTTGACTTATGGTAACCCCATGAATTTCATAGGATTTTCTCAGGCAAGAAATACTCAGACATAGTTTTGCCAGTTTCTTCCTCTGAAATTAGTGCACAGCACCTGGTATTTCTTGGCAGTCTCCTATCCAACTACTTGGCAATCCCATGAATTTCATAGGGTTTTCCAAAGATTATTCAGGGGTGGTTTTCCAGGCCCTTCCTCTGAAATATAGCCTACAGCATGACTAAAAAAAAAAAAAGAACATTTCAGACGTTTCCTTAGGGAATTGAATCTTTCCCCTTGCCTTCCTCTTCTGACATTTTGTGCATATATTGCTTGGACACTGAGTTTGCCATTCATTTAAATGAAGAGCTGGGATGGGGATGAAAGGTTCTAGTGAATCACATAGAGGAATCAGCAATGTTTTATCTATTTGAAATCCAATAAAAATCCATTTCCTTCTCTCCCTCATTATAAGAATTGTGTTGTCAATTTGTCCCTTCTTGCTGCTCCTTGATTACTGTTGCTGTGTCACTTAGACGAAATAAGATGGCAATATACAGCATTGGCTTGTTTCTGTGGTGACTCCCACACAGCTGGCCTTCTACTCTCACCTGCTCCGCGTAGCTGCGTGCATGATGATTAGGCAGGCTCTCAATCCAGTCTGTCATCTGTTGATGATAACTAAATTTCCACTTCAGAAACAAAACCTCTTACCACCTCTCAATTGCTCCATCTTTCCTCTCTTCTTCATCAATGCATAGTTGCATTGATGTAGATACCAACAATACTTCCTGCCAAAGTCTCCAAAAGCAAAGATGGCACTGCCCTCCTTCCAGCTTCCATGGGGTTGCCCTGTTTGTCATGACAATCTCCCTATGAGGTAGAATAACAGGCAGTAACTTGCCCAAAGTGTCCAGCTGAACTCCATGGTTGAAAGGATGAGCCCAGTGCTCTATCTACTATTAATCAATGATTGGATGTTGATCATTTGGTTTGGTGGCTTTGAAGCTACATTTTTTTCCTACTGAGGTTACCTCTCATTAATTCTCCCCCACCTGACATATTCAGAAATGTATGAAAACCAATCTAGACGAAAATCACATCCCAATAGATTTATAAGTGTGCAAGTACATATATATATTGGCATTTATTTGCACACACACATCATTCCCATATTGGGATGAGTGCAAATAAAAGATGTAAAATGTAATAACTGCAGATCAGAACATTACATTTAATTAGCTGTTCCTGTTAATGTCTAAATGGGGGAAATTACTCAGTATAGCTCACTGCTTAGGGCAATTTGTTTCCTATGGTAACTCTGACACCATCTCCCTCTCATGCGCTTGCATACACACAGAGTAATCACTGCTATGGCAGAACACTGAGAGTGGGGAGGAAGCTGACCAAAAAAGTAAATAGAAAATGTGTGTATAGAAAAGGTTATTTCTGACAAAGATGTCAGAAGGGATGCATATCTAGGATGAAAAAGAATGGTCATTCTGATGCTTAGCACCACAATAGAAGAAGAAATTCAGTAGCAAACGAGAAAGCTGGGAGATGGTGAGGAGAAGTGTATGTGAATACGGGGGGAGAATCGAAATAGAGAAGGAAGCTGGAGACAGAAGATGAAAAAAGACTATCCAGGTGGGTGAAATGGTTATGGGAAGAGAGACAGCCCCTGAACCCTTATAAGCAAGGCTGCTGTAATCCCCTTCACATTTTATTCTTAGCAGATTCTATTGCTGGCAGTCTTGTGTTAGGAGGCAGCTTCTCTTAACTATGGCTGTGGGAAGCAAAGTTATAAGGTCTCCCTCAGACTTTGGTGTTTTGAAACAACAGACATCATCATATTATGTACTATGTGGTATTTTGGAATGAAGAACAATAGTTTGAATTAGGGAACATCTGGCATCCCAAGTGCTACCCCCCGCCACTTCTTTTTGAGAATCAGAAGGCAACGTCATTTCATTAATCTGTCTGTCAACTAATTCTTATTTGTACACGGTAGGTGGGGGAAATGTAAGAGAAATTACATGTGTATTATGATTTTGGTGGAAATGAAATGTTGGAATGCTAGCCATGCTTTATCTGCAAAAAGGAGATGATGATGATGATGATGATGATGATAATAGTAGAGTTATAGTTGGGGAATTCTAATAATTTGCAATAAATTGTAATAATAATTTAAAGCTTCTGTTCAGGATCCCACCCATTACAATCAGAAGTCTCATTTATAAGTATTGTTTCTTACAGGGTATAATGTCAGTGGTAGAGGTATACCTCCATTAACAAAGTAGATGTCATCTTGGGCACTACTTCTTTAACAGAAATTTAGTACCACAGAGAGAAATAACATGGAAAGAATAGGGATATTCAGTTCAGTATGTTTTAGCCAACTTTGTATTCAGAACTAACAGTATGTACTGTGAAATGAAACAACCAGTTCAGGTAAGCCTTGTAGAAGTAAATAAAAACATTTTGAACATTTTAAAGACCACTTGAATGCTTCTTCCAAAATACATCCAGGGATGATTTTCTCTTTCATCAGTCTCCATATTTCTCACAATTCCCATTTTTGCTGGTTATACTTATAGGTCTAGGCTTTCAAAAACATGCTGAAGGTACCTGGTGAGGCAGGTTTATCTGCTCTCCCATTTTCTCCATGTTTCACTGTTCATGTATCCTCAATAGAAGATTTTGGGTGAGAACTGCTATTGTTTTAGGTGGGAACACACAGCTACAATAGGACTGACCTGTGCAAAGTCCCCTTCTTTCCCAGCTCAATCTTTATTGCACTGTTTACTGCAAATATGCTACTTCAACCCAACATCAAAACTCTGTCTTTCTTTAACCTTTTTTCACAGCTCTCCCAATGTTGATGCTGCTACAAACTGTTTAGCTAGACAGAGTATGAGGAGGAAAAGGGGGCTGAGTAGGTATAAAAAGACTGCAAAATGGAGATTTATTATCAATGACTTTGTTAAGTGAGTTATGTCTGTATTTACAAATAAACACCACAAGCAGATACTGCTAAAGTACAGATACTGGGATAGGTACTGTGCAATTGCCTTTACATTTTTTCTTCTATGGATAATCCTAACTGTGGTATATGGGGATTTGCACTGGGAAAGTGGTACCCTCCATTTGAGTCATGGCCCTCATTCAAATCATCCCCAGCATACAAGTACATTTTGGAAAAGGAAAAGAAAGGAAACATTCCTGTGTGATATATATAGTTTTGCTTCAAAACAGGGCCTGCTGGTGGGAGATTCCATTTCCTTCACCCCAAAGCTCATCTTGTACTTCATAAAAAAAAATTACAAGAAGAAGAGGAGGAGGTGGTGGTGGTGGTGGAGGAAGAAGAAGCAAAGGCAGCAGCTGCCAGAGGAAAGATGCTATTTTGACTTGTCATTCCAGTTGCAATTGAAAACCTGATTGCCTGGGGTACATCTCATTTCAGGGACTAACTAGGTGCACTCATGCAGATAGTTTTCAAATTAAGAATCTCAAAATGTAGCAACTACCTCCATGGCTCTTAGTGTAAAGGAAAAATATATATAAACAGCCTGAGCTACCTGTTTTTGGTGCTTCTTTGTACTGTCTGATGTGGAGCTTATATTGTTCCCCGAGATTTGAGAGGTAACCACCAGATGTGTAAGACAACACACACACACCCATCATCCCTGGTCCAAATGTCCAGGCAATGCTATCTCTGAGGAGAGGAATTGTAGTCCTGTACATACAGCCTTCGGAAGAGTGAATATAAACAGACGACTCCACAGCGAGGCATGGTAACACAGCCGTGGAGGAGATGCATGTTTTTCACTGCAGCCCCTTATAAAGAAGAAGAACAGAGGAACAGTAGAAAGCATAAACCTTTGAAATTTGCTGTTCTCCTTACATTTGATAATATCTGAAACTGCAAAGACACATACACCTGAATCTCTTGGGCTGCTTTGGTTAGTGTATTAGGCTGCATTTCAGGCTTGAAAAAAGAGACAAGCCAATTGTAGAATGTTTGAGAGACAATTAAAAGTTTTGGAAACCAGGATCACAAGGACTGGTTAAAGGAATTGAGAATTTATGCTCATTGCCTTCAGCTGTTCACTTTTAGAGAACTTTGGAAGAGACGAAATGCAAGTGGAGGAACAGCAGTCACTGTTGTTGTAGATGGGGGCATGCATGTGCCTTCATATTTCCTGTTGACTTACAGCAACCCCATGAATTTCATAGCATTTTCTTAGGCAAGGAATACTCAAGGGTGGTTTTGCCAGTTCCTTCCTCTGAAATATAGCCTGCAGCCCCTGGTATTTGTTGGTGGTTTGCTTGCTGTTAACTGCTGTCGAGTTGACTGCAAGTTAGGTTACTCTGCGAAAGAGACACCTCCAGGTGCTCAGGTCTTGCTGACACAGGACCATGGCTTCCTTGGGTCTATCCATCTGTAATGTAGTCTTCCTCTTTTCCCACTGCCCTCTAACTTACCAAGCATTTTTGCCTTTTCTAGTGAGTCATGTTTTCTCCTGATACATCCATAGTATAACAATCTCATTTTATTCATCTAGGGAACATTCAAGCTTGATTTGCTCTGGGACCCATTGACTTGTCTTTTGACAGCCCACAGTATCCATCAAACTCTTCTTCTATCCAAGTACTAAACAGGGCTGACTCTGCTTAGCTTTCAAGGTTAGAGGCATTCTGGGGACTTTAGGGTATTTGGTTCTCACATCACTAATATCCACATTACAGAGGAGCAATTCTGACAATAGCTGATGCTAAATTTTAATCTAAGGCCATTTCTGCACCAGACTGTTATAGTGGTATTATTCCACTTTCAACATCCTATGGAAGCTTGAGGTTGGCAGTTTAGGGAGGGCCTTTGAGTGCAGAAATGTGCAGTCTTGAGTGCAGTCTTCTAGTGCAGAATGGCCTAAGAGTTCGTTGTATTTGTATTTAAAATGACTATAGATACATCACCCTCAGAGTTTAGGAGTTTAGGTTTACTGATCTGGTTTAGGAGAATGGAGCAAACTCCTTGAAATGAACTTAAATTTTAGAAGATTTCCCCTCACACTTCTATCATATCTTTCCACTAATAAGGTTCTCAAGGTAGTATATATTGTTAAAAGGTGATACAAGATTGGACAGGATCATCACTTCTGCTAACAGATATTTGAGCATCGTTGTCTTCTCGTTTTTTAGGATAAAGTCACTGATAGAATCCAGGCACATTTGACCATAGAGTGAAATGTGCCTTTGATCACTTCTTCCTTACAAATCATCACACAATTTTTGCTGCATTTCTCTTAAGATACAGAAAACTTGAAGCAAACTGTGGTGTTGTATACATCTCCTGGATACCGCAGGGCATCTGAAAAATGAAGTCGGTTCACTGCACTGGCCAGTTCTGAGTTTCAAGGCAGAAGCTAGAATGCTTAGGGATACATATGGCCTCTTTTACCCTTTAATGTGACATCTAAGACATTTCCAGTGAGTTGATTAAATCACTGTTGTGCCACTTAGAGAGATGGTAAGTTCTTGCACAGAGGTGTAGTCCTTTTGCCAGTTTCAGAGAAAAGATGTGGTCACATTGACCAAACTGAAACTTCTGCAATTGTCTTCTAGGATCCTCTGGTTTTCTCAGATCAAACACTATATCCTGTGTGGAGGCCACATTTCCTGTGGGGATGTGAGTTTTGTCCATTGGCAGGTAAGACTCTACATCTATTGTGAATGTATAGATATTGGGTATCCTGCAAGACTGAAGTCATAGCTTGACTGGCATGTCTTACTGCTTTGAATTCTTCAATGCAGAGCTTTCCATACTTTTCATGTTGGTGACACACTTTTTAGACATGCATCATTTCGCAACACAGTAATTCCATTTTCCTAGCAAACCAGAGGTTAAGCTAACTCCATATAAGAGATACGGACAAAATATAATAACAAAATTTCAAGAAATGAAATTCTTAATTAGAAACTTACCAATTTCAGGGGTAATTCAACTGCAATTTGAGTAACTAAACATGAAAATAACAGCACCAGCACTCCACTCCCACGGTGATAAAGTGAAAGAACAATCCTGCATGGCACACACCTACAGATGGGTGGCTTTTCATCAAGCAGCTGTGCCTTTTCATGCTCACTTCCACTGTTTCAACCTGATTACACATGCACAGTACCCAGAGGTGTATCTAGGGTGGGGTGGGCTCATTGCCAATCTTGCCAGGGTCTTTCTCAGCCCAGGGCAGCTGTGGTGGCGGTAGGAGAGGTAGCCCCTCCACCTGAGTCTGGCCCACCGCCACCCTCATCACAACGTGTTGTGACACACAGTTTGGAAAGCTCTGCTTTAATGTATTGTTAACTCAGTACCCTTCAGAGTACATTTCATCCACACTTTCAGTTCACCAAGGTATCCCTCTTGAGCATTTGGACTAAAATGAAAAAAAACTTGCATTCTCTGGAAACATTTCCAGGGTCTTGATGGCCTTATCAAAACCTTTTATTCCCCCCACCATCCCCATGCAAATTGTTGGTTCCATTGTTGAGAGCCAACCGTCACAAACTTCCCTTTGGCATTTCTATCGCCATCTAACAACAGCTCAAAAACAGGGGTGCCCTTCCAGATGACCAAAGCCCAGAACAATGACTGAGAATTTTCCATCTCTGTCTTTTTTCTCCAAAGTGGTGATTATGCAGCCTAAAGATGTGATTTCCACTTTAACTATGTCTGATTTTAGCAGGAATTTTTCCACAGCCCCTCCACCATTTGGACATTCCCCAGAATTCTGCCTCGTCACTTCTTTCATTGCTTCCCCCTTTAAACAAGAAGGTGGTTTGCCTACAGCTTCATCAAATGGAGTCAGTGATATTATACCCCTTGGTCACTGTAATGACACTCACTCACTGTCCTTTAGCATCCCTCCCACATTTTCTTTCCATCCAATAAATGGATCCTGTGAGTTTAAGATAGGCTGTGTTGGAGAAAGTCTGAAGACATAGAAAGAGTAGGAGGGGGAGAGAGAATCAGGCTGTAGAGCTCCTCCCAGAATCAATCCAGACAGTCCTTAGTAAGGGGATAATTTGGAACAACTTTATACTTATCTCCTCCATCTGCAAAGGAAATTTATAGCGCTCTTCAAAAAGATTGCTTTCCACAGTTATGATATGCAAAGACATCTTAATAAGAACAGACATGATGTTTTCCCCTCATGCATTTGCATCTATTCCACTGCTCATATAAACCCACCCAAAGCTGTGATGAATGCTCCTTCATCTGCATGGAAGGTAGACTATGTGCCCTCTATGATTAGAACATCAAATCCCATCCATCAGATTTATGGCCCCAGATGCACTCTTCCCTTGTCTTGTCTTATTAGTATAATTCAAGATTAGATTCACCATGTCTCTCCACCAGGGCCTTTGCTTAGCACTCCTCCACTTTTCTGTTCAAACCATCTGGCACAAACACATCAGGAAGTAGAGGCAGCTGGGCAGAAATCTGCACTGTTTTAGGGTTTAGATTGCAAAGCCAACCAACCAACCAAACTAGCGGGGAGATAGGGAGGAGACAATGCTTATTTGTGAGACAGCCTCCAAAATCAGTACCTCTTGATTTTACAAGGCCCTGAGAGAATTGTACAATCTCTTTCATTTGTCAGATGCCACTGGGGTACTGCATAGTACTACTCTTAAAACCTCCTAGACAATACTCTCAGTTTGAATGCAACCCCCAACTGTCATTCCCATGCCTTTTGGGAGCTATTGACTTCTGATTTCAATTACTTAAGCTATGACAGGAATGTATCTGGCTCCTCAGCAGGGAATTGTCCTGAGTTTTCACCTTATGAAATAAATAGATGGTACAATGACTGTGGAGAGCTGTGAGGTCAGAATCAATCCACATGAGTTAGACCAACTCCCTCCCGCAGCTGCCTTCTCAGTGAGCTGCGTTCTTGGCCAGTAAGACTGGATCAGTGGATCAGGACTGCACTGTTTACTTGAGATGTATTCCACTGCTTGCCTGCCTTTTCACTTCTAACTGGAGCAGCTTGGTGGAGTAGTATCAGCAAGGCAACAATAAAATCCTGTGCTTAATAGTATGCACACAGTGGAGTGGGCGGCAGGAATGCATCCCTTGGCCTTGTTCCCTTCACCTTGTTTAATGATCCCATGTGTTCTGTCTGCAGGAACGTCCTAACAGGCATAAGCTCCACTGAATCTCCACCCCACCAGAAATGGAGGGTACAGATTGAAGAGTACAGATCACAAACATGTGAAAGCTACAGCCATGAGAGAGGGAGAGGGATCTGCACATAGGTTTCTGAGCATACGGGAACTTGGAATCTATGAAGATTTGGCATATCAAAGAGCTGGAGTAACCAGGAGCAATCCTGCCTCCTCATATTTATACAGTCCTCATTTAAAATGTCTGACCACTCTTTTTATTACAAAGTAGGTAATAACAATGGAATCAACACACATGGAATCAACAATGGAATCAACACACATAAAGGTAGAAAAGGTAGAAAAAAAATACAAACTAAAAAAATACAAACTGTGGGTTTGAGGATTTCCACATTTGCCATCATATAAACTGAGCCCATCCAAGCACTCCTGAACTGGTATCTTGTGTAACACAGGCTTAAGTCCAGCTTTAGGCCAAAAAAGTTCACATAGCTCCAGATGATGTAAACTTTTTGCCACTCAAAGCTATTGAAGGAAGTATGGAAGAATGTATTTATCTTGAGATACATTCTTATTTGTTGCGTAACCATATATATAAAAAACCCAGCAGAGTTTTATCTCAGTGGTGGGGTGTGTGTGTGTGGCAAGGTATCTCTTTCGATGTATTTTATCTACATTGGATAGTCAAGTCTGTTATGAATCTCTACTGGAAAAACAGAATATCATGAACGGCATAACCTTTGGCTCTGGGAGATGATTTAACCATTAGAATGACTGAGAAGATCTCCTCTATTATACAAAAATAAAGAAAATAAAGCAGGTAAAAGTCTTGTAGCATCATTTAGAATTATTTATTTATTTTACCAGCAATTTGCATGGATTAAAATCCAATTCCTTTTGATGCATATGTGGAGTTGGCTTTTAATCCATCAAAATTCCTGATAAAATAAATAAATCAATTCATCTTAAAGGTTTCACAAAACTCCTTCCCTTTCTCTTCCCTTCTTTTCTTTTTATACTGAAACAAACTAATACAGCTAGCTCTTGGAAAATTTCTGTCTGAGAAACACAGAGCTGAGATGTTTAAGGTGGTCACAACAGAAGAATTGAAACTTGTTGCTAGGTTGTATGACAAACGACACCTGTTGAAATTCTCTTTTCTACACAATCATTGAAGGTTCAGAAGCCCTCTCGTTTTCACTCTAGCGACCCTAAGAATGAAAGCGTCTAAGCCAGCGTTCCTCCAAGTCAGCAACCTCCAAATGTGTTGGCCTACAGTTCTTATATCCTCAGACAACATATCAATTTGACTCTGCTGGCTGGGACCTGGTGGGAGCTGTGGTTCAAAAAATCCAGAAGGTACCACGGACTTGAACTTGTGCCCTGCCCAGGTTGAGCCCAGCCTGCCCCAGCCTTCACAAAGAAGTCACTGTTTAATGACAAAATTCTCATAATCTTCCTTTGCTGCTTAGTTGACATCAGGGAAGAGGAGTCATGTTTTCTCCTGCATGCAGTCCAAATGGACATTCTTTGACTCACAGAGTTCCAGGTTGTTTTTCTTTTTAACTTACTTTGTGTTAGTCTATGCTGTTGCTGATCCAATCTTCTCTAGCGTCTGTATCAGTTCTTTCAGCAGATATCCTGGAAATAATTCCTAAGAACTTCAGGTACTGAATATTCCATTTGATTTTTAAATGGAGATTTCTTTCCTTGCAGTGGCATCACTAGGTTTAGTGTCACCCAGTGTGGTAACTCATGGTGCCAACCCCATGGAGTCTTTACTGTCCAGGAGCTGGAATTCTGGGGAACCTGGTCTCCTTCCATAGGGACTCATTCTCTTGGTGTCCCAATTTATCTGCCTGGCTGTGCATGCACTGGGAATCTTGTCCAGTCAGAAGAAAAAAGGAAGTAGTCATCCTACCTGAAGCTATATGGGCTGTTGTGGAGATGGGAAGAAAGAAGGAGAAGGCAGTCATTTTGAGATCTCCCTCCTCTGATGGTGTCACCTAGTGCTGTCCACACTCCCTGCAGTGATGCCATTGTTTCCTTGTAAAATGAAATAATATTTATCTAGGAATCACCTAGCAGCCCATAACATACAGTCATAACTGGGGTGTGGTGACATCTCCATAAATATTGGGGTTTAACCATGCATACTGGAGGTGAAGGAATCCAACTTCTGCTACCCACAGCTGGCACTGCTGAATGGTCATGGATTATGGGAGTTGTAGTCTGGATAACAACAGATTGCTTATCCCTTGACTATGGATCTCTGTGGATCCCTCTTATCATCCCCTGAACATGGTTTACCCTCATTACATCCAAGTACAATTTAAACTTCCATCTCATGATGTGGAATGCTGATGTCAACTCCCATTGATGTCCTAGGAAGTTATTACTTGAGTACATGTGAAACTATAAAACACTATAATTTAAGGGTAGATTTGCATCAAATAGCTTTGCTATTTTTCACTGCATTTTTAAAGCTTCTCCCTTCTTGTCTCTTTGCTGTGTATTGTTCCTTGTATTTCCTCAAGCCAAAACTACAGAGGTCAGAAGAGGGATGATGTTGAAAGAGGTGACTGAACAAGGGGCAAGTGTTGTGTTCTACCTGTGCATGGAAATCTGGTTGGGTGTAGGTGCTCCAGTCTGCTGCTGAAATGAGAGGATGGAATGCCTGTTTCAAATAGGTTTTCTCACAAGTGGGTCCTGAACAGGGCAGCCAACATAGTCTAGTAGTTTGGGTGCTGGAGTAAGACCAGAGGAGACCATGGAAACACAGTGGGTGCCCTTCAACAAACCACACCCTCTCAAAGTTAAGGGAAAACACGGGTACCCTTCCCCCACTGCAGTGGCGGAGCTTGGAATATGTGGAGGGGGCAGGGGGCGGGGCCACAGTGCACAGAGGCGTGGCAACGAGTTGGGATGCCCCAAAAACATTGCTGCCTGGGGCAAACCGCCTCCATTGCCCCCCCTTCCCTACGTGACTGCCCCACTGACTAAATCTTGCAAAGAAAACCCTATGATAGGTTCATTGTTGTCAGAACTGACTTGAAGTTACATAACAGGGACAAGGTGGTGAAGCCTGATGTTTCAAATTTATTTGCAAATACACTACTTGTGCGTAAGCACCCAGACTTTTCCTTGAAGCAATGCATTCAGTCTGTTCTTAACAATGCCTGTTTTGATGTGGTGAGGAACTTGGTCAAAAAGTTGGAACATCTTTAACAAGACACTGACGTTCCCCGTGTACAATGCAGAAATCAATCTAGGACAAATGAAGTGCAGTCTCCCCAGCTGTTTCCTGGGATGTATGTTGAGGAGAATAGATGGAGCAGATAACTTACAAAAAAAAAGAAAAAAAAAGTGATTTTTCTTTTCTTTTCTTGGTAACCAGAAGCTGGTCAGTAATCTTCCAAGTACCCCTTTAATGTTTTAAAATCTTGTGAAATTACACACCCACGCAAAGGGAAATTATGCTTGCTTGTAAACATGTCTCTATTTTCCTTGTTATTTCTCACCATGGAGACCAAAGGGAAATCTCTAAGGCAGCAGTGCTATTGCATACAATGTAATAAAAATAAAATTAGCCTCACCTCACAAATTTATCTTTTGCAAACTTTAAATAGAAAAAAGAAAGAAAGAAAAAGAGGAGGAAGAGAGGACACTAGGCAAATATGTCCGTAGATCTACCATGAGGGTCTCAGTTTAAATCTGTTCTCAGCCATTAAGCTTAGTGAGTGGCCTTGGGAGGAAATTCCTCTCACTCGCAGCCTGAATCAGGGATGGGAATCATGTGTCTTGCTCAAGTCTTGCAAACTCAGGGCCTTGGTTTCCTTGATCAAGTGTATCCACCTGTAATATGGGCTTCCTCTTTTCTTAATGCTTTCTACCTTACCAAGTATTACTGTCTTTTCTAGTGAGTTACAGTATGTCTTCCCATGGTCCAAAGTACAACAGTTTCAGTTTAGTCATCTTGGCTTCAAGGGAGAGTTCAGACATTCTTGCTCTTATTGTGTGTTCAAATTGTTTCTGACATCTGGCAATCCTTAGGCAAACCTATCATGAGGTTTTCTGGGGCTGAGGGTGTGTGATGCATCCAAAGTCACCCAGCGGATTTCCATGGCTGAGCAGGAAATCAAACCCTGGTCTCCACGGTTGTAGTCTACCACATAAATCACTATACCACACTGGCATTCTTGATTTGTTCTATAATCCATTAAGTTGTCTTTTTGGCACCCATAATATCCACAGAACCCTTCTCCACAATTCAATCAGCTGATTATCTACCTATCAGCTTTCTTCACTATCCAGTTTCCACAACCATACATAGAAACTGGAAATGCAGTACAATTGCATAGACAGTTGTGACTTTGGAATTCAATTATATACTTTTACAGTTGAGTACCTTGTCTAGTTCCTTCATAGATACCCTTATAGTCTTCTTCTGATTTCTTGACTGCAGTCCCCATTCTGATTAATGACTGAGCCAAGGTACGGAAAATCTTTAACTATTTCAGTGTTTTCATTGTCTGCTTTAAAGTTATATAAATCATCTATGGTCATTATTTTTGTTTTCTTAATGTTCAGCTGTAACTCTTCCTTTGTACTTTCCTCTTTCTTCCATAGTTGTTTGTTGATTTCTTCAATAGCTGTCTCTGAAGTCTTATTGATATCATTTGGTCAGACTTTGCATTATATTCTCTGACTGCTTTTGTTACATCTCTGTTCACTATTAATGCCACCCCATTTCTTCTTAGATTTTCATTCTCTAAGTAAACAACATGTAACTATGTAATTTAAAATGTCCCAATCCTCTCAATTTTAGCTTGCTTCCTCCATATGGCAGTGTTTACAGATTTTTTTTTTACAATGTCTAGCTTTCCATGATTCATGATACTCCCTTTCCATATTCCTATAATATGTGTTATGTAGCTTAGGACTTTCCTTTTACCTCTTAACATGTCAACAGCTGGACATCCATATGTCTTGAGTCCAGGTGCACCACTAGCCACAACACTACTTATACTTGTTCCCTCCACTCTCCCACAGTAACTCGTTGTGTATGTTCTGACCAGGGAGTCTCATCTTATAGAAATAGAAACACTATTTCTTTTTTCCTTTTTGATTGTCCCATCATAGAGTTTTCAAGGTAAAACACACTGAAAAGTAGTTTACCATTGCCTTCTTCTGCAAAATACTAACAAGCATTAGTTATGATTGCACTGCTGTTGTCTCTGAGAGATCCTCTGCCAGTGTCATCCTTGACTATTGCTGCTTTCAGTAGCTGTTTGGCACCTTTATTTTGGCTCCTCAGCAAAAGCCTGTCTGATGAGGGAGGCCCTACCAGCCACAGCGCTACCAGAAGCCTAGCCTTTAACCACAGGAACATGCAATCCCACTACTACAGCAGCATAGCAAATTCATGCATCCGTCCATCCATCCATCCATTATTCATATACAAAGCTGACCACTGCATAGTCAGTCAGTAGGTCCATCTGCTTTTGCAATATCTGCTCTGGCTGTAGAGAGCTCTTTGGTGTTTTGTATGGAGCCTTTCTTCATAAAGCTTGGGAACAATACCTTTTTGAAAATTTAGTTCTTTACTTTTTCCTTTGGACTGTAATTCCTAGAATGCCATAGCCAGTATGGACACTTGCTGTGTGGAGGATTCTGGGATTTGCAGTCCAAAACCTAACTTTTCCAGGCTCTGTTTTCCTGGTTCTGCTACCTGCTTAAGATCTTTATGGCTGAGAATGCAAGTGATGTAAAGTCTACTGTTATGCATGTGAAACATATGATCTATCAGAAAGTTAAGACCCACTGCCTGATTTTTTTTTTAAAAAAATCACCTTTTAAAACTGAAAATTTAAACAACACCTTTATATATCTATGGATCTTTCATACCTGGACCAACAGTCATACCCTTGACTAGAGACAACGAGTGTCTATTTTCCAGATTTTTCTTCTTCTGCACCTTCTACAACCTGTCGCCATTGGCTATGCTGGCTACGGTTGTTGGGAATTCTCCATCATTTACCATTCCCACATCCCCCATTATTGGCTCAAGCTAACTAGCAGAGTGGTACAGCACCTGTCAGGTCTGTAGCTATGAGGAGGGCAAAATTAAAGCATTGTCTTCCAAATAAAAATTCTTCTCTCTAAATGAAATCTTTCTTCATCACCCCAAATTTCTAGCACTGCAGTAATTTAAAACTTCAGCTGAACATTCAGAAATTCAGTGTAGGCACCCAAAGGAAAAGGCCAAGCAAAGTTTACCAAAGGAACACAGCAAATGTAAGAGTGCCAGGTATGAATGATTTTCATTGTCTCATTCTCTGTAATGCTAGAAATTTGGGAAAATTTTTATTGGGGCAGAATTCTTATTAGAAGGCCAACGTGTTCATCCCCCCCTACTCCCAATTATACCCCTGCACCTATGACAGTGGTTTAAGAGAGACTGCCACTCCTGGTTCAAATGAAGTAGACTAGAGGATGCATGAGAGAACAAATCAGTGCATCAGTTCTCTACACAGTATAGACAGCAACTGCTATTTTGGCAAAAGAGGAAAATGAGCAACAGCCATGTACATCAAGTATCCTTTGCCAGGACATGAAGCAGCTGCAGGCTCCTATTAAGACCACAGATGATGCATGTGAGATGAACAGTATAGACACCCTGCAGTGGCATCACCAATACAGCAGAACAAGGGCTCACAGCAGGAATAATGACATAATCCGTCACACCCCTCAGGCTCTCATTTTCTTTCTGATCTTATATGCAATACAGACAGTAGCTGGGGAATGGCTGTGCATGTACGCAGTATTCCAGCAACAACAGATTGTTGTAAGATATCTCTATTGCAATGCTATAGATCTGTGGCATGGCTTGGTCTTGAAAGTGCAATGAAAACCCATTGGTTTTATAAAATGTCTGCTCCTGGTGTAGATGAAAACTGTTAGATGTTCTTGATATGGATCAACACAGCTATCAGCATTTCCAGATTTTTCTTGAAAGTCTGTCTTTGAAGATACCCATGAACTCTGCCTTCATTTCAAAATTCACTAGTACAGCACTTTTTGGCAAGGAGTCCATGGTAAGCCATTTGTGCAGCCATATCCTCCTCCTGGACAGCAAAAAAAGCTGACTCCTTTGGTGATGGAAGAGAATTCTATAGATACCAGAGAATGCTAAAAAGACAAATGAATGGGTCCTACAACAAATCAATCCTCAACTTTCCCTAGGAGCCAAAGTGACTGAACTGAGGCTATTGTATTTTGAGGCAAGTTGATTCACTGGAAAAGATGATAATTTTCAGTAAAGCAAAAGACAGCCAGAAAAGAGGAAGACTGCATTACAGATGGATTGATTCAGTCAAGGAAGCTGCAGGCCTGAATTTGTGGGACCTGAGCAGGACTACTGACAACAAGGGCTCTTAGAGTTCTTTGATTCATGGGGTCACCATAAGATGAAGCTAATTTGATGGCAAATATTAACAGCAAAACCAGCTCCCCTTACAACAGGAACTAAACCATCTTGGTATCCCGGAGTGTTTCTGTGCTATACATTTATAGCAGTCTGATCACACTTTAACTGCCATGGCTCCATCCATGGCAGTTAAAGTTGGCGAGGGAATTCTTAGGATTCTGTGCTAGAGCTCCCCTGAACTACAGCACTAGAGCTCTCTAGTAGGGAATTCTAACTACCTCCTTGCCAAACTACTAATCCCAGGATTCCACATGATGGAAGTGAGACCTTTACCTGTTACAGGTGGACTGGGTGATAGGAGAGATCTATTTTTTTTTTTAAAGCCCTTTCCCCTTCAACTTCTTTCCACCATTGCCACTGCGTTTCTTCTCAAGCTTGTCCACGCTGGTCTCAGGGTGCTCTGCCCTACCCTGTTATGCCCCCTCGTCTCCTCTTTGGCCATTTCCACACTAGACTGTTATAGTGGTATTATTCCACTACCAACAACCTATGGAATCCTGGGGTTTGCAGTTTAGGGAGGCGCCTCAAAGACCCCAGGGTTTCCTAGGATGTTGAAAGTGGAATAATAGCACTGTAACAGTCTAGTGCGGAAATGGCCTTTGTCTCTCCGTCCGGCACAGTTTCTTTTTGTTGTTTTCTGCAGAGAGCTAGCTGGTGTGCCAGTTTTCACGAAGTCTCTTCCCGCCGCCGCCGCCACCGCCCTCTGTTTCTGGGACGCGGTCGCGGCTGGGCAAGAAAATGGGTCTCCGCCGCCGCCGCCGCGTCCGTCTGCCTGGCGCACCGGCTCCCCGGCCACTCCTCTCCCCGTCTCTCCACACCTCCGGCTGGGCACCGCGCCACCCGATTCCGCTGGCTCTTCTGGCTGCGAGCCGCGAGCCGCCCTCCTCTCCTCTTCGCCCCTCCCTCAGGTGCCCGTTTGGGGGCTTTATCCTTGACGTGTCCCTCCCAGGCCCCTTTGGAGAGCGAGCGAGCAGGAGCTCGTCGCCGGTGGGGAGAAACACCTTGAAACAACCCCACGCGCACTCGAAGGGGCGGGGGAGGGAAGGAGGGGGGCGTGAGGGCCGGCGGGAGCCTGTCAACCTCTTCCACGCTCCAACAACTCTCTCCTGGGAGGGTCCGGCGTGGAGCCTGCAGTCCGGGAGGCTCGGGAGGTGGAATGTCCCGAGGAACTTTGGCGTCGTTCTGAGCCTGGGGTCCCCTGTTGCCCCAGCTCTCCAGAGCGCCTCCGCCGCTGTGGGGAGCGCGCGGGAGCCCGGTTGGATGGGATGCACCGTGAGCCTTGTGTGCTGTGAGGAGAACCCGCGGCCCGTGCCCTCGGTGCCACGGCGGCATGGAGGCGAGAAAGCGGCTGCCGAGAAGAGGAAGCGGCCGCCGAGGGTGAGTGAGAGCGAGAGGGAGCCCCTCCGGGGGCCGGGCGGCAGCTCTGGGGGAAGCAAGTGGAGAGTGGAAGAAGAAGCCGTGGGCGGGAAACTGGGACTGGACCCGGTGGTGCGTCAGAGGGGTGCCCGGCAGGGAGGCGGCGGGGTGGGTGACAGAGACCACAATATGATATTATTATTATTATTATTATTATTATTATTATTATTATTATTATTATTATTATTATTATTATTATTACTACTACTACTACTACTACTACTACTACAATATTTATTCATATCGCGCCTTTTGTGTAACAGGACCTTCCAGCCCAGAGGGGAGGTATGGAAGGAGTTGAGGAAAGTTATTTTGCGGGACTACAACTCCCAGTAGCGGCTATGCTGTCTGAGGGATTCCGGGAGTTGTAACCCAATTCCAAAAAGTAATCATTTTTGAGCTTTGGGAGACTGAGAGAAAGAGGAGGGCCGTGACAGGTGTGCAGAGGGGAGCTTTAGGTGGCAGCAAGGCTGGCTGCCACAGCCCTTTCAAAAGCAGGAATGTGGAGGGAGGTGTGGGAAGCAATTCAGAGGTCATTTCCGCACTAGCCTGTTATAGCGCGATGATTCCACTGTCAACCTCCTCTGGAATCCTGGGGTTTGCAGTTTCGGGAGGGGCCCGCCGGCCCCTCTCGAAACTGCAAACCCCAGGATTCCAGAGGAGGTTGACGGTGGAATCATCGCGCTATAACAGGCTAGTGCGGAAATGGCCTGAGGTACGCATGGGAAGGGGAATGGAAATTGAAGGGAAAAGAAGGAGAGGTGAACCAAGTGAAGTGACTGATCAACTTGGACAAACTTGGTCATAAGCACGTGAGATTTTTGTGGCACATGCCCATTGGGGTTGAAGCAAAAGAATGCCCACACAGGTATCCAGACAATTGGTTTGCTCATGAGTATAGTGCAACCTTTATTGGGAACTAGATACCTTTATCTAGACAGATAGCTAGACCTAGAGTCATGCTCATATTCTCTTAGCTATGTGGGGAGTGATGGTATGAACTAGTGCTCATTTTTTGTGGCATGGTGCAAAGTGTATTGATGCTATTTAAATGGTAAAAAGAAGCTGTGGCTGGTCGAGCAAATATATTTCTGAAGCATGCAAGCAAATTAATAATTATCAGGAAGGTGTGGCCTCACTTGTCTAATGTAGGCTATTCCACTCAACCAGCTGTAGTCTGTGACCTTCTGGAATTTCTCCCCTTTCCCAAAGGAGGCATTTCCTTTCTCTCTTCTAAATACAATTTTTCTGGTTTTTTTAAATCTGCCTTTGACAATTGAATGCCAGTTGCTTCAAGTCTCCAGCATTCTTTTATTTTTGTTAATTTACATATGAGATTGTTTCAATACTGACAGTTGCTTTTTTCCCCCTGCACACTGCCTTGAAGTATTATTGGAAGTAATTCCCATCTGCAACATAAGAAAAACCTATGTGTATATCCAAGCAGTTGTGGGATTTTAGCATTAATAGCACGTAAATGTTGTAGAATTGGCATAGTGGTTCTGTCTGCGGTAGTAAGACTCCTTTCAACTTGAAGGGGACACAAGAAGGATCCACAACTAATTGCAGCAATTTGGGTTGGTAGGCAGATGTAGGAGCAACACTGATTTGGCAGAAGATGAGTTCTGCAATGAAAATAGTTGGGAGGCATCTTTTAGAACATCTAGTGTACCCCAAAATCTAATGCTAGAGCATCTCCAGAAGATGATAGCTGCCCAGGCTGTGTGTGAAGGCCTCCATTGTCAAACTTCCCTTAAGGTCAAGAAGTTTGTCCTAATCTTCAAAGAAAGGGAAGAAAATTAAAGCAGAGCTGAATTTGGATAGGAGGCAAAAATTGTAGTTTTAGTGCAGGAGAGAATAGAGATGCATTGTGATCTGCTCCTAGAAAGAAAAGAAGTAGGCTGCATGGATAATGTATAATAAATATATGAATAATAATGATCAAAAATATGCTTCTGATACCAATATTATCACACACATATACTTGAAACATTATTTCATATGTATGTGTGTATATATGTATATAGTATACATGTATATACATATACATATAGTATATGTATATAATATACACACACACACACCACACATATATATAACTTACACGTAATTTACGCATAATATGCTACTAGAGTAAGCAGTAACAAGCAACTCCAAGGAATAGCATTATTCAACAGTTAGAATGTTTGTTTATAAAATCCCAGCCTACACAGTTTCTCTGAACAGAAAAGGGAAGCTTGCAGTTTCAAAAGAGTTATGATCTCCCTACAACCTATGAAAGCAAAAACTGAACAAACTATAATTCCCCAGTGTTAAAACTCGATCTGAATAAATAAGTTATCTGGTACAATAATGCTTATTCTTCAGCCTCCGGTGCTGCCATGAACAAGGCTGAAGAAAACTGGTTTATACATCTACCAGTTCCAATGTTCTTTGTCTAACTGTTCTTTTCCCCTCTTGCTAATAATGTGAAATATGTAAAGAAGAGGAGGGAAATATTTACTCAGCTGACCTATTTGTGATAGGAACAATGGGAATAACCCACAAATATGGTGCATTCAAGCTAAATATCAAATAGCAGCTAGTCTACTTAGGGACACATCATAGCTTGGAGGTTTTCAAAGGCCATGCAAGTATCTGTCTCAGATGTTTTAGGTATGTAATAATCAAGTCTTGGGCAAAGGGTTGGAATAAATATCACCTAACAGTGATTTTCTGCTTCACTGAGAGGTCCAATCTCTTTCAAAATGAGAATAGAAGTTACTGTTTTTCTGCTCCCCACAACCAGCATCTAGGAGGAAGTCCTTGAATAAAAAAGAAACTTTCAGGAAAAATAACTCATCCACGACCAGAGTACAATGATGCCTCACACAACTATGATGTTAACAAACCCACAGCATCCCGGAACAGCCCAGCTGGAAGACAGCCTTTCTATTTTGGGACCACCAAAGGTCTGTACTTAAGCAGAGGTGGTAGAATATGGGCTAGGCTATTTGGGGAGAAAGTTTCACTTTCTTTTCTTGGACATGAAGATACCAATTTCCTCCTCCCCAGAGATGCTAACTGATCGCTATGCAGTTCTTTCATTCCTTCTCACTATGTATGTTGAAGGGGGGCAGATTGAGAGAAAATGTTTATATGCGTTTTGCTGGAACGAGTACTAGTATAGAAGGTGGGAAAGAATGCAGGGTATTACAGTGCCATGTAACAACAATACTCAGCAGGCTGCCAAGGTACATAAGGAGCCGGAATGGTATAATGATTTGGGTATTGGATTAAGAGTCTGGGAGGTCAAAGTTTACATCCCTGTTTGGTTGTGCAATCCCACTGGGTGATCTTGGGCAGGTCTCACTCTCTCAGCCTCAGAGGAAGGTGGAGGCAGCCCCTCTCTAAACAAATCTCACCATTAAAAACCCTATGGAAAGGTCAGCTTTGGGTATCCATAAGTCAGAAGTGACTTGAAGGCACACAACAGCAAAGCCAATGCATCTCCTGGTTTTCAAGGGGTGTGAACCCACCACTGGATTTCCTTGAAAGCTTATTGAATCCCCTCATTGAGATAATGTATAGTGGTCATCAAGCTTGTCTGAAAGATGGCTTGTCCACTATTACTGGCCCTTTCTCTGAAATGCAAAGATCCAAAAGAAAGGGTCAGGGCTGTTTTTGAGTATCCTGTCAGTTCATGCAGCGCAACAGTAAGAGGTCCTGTAACTAATCCCACTGTGTGAACTAACAGTGTACTCTAGGACAGGCTTCTAGCTGGTGACCTCCAGATGCCTTTGGACTATAAAGCCCCATCATTCTAAGCCAGCAACCCATTGACCATGCTGTCTGGAAACATTGGGAATTGCCATTCAGGTACTTTGGAGGGGCACCAGATTGAGAAGAGGGGCTTCCACAGTACAAGCCCTCAAGTCTTCTGGAATATGAAAGAACTCCATAGCAAAAACTCAGAAGTTTCTTCAGAGATATCATTTGCAGACATCCCTGATGTTAGTACTTTTGGAGAGACTGACACCTCTGAATCTGCTGTTGAGTGCTTTCAAGGAACTGTGTGGCATCTGAAACCCAAGCAAGCTGAAGATGCTCTTTTCCATTTATTCTTAACTGTTTCACTTTGTCATCTTTGTTCTCCAGAGGCAAAAGTGATGTGTTCATTTGGCTTAAAGAGATGGCAAATTGGAATACATCATTGCTTCTTAAGTGTTTTTTGTACATGCTCTTAATAAAAGAGGGACACAGGGGGTGGTATTTTTTTTCCCCTTGGGTAATATACTGTGGGCCAAACTAGGCTGGAATGCAATTAGCTTGCATGTTACTTAAATGGCAGCTGAGATGGGGAATCTGAGCAGTCTCAGGACCTCAAGAACTGAAGAGAACTCATTTGCCTGTCTGATTAACAGAATCACGCATCTGAAGCTGTTCTATAGCACACACACACCCTGCTTCAGAGAAGTAATTTTTGCACAGCTTGGGAAAGCTACAAGTGTGGCTATACTGGCTGGAAGCTGTAGCCCAAAAACATTGCTTTTCCAGGCTCAAGATATCTGTCAGGACCATGGTGGGAGGTGAAAGACCTAAACATCCCTTTCCTACCTGCCTTGACTGCTCAGAAGTGATGTAGTGGTAAATCTTGAAATGCAGGTATTCCTCATGATGGTTCCCACAATCAAAATATCAAAATTGATATTGACATGACTTGCTTTGAAGTGATGTGTAATTGAAAATAACAATAACACACACAAAACAGAGGCAGTTCCTTTTTCTTAGTGCTACAAAGCAACGCATATGAATGTTCTCCCTATGCGAGAGGCAAGATCCTTTTGGCTCGAGAACAGGTAGCTTTTGTGTATAACCAGATTAGCCTAGGTATTTACATTAGACTGAAAGCATTAAATTATAAGAGTTCTCTCTTTTTTTTTAATCAATGTAGCTGAGCACATGAACAACCTTGGGTTTTTATTCTTGGCTTTTAAATATAAAAAGAAGCTGTGACAACCAGAGGTGCCATATTAGTGGGGCAGTCAAACCGTTCCAGGTTTTAACCCAGACTTCAGAGGAGCTATCCAAGGTGCTGACCCAAAGCCCCCAAACACGTACAGAACAATTGATTAGTTCCTTAAAGTTCAGACTAAAACCCAGGTTGATTTACCATCCCACTGACATGGGAGCCACTAGCTTCCATGGGGAAACAGCCCTGATTTTTTTCATGCCAAGAATGCACTCTGAATACTGGAGATGAATCCTGGAATATGAAAAGGAAACCTTTAAGCAAGTCCAAAGTCTTTCTCTCCCTGCTGCCAAATAACCACAGTCTGTCCCTCCAATCACAGAATGATGTTGCTGGGTGATTCCTCTCTCTCTTACCCCCTCCTGCCCACTGCTGGGCAGATGGCACAGGCATGGGTCAGATTTGAAACCCAGTCCCCATCCTCTCTCTTTTACAATTTAGAAATTATGTGGTAGATATCCTGGAAGGGAATGCCAACTTGTCTGTCTGCACACCTGTGCCTGCCACATTTTTCCATGAGGTGTCATTGGCTTGTTATGAGATTAATTTCACTAGCTTCTGATTAATCTCAGCCTGAAGATAATCCTTTGTTAGTGGCATCTCATTCAGTTGCTGTGGAAATCATTTGGATCTCCTTTCACTAATGGGAGAGGGGATCAAGAAGAGGGTGAAAGAAAAGCAGGGGAGAGATGGGCATATAATTGGCAGAACCCTTCTTTTAGTACTCAAGTGATGTAGCACCCGATGGAGGATAAAATGAAGCCTAAGTCTGTATAATGGCTCCGTTTCAAAAAGTCTTCAGCCTCACTCTTTGGGCCAAAGAATGCCATGTCTTTTTTCTTAATTTCTGTCCACCTGCTCAGATTCCTCAGCTTCAAACAGATCTCTTTTCTTTTCTGTCCTAAAATGTGGTGCAGATATTACACTACTGTGTCTCTCACTCTACAGGCAAAAATAAGGAAAAGATAAACTTAAGGGGTGGGTGCTGGTGTGTGTGTGTATGCATTCAAGTTAGCTATCAACTTGGTGCATGCGTCTTTTCCTCTTGCTCTCTCATAGGCATCTCTGCCAGGATTGGCAAATGAAAAGCCAGCTCAGGTTTGCCCCATTTCTGCTCTAGGTTTCTTCATCACAGGAGGGGAAAGGCAGGGCATGAATGCAGCTCTAGATGGTGCTGCCAACTATTATAATGTCAAATTAATTCTTTTCTAGTCAGAAAACTAGACTAAATTTTAGCAGCTTGACCACTTTTCCCAAACCCATAACTTTAAATATAGTGTGGACTTTATCAGTGATATAGCAGTGACAGGGATCACACAGTCAAAGCACTGAGAATTTTGATTAGTAGGGTTGATGATATCAAAGTGCCGGCCCTTTCCCTCAGACTTTTCCCTCTGAGGCTAGCTGTAATCCATTTTTTTGGAGAGGGGGATGGCATGAACTGAGTTCAAACTAAACATTGAGAGGAAAATTGAAAGGAAAACCAGAAATAATTTATCATAACACGTTTCTCCCTAAGACAGGAAAAACCAAACTGGTGGTCTTGTACTGTTTAGGGAGATGCTATATCCTTTTTGTTTCCTTTCTTATGCAATGTGACGACTCTTTGGCCAAAATCCAAACTTCTCTCCACAGCTCCCCTTTTTCAGCTCACTGTTTTAAGACTGTCAGCCGATCATAACAAATGGATCAAACTATTATGTTATGCTATGTACTATGCCCTGTTGGTATATATGTATATCTGTGAATCAATACAATTGCCTACAGTTCTGAGCTCTGCTTAGAGATGATGCTATGGGGTCTTGTCATGATGAAGGACAGTCAAAATTTTATTACTACACTATTGGAGCTTAAACATATACTCATAAAATGATATAGCTTATGACTCCTAACAAACATACACTATTAATTCTTCTGTAGAACTTCATAAGGGGTACTTACAAAATTACAACTTGTTTAACCAGCAGTCTTCCTTGGAATCTTTGTTCTGTTCAAATGAACAATTTTATCCCCATGGTCCAGCTCAGAATAAACTGATTGTCGATTTGTGCTGAAGAAGTCAGCTATGAATAGTACTAATTGGCTTGTGCCTATGGAATCATATTCTCCCATCCTCAGAACAGATTTATGAACTTTTTAAACAGATTGTGTTTTTTAAATGCAATGAATGACCTTTTTAAATAAATTGTTTTTGCTTATTTGCATTTACTTATTTTCTGCCTTCCACTAAAACAAACAAACAACACATTCAGGGAGAATAACAAATACATGAATGCAACAACAATATTGTTTATTGTGGTCACACATCATAAATACAAAATTTTAAATAGCAGGGGAAAAGTCCCAAGCTACATTTTTTAACAGACATAAAATAGTCAAGCACAGTTAAAATGCCAACATAAAATTCTACGTAGGCTCACCTAACGAAACAATCTTGGTCGGAAAGACTGGGAGCAGGGGAGAAAAGAAACTGGATGATCTTGCAAAAGAGAGTTCGTTGGCTGGGAAAAAACCCTCTCTCACACAAAAAACCAATTTTGTATCACCCTGCCTTCCTGCTGTTGCAGTTAGAGATGTCATTGCCATCATTACCAGCACAGTGATATAGCAGAGACAGAGATGGTAGGACTCCTGCAAGGAGAAGGTAGAGAAGTGGTAATAGAGGAGAGAGAAAAGGCAGAACTACTCAGTGTCTTCTTTGCCTCAGTCTTCTCCAAAAAGAAAAACTGTGTTCAACTTGGAGAAAATGGAACAGATGATATAATAGAGGAAATGCAGCACAGAATAGGTAAAGAGGTCATACTGGAATACCTGGCTACTCTAAATGAATTCAAATCACCAGGGCCAGATGAACTACATCCAAGGGTATTAAAAGAACTGGCAGAAGTAATTTCAGAACCACTGCAATAATTCTTGAGAGTTCCTGGAGATCAAGAGAAGTCCCAGCAGACTGGAAGAGGGCAAATGTTGTCCCAATCTTCAAAAAGGAGAAAAAAAGAGGACCCAAACAATTACAGCCCAGTCAGCCTGACATCCATATCAGGAAAGATCCTAGAGCAGATAATTAGACAGACAGTCTGTAAGCACTTAGAAAGGAATGCTGTGGTCACTAAAAGTCAACATAGGTTTCCCAAAAACAAGTTATGCCAGATTAACCTGATCTCTTATTTTGATAGAGATACAAACTTGGTGGATGAAGGGAATGCTGTGGACGTAGAGTACCTTGATTTCAGTAAAGCCTTTGACAAATTCCGCCATGATATTCTTGCAAACAAGATAGTAAAATGTGGGTTAGACAAAGTTAGGTGGACTTGTAATTGGCTGATTGGATGAACACAAAGGATGCTCACCAGTGGCTCCTCTTCATCCTGGAAAGAAGTGACTGGTGGGGTTCCATAGAGTTCTCTCCTGAGCCCAGTGCTATTCAACGTCTTCATCAATGACTTGGATGTTTGAATAGAGGGCATGCTCATCAAATTTGCAGATGATACCAAATTAGGTGGGATAGCTAATACCCCAGAGGACAGGATCAAATTTCAAAATGACCTTGACAGATTAGAACTGGGCCAAAATGAATTTTAACAGGGAGAAATGTAGGGTACTATACTTAAGAAGAAAGAATGAAATGCACAGATATAGGATGGGTGATACCTGGCTTGAAAACAGTACATGTGAAAGGGATCCAGGAGTCTTAGTGGACCATAAGCTGAACATGAGTCAGCAGTGTGATGGGGCAACTAAAAATTGCCAGTGTGATTCTCAGCTGCATCAATAGGAGTATAGTGTCAAAATCAAGGGAAGTAATTATACCACTCTATTATACTTTAGTTAGACCTCACCTGGAATACTGTGTCCAGTTCTGGGTACCACATTTCAACAAGGATATTGACAAACAGGAATGTGTCCAGAGGAGGGCAACCAAAATGACGAAGGTTCTGGAAACCATGCCCTATAAGCAGTGTCTTAGGGAGCTAGGTATGTTTAGCCTGATCAAAAGAAGATTAAGAGTTGACATGATTGCCATGTTTAAACATTTAAGAGATTTCATGTTAAAGATGGAGCAACCTTATTTTCTGCTGCTTCAGAGACTAGGACAGAGGACAATGGATTCAAACAAAGGAAAAGAGATTTCACCTAAACATCAAGAAAAACTTCCTGATGGTAAGAGCAGTTCAACAGTAGAATATACTGCCTTGGAGTGTGGAGGAGTCACCTTCTTTGGGGTTTTTAAATGGAGGCTGGATGGCCATTTGCTTGGGGTGCTTTGAGTGTGTATTCCTGCATGGTAGGGTATAGGACTCAATGGCTGTTGTGGTCTCTTCCAATTCTTTGATTCTATGATTCTACACCATTGATGTAGATGGTTCTTTAGTAGGTCCTAGGATGTAGACAGGATGCTAAGAGATGGGTAGTCCTTTAGAAAGTACAAATCACAGGGATGAATCTATCATCAGGCGTGGTGAAACAACTACTTCAGCCAGCAAATTTGGAGGGATAGCCTCTACATTCTCCAGTCATTGCCTTCTTTTAAAGAACAGAATTGCATGTACCACACAGTCTTCCCTGCATTTGCTGAGCTACCCTATTGCCCTCATGAATGTCAGAGGAGCCTATCCAATTGCCAGTGTTAAAGTGTGCTTCAAACTGTCAGTCTAGTTGTCTTCTGTACATGCAGCAGAATGGAGGCAGGTTGGAGGTGATGCCGTCTTGTCCTTTGCCTCAGGCAACAAAATGTCTTATGCCAACCCTGCCTGGATCCCAAGCCATTTAGAGCTTTCCATGTAATCACCAAAACTTAAATACTGAGAGAAACTGATACTAAATTGTTTATAAATAATAAAGAATTAAGCATTCAAGTTGCACTTAAAATAATAAAAGAGGTGGACATCTTACTGGCAGCATAATGGGATGGCTAAGACAGCTGACTATACTAGTGCTTCCTACCTAGCAAGGAACCTGTGTAAAATGAGAGGATGACTTTAGAGGGTTCTGTGATGTTGCTGAACCCCTTTGTGGTACTATGGGTGTTGAGAAGAAAACCCAAATGGAGCATCAGCGGTTGAGGTGCAGATGAGAAGGAAGCATGAGAATGTCTTTCCAAATGCAAGCCTGGACTTAGGTCTAATGTTTCTCCAAGAAGGAGACCCACAAATTCAAGGTTTTTCTATGTTACCTAAAATGAATATTTCTAGTAGGCCTCATGTGAATGGCACTTTCTGAATATCCTGGTGTAATAAAACTTGTCATCTTATTTTGTACAGCAAAGGAACTCTGCACACAATAAAGATTGATTCAACAGCTCACTGTTCCATCTCTAGGATATTCTTGCCTATCACAACCCCTTTGAAGTACATTTATGGCTGATTTGGGATAGCTAAAAAGCTGCAGTTTTCTCCCACAGTATTTCCTCAGGCTTTTCTTCTTTGCACCTTCTCTCTCTATACATCTCTCTCACTCTCTCTCTCTCTCACTCACTCACTCACACACACACACATGCTCTTGTATTGTCTTAAGTCCCACACCTTCCCAGTGCTAGGCTTTTATGCAACTGACCTTGGGAGAATTGTCCTCTTCAAGGTTGTGGAACGTGTTATATTCAAAAGATCTTTAAATCAAAATACCAAACACTTCACAGAGAAGAAGGTATAGACTATTTCTCATAGTAAAACCACATATTATTTTGGCATGTTATACTTGATAGAACGTTGTAAATAACTCTTCCTAGATCAAGATCGTTGTCAAATGTAATTGGTAAAAGACAGTCCTAAATAACAAATAGCCCAAAAGGTAATGTTCCTCGATGTTTGAAGAGGGAAAGCATAACAGCAATATAAGCAACTTTAAACTTAAATTGATTTAGCACCCATTTCCACTTTTTAATGAGTGCGGAATTGTGTGGCTCTTCAAATATTGGATGATCTGCAACTCCCAGCATTCTTTTCTATTGAATGTGCTGGTTGGGGCTGGTGAGAGTTTACCAGCAACATGTGGAGGGCTCCACAGTTCCCACTTCTGCTATAAGAGGAAGACTAGGAATCTCTAACAAAAACCTTGACCTCTGCAAAATTACAGTTCCCAGGATGCATTGGGGTAATCATGGTGGTTAAAGTGTTGTAATACCATTGCAGGTTGGATGTATAAGTGGAAAACTCAACCAGTTTTTAAAACTTTTTTACAGACCCTCCTCAGAATACTTAATAATTAGAAACGTGTTTATCACATGCAAAATGAATTCTGAGTCTCAGGTTTCAGCTCAGTTTTCTTTGTTTTGAACTAGATTTCTCGTTCTTAACACTACAGCTGCTTCTTTATTTATTGTATTATTTGATTTATAACTTGATTTTCTCCCATGAAATATGAACCAATGTGGCTTTCAGTTTGAAGGTACAAATATAATTAAAACATAAATTGAATAAAAGCATTAGAAATTTAAAACACAATTTAAAAACTCACTGCCAAGAGAAAATACAGCAACCACTCAACTGAAAACCTCTTCTGCAGGTCACTTGATTTAAATCACCCCAGTTTCCAGAATCCTTCATTGTGTGGGCAAAAGTCCTTTTGACATAAGGTTGCAAAATAAGCAGCAAAGTGGTAATGGGAAACATAATGGTCTATCACAAGGCTGGAGAAGCTTCAGTGCAGCCGTAGAGTTGCATACATCCCTCAAGCTGATCTCATATGGTCCAAAGCTCCCTGCAAGTTCAGGCCTCTCCAAATGCGATCTGTTTCTTCTCTAGCAGCCTGCTAGACAGGGCAGAAGAAGGAGAGAAATAAAATAGGGACAGAGTGAAAAGAACATTACTTTTGGCTCTGTCCATGGTTGGCTTCAGTCCCACACACCACCAGCAATGCGTGCTACCTTCACCTCACTCCACTTCCATTATTCCCAAAGGAAAGTAGCCTGTCTAGCTGTATCAGGAGGATCAAGAAGATTAACCACTTGGATAGGCTGTCTCTTATCACTAGCGGCCTGCTTAAAATGACAAATCAATACTTCTCCTCCTTCCTACCCTCAAGGATGCTCCAAACAACTGATTTCAGTGGTGGCTGCAGCAGTAATGGTGGAACATTTTCTTCTGTGCCTTTTTAAAAATGAGGTGGAAGCAGTGGTGGTGGTAGTGTGTAGACAGTATTGTCATCTTGATTTTTTTTTTCTTTAGATGTAAAAAGATCTATAGTAGACAACACTGGCTGCCCTCAGTCTTTACATACGTGTTGTGGCTTTTCCAGTTTCATGGCATGTGTACATTTCTGGGACTGCAGTGCCCCCATGCATAACTTGCCAGAGGGATCTGGGAGCCACAGTCCAAACAAATAAAATTTCCAAGCACTGAAGACCCATAAGTCATTGTCTTCATCATGTATCAAAACCATAATTTTGCTTGCAGTTTTGTGCAGAGGGATGCTCCCAACAGTGAGGAGGTTTGCCACGCTGAAAGTGGTTCCCCTGCTCCTTGGTCTGCATGCAGCAGCAGACGTTCCATGATGTCACCTTGGGCAGTGCAGCATGAGCGCCCCTGCTTCCTTACCATTCAGCACTGCAGCAAGGCCCCAGATCCAGTGTGTTCACTGCAGCCTTTCATAACTCAGTGCTTTTGGTGGTGCAGCAGCAACATAACCCTCTTTTTTGCCCGCATTACAGAAGGAGCCTTCTGAGAAGCAGCCAGGGGCGGGGGGACTCTGGTGTTGCCACTGGCCTCTATAACATCCTTTATCTTTCCGAAACAGACAGGAATTAAATGTGGAGCGGGAGGGGCATGTGCAGAAATAAAATAAACCTGTGTCAGCACTACAGAAAGACCTGGGCTTTAAATTCAGTGGAAAAGGAAACGAAGAATCAAGAACTCTGAATAACCAGGTAATTATACTGGCAGATTAATAAGAAGGAAGCAGTTGGTTTGAGAATGTGTTGGGCTGGCTCTTTCTAGAGTTAAGTCTTGGTGCTGTCACAGGTTCTTGATGTGACTTTTGTGTCCAGTTCTCATACATGATGCTTCAAATTCTGCACTCCTGTTGTGTTAAACCAAATCCCAATGGACAAAACTGTGGGGATCCTATTGCTGTGACAGCCACTTGATTGTGCTCCAACACTGCCTAAGCATATCATTTGCCAGCTTGCTTTGCTGTAGATCATGCAACCATTCAGGTAATATTCAGTTAATCTGCTTTTCCTCACAGGGTTCTTTGTGCATGTGATGTGTAGCTTGAATGACTACCACACTACTTCCTTGTTTGCTAAAAAGAGAACTCTATAAATGTCAAAGTGTTTTTTGTTTTAAGGATTGCAAACCACAAGCCTCTTCCTCTCACTCCTTTTGGAAGATTGTTTTGCCCTCTGAAATGATGGTCCTCAATTGACCAACAGTGCTAGGGAAAGGAACAAGGGGAAGGAAAATGCTTATAGCTGCTGGTGCTGACGCTTCCTGATTGCAAAAATGATTGTCCAGTGCAGGAGGAGGTGATGAATTACAGGCTGCATATGGGAAACTGTGGTGTCACTTTTATGGTCACCTTTACCTATGTTAGGCATTTTCCATGTGAAAGGGTGCCTGTACTATCGTGCAATTGTGAGGAGTGATCTGCACGATGCACTCACAATCACGTGACGCTCCAGGGGCTGGCAGGCGCCGATTGCGCACGTTTTCATTTTCAGAAGCCGAAAATGGTGCATGATTGCACATTGCTTCCGGGCCCCACACGCACTTACCTGGCGTGCAGAGCCTTCGGAGCCATGCTGGTCGTGCTTCCTGCTGCACTGTGGAAGGAAGAGGCGGGGCTCTCGTGTGAGCAGGCAGCTCGTGCACAGCTGAAGCAGCAGGGATGTGAGAGCCTCTCGCCAGAGGCTGCTCGCGCAATCCCCGCACCCCAGCGCCGGAAGATGGTAAGGTGCAGAAAGGGTCTTAGTGTTCCTAATAAAGAATACAACTCAATTCTTCATTTTAAGCAGAATATTGAATCAGATGTGCATTCAGCAGATCTACTGCTATGGCAGTGTATCCACATGTACACACACACATACACATATGTGATTTTCTATCCCTATCATACAGATTTAACTGCATAACATGTTAGCAGTAATGTACATTTAAAGGCAAAAAGTCTGCAAAACAAGCACCTGAGGGTGGCTGTAGAACCAACTTTTCCAGGGCTAGCCCCAACATCAGGCAGCAGTTGCAACAGGGAAGTAGCAGTAACCCTTTTACCACCATTTCTCTTTACCATCACCCCACTATTATACTCTTTGTGTGGGAGCACAGAACTGTCAGGCCTTGACATTTATTGATCACAGCCTGGGACCCAGGAACAGTTCTTAGTGATGTTATTAAGCATTATGCATTGAGTTCCAAACACACAGTTACTCACAATTTTAACAGAGAGAGAGAACCTATTTACCTGTTTCAAAATCAGGACAAAAGTCTTAGCTGAAGGGGCTGTTCTGAGATCAAGATGAAATGAGGGGATTAGTTCTTCTCGCTTAGGTCCTTTCCGCACAGCATTTTCCATGTGAAAGGGTGCCTGGAGCGTTGCACAATTGTGAGGAGCAATCTGCACGACACACTCACAATTGCACGATGCTCCAGGGACCGGCAGGCACCAATCACACATCTTTTCATTTATGGCTAGAAGCCAAAAATGATGCATGATTGTGCATTGCTCCCAGGCCCCACGCGCACTTACCTGGTGTGTGGAGCCTCCGGAGCCATGCCAGCCGCACTTCCTGCCCCAGCTCAGCCTGGGAAACTCCCAGGCTATGCTGTGGAAGGAAGAGATGTGACTCTCATGTGAGCAGGTAGCTTGTGCAGAGCTGAAGCAGCAGGGATGCAAGAGCCTCTTGCCGGAGGCTGCTTGTGCGATCCCTGTACCCCAGCACCGGAAGAAAGTAAGGTGCGGAAAGGGCCTTACTTGGGAAGATGGGATAAGGAACATTTCATCTAGTCTACTTGCTTTTAGTCTGACGGTGGATGCAGACAAGAACTGAGGGTGAGCTCTGGTGTTTCAATGACTGGGAAGGAAGGAGGAAGCCAACTAAGTAAATACTTAGACCCACCAGCTCTACTAACTGAGCTCAAGATTTGCACAGTCCTTTCTTCTTGATCAGAGCCGAGCTCACTAAGACTGGAGAATTTGCATCCTTATTTCTCACCAGTTGATGACCCACAAAAACTGGAGACTGAAGCCTAGGCCTTGAAATCTGGCAGTCCCACACCAAAAGGATTCTGGCCACAGTTTGCTCATTTGTGATTGGGCAAACTTCATTCTGCAGTGTGTGTGTGTCTACAAGACGCTATGAGCACTGAAAACAAATGTTATAAAAGCAAAGTTGCTATGCCAAAATAGTTCTGCTGATATTTTGCTGATGACATATATATCAACAGTGGGAGATGTAAGGGCATGCCTACTGAGAAACCAGGTGTGGTCTAGTGGTTACAGTGTTAGATTAGAACTTGGAAGACCCAGGTTCAAATGTATATTCTGGCATGGAGCTCACTGGGTGACCTTAGAGCAGTCACTATTTCTTAGCCTAATCTAAGCTGTGAGAATAAAATAGGAGTGGTGAATGATGATGCACATTATATTGAGGTTCCTTGGAGAGAAGGCAATACAGGCTTCCCCACTTATCTGACAGGTTAGGGACTAAAGCACTTTCACAAAATGGAATTGGTTGAAATGCACTGTACTTAGGGAGCATGAAAGATTTAATTCAATGTGGGTTCTGTTCTTTCATCAGTTCTTCTTGCCTATGGAGGCTTACTTGGGGCTTACTGCATGTACATTGCTTGCAAAGTTTCTCAGCCAGCTTAGTGCCTCCTCTTCTTTCAGTTCACCTTGCAATCAAAACACAAATGTGCAGTCCGAAGCAAGACTCCATAGGCAAGAAGAACTGATGAAAAAGCAGAACCTCAATTGAATAAATGGAACTTGCTCTTAATGTTACCCCAAAAGGAGGGTGACTCAGAGGTCCACCCACAATGCCAGTGCCTCCGTGGAACAGTGGGGAATTATTAGCTCAAAGGGAAGCCTGCAAGAAGAAGTAACCATACAGGATCTTCCACCTATGTATATTGGTACTAATGCAGGGACACCAGCTGGAGATTAAAAGTATGTTTTATTGGGAAATATCACAATAACGCAAGATTCAAGCATTCTCACAACCACACAAAGCTAGCAGAAGGAAAGGAAGGAAAATTGGATAGCAAGAAATTAGGGTGAAGTGGGTGATATTTACCTATTCTGCAGAGAAGAGATGAAGTGACATGGCTCAGACTAAGGGCCTGAGGTAGTACAAGAGCAGGAATCTGAGCAGCAGAGTGATGGCCTGTGCCCAGAGTACTACAAATTGTTTGGCTGAGAGTCAGGGTTTAAATACCCTGTTTCTGCCCTGAGGGGGAAGATGCTAATGACAAAGCACTAATGGGAATTGTGATAGCTCCTTAATAGCTGGGCAGGTAAGGAAACAAAAAGAATTTCAGCAAGAAGAGGAAATGGGTTGAAGACAATCAGTTGCTCTGTTGAGGCAGTTTCGAGTGCTACTGTTTTTGAAGGTTGAGTCATTGGCCTTTTCGTCAAGACAACACTCTTCTGTGTTATCTTGTCACAATTCCGGCAGCACCTCTGCTGGGATGGGAGCATGTCCCCAATACTCCTCTCTGAACCCAACCAGCTGCCTGCAAAGGGAGTGTGAAGGACATGCTCCTTCCTTCCACACTGTAGCCAGCCTTCTTCTCATGCTGCAGCGGGGAAACAGGTGATTGTGCTTCCAGGCCTTCTGCATGGCCAGCAGCAATGGAAGGCTCACATGACTGGGGGCCATTGATGAAGTTTTTCCATTAATGATATATCCCATGATTGCGCCAGCTGGCAACATGAGAAGGGCAGGACCGCAATGACATCATGCAGAAGCATCATTGCGGTCCCACTTCTCTCACGTCCCCATGCTGCGAGGATCCCATTGTGCAGAAAGGGCGATTGAGGGAATTATCACAAGCTCATTAACACTGGAACTTGCCACCTGATCCCTTGACTATGACGTGACCATAGTCCCATCTGACCTACTTTCACACATGTTCATTCTGTCCTCTTTGCCAGCATGGATTTTTAGCCATAACAATGTATAATTTATATTTCATGCTACTTAAATAATCCAATTATATCATATTATGGAGTAGAGGCATATGGCATTGTAACATTAACTGGGAAGCATTGGAAGAGCAAGTTGTCAGATAATGGGGCATCAAAAGGTGGGGGCATATAAATGCCCCATATAAATGCCTGCATATAAATGCCCCAATGAAATAAAGCCTGTGCAGCTACTACTGTGTGGTTACCACAGTCTACTGCATGTGTTCATGTACAGGAGACAGTCAGGTAGGAGTAGACAGTCTGGTACTTTACAGGTGTTTTGGACAATAGCTTCCATAACCCTAGCCAGCCAGCATGGGCAACGTTTAAATAACATGGAAGTTGTGATCTGAAACATCTGTGGGGTACTAGGTGAGAAAATGTTGAGGATATGACAATTTATCCAAATGGCACCCTAAACAGTGACATCAGAAAACCAGTATTCTTTCTTGGGACATAAAAGTGTGCATTATTTATACTTCTGGATAATTTTTTTTAAAGGACACTTAAGCCAGAATCCTGTTGGTTAGTCCCAACTAAAGTAGGCCCATTGATTAATTTTTTAAATGGTAAGTCAACATGTAGGTAAATGTATTTCTTACAATGGTCTTACTCTAAAAAGGACAAACAATAGGATTTAGTCCTGAGTCTAACAAGGATACCTGGCTATTATGCCCTTGTATTTTATGAAGCCAGTAACATAAAGGAGGATTTGATGAAGCTATGGAGCATAAGGGTAACAAAAGCTGTTAGTCCTGAAGACATGGTTATATCCTTCCATCAGGATCAAAGCTACCATGCTTGTGAATACAAGTTGTTGGCCACTTTGGAAAACAACAGGCAGAACTAGACATACTTCTGGTCTGACCCAGAAGTGTTTTTTTTTATATTCTTATGACAATTTGAACCATAGATGAACAATGAATTCGTTATGTTTTATAGGACTATGGTGACTTTCTGGAACAAGCAGCAACCTTTCAAAATGAAAAATTCCACCAATGGGAAGGGAAAATATAGCTGTGGGTATATTGTATGTGAGTTTATTTGCTTTTTAAGGGGTCTCACACTAGCACCTCCTGGCCCAAGGAGTGTCAAGGCAGATAGAAACCACTTCAGATCCTCTTTCTACTTCATCTTTAGCTTCCTTCTAGATTCTGTGCCAGACTTTTGAGGTTTCGAGCTCTGAGCTGCTATTTTGCTAACCAGTATTTCCTCCTTGCACTGAGCGTGTTGGCCATGATGAAGAATGATGCCAAGTCAAGATGATCTCTGCCCTTTTTCTCATCTCAAATAAACTGTCATTGACAAATCTCTTATGAGATGGCTTCCAGCCAAGTCTGTTGCATTTCACTGTCCAAATTTGCTGTTACTTCATCCTTCTAGGTGGCCAGTTTGCTGCAAGCATGCAGGCAGTACTAACTGCTTCTTCCTTTCTGCCCCATTTACCTGGGGAATCAAATATCTCTCAACTTTTAATTGAAGTCTGGACCAAATAAATATTGTTAAACATATACTCCGTACTTCCTGAACTAGGTTGTTCATCTATATCTTTAATTTACATGTATTGTGCAACTTCTGGGCAGCTTATGCATTTCCATGTGCAGTGTGTGAAAGGGAGAAAGAGAGAGAGAGATTATATACCATATATATAATAGGAAATATTATGTATCTATATCTATATCATGTTTCCTATTATATACATGTTATATAATCTCTCTCTTTCTCCCTTTCACACACTGCACATGGAAATATACATACATGGAAGATATATATATATGTGTGTGTGTGTGTGTGTGTGTGTGTGTAAAAATACACACACACAGAGGGTAATTATATGCTGCATATATGGCAGGAAATGTCATGGAAGAAAATACAACACCTTTTGGTAAGGAGCCCAAGAGCAGTTTGTCATTATGGTGCAGTTCTTGTTGGGGGATATAAGAAACTGACTTACACCAAGTCAAACCCTTGGGCTATCTAGCCCTATACTGCCACCACTGACTGGCAGTGGCTCTCCAGATTTTCAGAGATTTTCATTTTTTTCATTCCCCCCCCCACTTCTACCCGACTATGCCTGGGACAGAATCTGGAACCTTCTGCATGCTACCACATGCTTTGCCAATAAGCAACAGCTTTTCTGCTAAGGAAGGCACACTTCTAACTGGTCTTAATTCTCTGGTTCAATGACTGTCCCCATCATTAGGAAGAACAGGGACAGTCCTACCATAGAAAGCAGATGTGAGGAGTCATGAAAGGTTGAAAAAGGCTTAATTGTTTAATTGGTCATCAATACTGTACTTCAGCTGCCATGGACAGAAATAGGTGCATGGGGAATCTTCTGCTTCATATGCTAAAATAGCTTACCTGGTTGGGTACTATGTAATTTGATGGGTCGTGGGGGAGACACCATTGATGCCCTGTCTCAGGCAGCAAAGTATCTTGAGTGTCAGCCCTGTTCTAGTACCAGGCTGATTTCTCCTGTGTTTCTGTAGCCATAGGCCACATGGCTGTTGTCATAGAAATCTCTTTGTGAGTAAGGACGAATAAGCTCCCATGTGTCACTGGCCCTCTGGCTAACCGTGGTGTCTAGGGCCAGTCTCTCTCTTTTCTCTTATTCCATAGAGAGATATTTCATTAAATTAAATTAAAGTGGGGAAAAAAACTCTTTAATGAAGAAACTCTACGAAGCAGTGTGTTCTCTACTAAGTGTGATGAAAAGGCTAGCTTCTTCTGTTCTGGAAGAGTAAAAAGTTTCACTTTCAAGACAAGAGTGCTGCTGCTGATCTTCACTTTGGAGTTTTCTCTCTGTAAAAGTCTGCAAAAAATCTAACATTACAACATCAGTGGTTTGGTGATGGCCATGACAACCTGCTGTGTGCTTGTGTATCATTATCCATAGAGCCATGCCAAAGGACTTTAAAAAGTCTCCATTCACTTTATGGTGGGTAAGGACTGTGATGGGAAAAGGTTGGGGGAGATTTGCTAATTAATTAATTGAAATTTTATGTTGTCAGATTTCCCCTAATGTGATTGGACTCAATATATTTACTGATCAATGCTTAACTATTATGAATTAATTGATTTGGGTCATTAAAATTTGTCAGACTGTGGGGTGCCTCTGTCTTTGTTAGATTCAATAACACAAGAAAGCCTCAAGAAAAGGAGAATTAAGATAGGAGGAAGTATGTCACTTGATTCTATGCTGTGTGGCTTATTCTAACGAAGGAAGAGAATGAAATGTGGTGGGAGGAAGTGGTTTGTTTGCTCAGCAAGAATCCATGGCCATTTCAAAGTGTTAGGTCTTTTAGGAATGAAAGCCGATGTCCTCCCCAAACCTACACACACACCCCCAACACACCTCTGTTTGCCCATATAGAAGTTACAGGAGGGCTTCTGAGTGAAGCTGATGAGGGTTGTTAGTCTGTTCAATTCTCTTTAATTTTTATTGATTTTATTTTTCTGGTTTAGTATGTTATTATTTGTGGTGAGTGACAATGAGGACCCGTTTGTACTCCTTTAATGTATTTATTGCTCACATAATGATGAGCACTTGGAAAATTATGTGAAAAGTTTTCCTTGCCCCATTCCCTCCTGTCTTAAAATCTCCCTCTCTCTCCTGACCTTCCCATTCTGCTTCCAGCTCCATTTTCAGTGGATCACACAAACCTGATGATTTGGTAAGGCTGGAGCTTGGTGTAAAAAGACACAACCAGTTAAACCCATGACTTCCCACCTACGCCTAGAGTGTTAGATACCTGATCTTTTAAAATGGAGCTACTGTGGTCTCAACTTGGGACCATGACCTTACATGCAAAACACATGATTTGCAGGTCACTCTTCTTGATTGGGAGGAGGGAACTGAAAGGATGCGGTGGCTCAGTTATGCATAGAATCATAGAATCATAGAGTTGGAAGAGACCACGGGGCCATCGAGTCCAACTCCCTGCTATTCAGGAAAACCCATCAAAACATTCCCAACAGATGGCCATCCGGCCTCTGCTTAAAAACCTCCAAAGAAGGAGACTCTACCACACTCCAAGGCAGCATATTCCACTGCTGGACAGCTCTGACTGTCAGGAAGTTCCTCCTGAGGTTCAGGTGGAGTCTCCTTTCCTGCAGCTTGAATCTATTGCTCCTTGTCCTAGTCTCTGGAGCAGCAGAAAACAAGTCCTCTCCTTCTTCGACATGACATCCCTTAAAATATTTAAACATGGCTATCAAAAATGTTCTTCAGAGAAAAAAATAGAAATGTTATTCAGAGGCATTCAAAGTACTTTTAATTAAGAATTCTCCACTCTAGAATCAATGACTGATCTTTGTAGCCAGCCAGTTATTGCTTCACTTGCAGTGAGCCACTGCCTTCCAACTGAAATTACCGTATCATTCCTTATTAGCCTTTAATACCACTTTTTGTTAACCTTTCAAAAACAAGGTGTTTAAAGGGTAAGTGATACACATTTTAGTAAGGTGGAAAGAGAAAAGAGAGATGCAGATCAGTGATGAACTTAACTGAAGGGCTTGTAAAAAGAAACCACACTTTCCAAACTGATAGTTTGTAGGCATGTTGGGTTCCCACCATCCAAAGTTAATAATTGTACTGTGGGTTCTATCAAGAAATCTGTTGCAGTTTGGGGAATGGCCATTTCAAAACAGAGCAAAACAGGTGTTTTGAAGATGTCAGTAAAAATGTGTCCTTAGGGGATAATTGTGACAACCTCTATGCCATTCTATGTAATTTCATGGTCTGTACCAAAAATGAGCATTTAAATAATATTTTAAATATTATTTTAAATAATATTAAATATTTAATTCAATAGCAATAAGACAACAGAATAAAGGATACCAATTATCAGTGCCAGAGACAGGAAATTAGTCATCCAATTTCCAGTGGTCAAACTGCAAGAACTGGTTTTCAGATCTAATGTGCTGAACTCTGGTCATGTGACCAATGTATATTTCAGAAACTTGCCTCTTTCTATATTTTTCAGGCTGATTTCATTTTAAACTCTATGCCACATTTTATCTCTAAGGAATTCTGGGAAGTCTATAAAACAATCAATAATGTAAATATTAGACCATTACAATGGTGTCCTTATGATGACAACAAGAGGAATATATAAATTAATTCAACACAAGGCCCAGCCATTAACTCCCATCAGTTTCCACAACCTCAGAGAGACCAATGAAGAAGCACCAGCTGAAATACAAGAAAAGAAATTGCTCTTCTTTAGTCTGGTAAATCCAGTGTTCATAAAAGCCTAGAAATCCAACAAGTTCAAACTATTTTTAAACACTGTAGAAGACTTTGATAATGTGGTGACATGAGAGTATTTTAAGGATTACGAGATGAAGAAAACAGAACTCCCATGAGAACCAATGCAACTTTCCATTCTTTCAATTCTGGTGATGAGCCAAGAAGATGAAATTCCAGCCGACCCTGTAAAATCTTGGGTGATTGTCATCCATCTCAGTAGTAAGTTTAGCATGTTGGAAGAAATCATACTTCTGTTTTAAAAAATCAACCTGATCTTCCTTGTGTCATTTCTAAACATCTGGAATTAGGTGTTGGACCAGATCGTGGAGCCAAATTAAGGTTATTCCATCTCAAATGCAGCCTGTTGCAGACAGTGGCTGTAGAAGAGCTTAAAGGCAAGGTCCTGGATTTTGGCTCAAGCTGCTCACCCGGGAAATAAATTCTGAGTAAGACCCTTTTTATCTCTGGAAATGACTCATGGATTGCAAAGAACCTAATTTGACTTTGATTTCTAAATGCTTCATACCTGATATCTAAGCCAGATTTCCCCCCTTTTTAAAGAGCCCAGATTCCAATTAGGTACTAAAATGGGATAAGTTAAAAGCACAAAAGATGGAACCTCTCCAGAAGTTTCTGTTCTGTCATCTTTGGCTGGATTTTCAGCCAAGCTGGATCAACTGGAAAGTGCAAGATTAGTTTCCCTCAGAAAACCAAGATTAATTTGAGATGGGGAAGGTTAGCTCACTGAATGTTACTCTCTGGGTACACAAAAACATGTGATTTGAACAACTGAACAATAGCGAAAGGGCATCTGCTAATGAACAATTTCTTCTTTAGAAGCAAATCCTGTCCTCTCCAGTTGTCAAATTTGCTTAGACCGTTACTTACTTTATAATAAAGAAGAAAACTGTGACTTAAATAATGAATGCCATGATTTACCCACTACTGCTAAATAAACAATAAACAATTAGATTTTTAAATAATTTCTAAAATAAATGGTATTGGTTTTCAAACTTATTTGGATGCCATGTACCTGGAAGTCATTCTCCCCATGAAACATGGCTATAGTTAAGCAGTTGTGAGGGAAATCTACTCTGTACATGCTCAAGGGTTGCTTGCATTTCTTTTATTGGGAAACTTAACATCCCTGTCATGCTGTCAGATATCTCAAGGTAGCTAGCAAAACCAATCATTCCTGACAGCGTGCCAAACAGCTACTTTCAGCATTGTCAGGTCCCAGGCCCAACACAGGTTTCTCTAGCTAAAAGGAACCTGGTTGCAGGTGACAGGAAGATTTTTCCCTAAGGGCCTTTCCACACTACGGCCCTTTCCGCACCTTACCTTTTTCTGGTACTGGGGTGCGGGGATCACGCGAGCAGCCTCCAGCAAGAGGCTCTTGCATCTCTACTGCTTCAGCTTCGCACGAGCTACCTGCTTGTGCAAGCGCCCTGCCTCTTCCTTCCGCAGTGCATCCTGGGAGTTTCTCAGGCTGCGCTGGGGCAGGAAGCACGACCGGCACAGCTCCGGAGGCTCCGCACACCAAGTAAGTGCATGCAGGACCCGGGAGCAATGAGCGATCATGCATCATTTTCAGCTTCCAGCTGAAAATGAAAAGTGTGCGATCGGCGCCCACCGGCCCTTGGAGCATCACACGATTGTGAGTGCGTCATGCAGATCACTCCTCACAATCACGCAATACTCCAGGCGCCCTTTTGCATGGCAAATGCCATGCAGAAAGGGCCATACATTGTTATAGGCCCTTTTCGCATGGCATTTTCCATGCGAAAGGGCGCCTGGAGCGTTGTGCAATTCTGAGGAGTAATCTGCACAATGCACTCACAATTGCACAACACTTCAGAGTAGGGCAGTTGCTGATCGTACACCTTTTCATTTTCAGCTAGAAGCCAAAAATGGTGCACGATCACGCATTGCTCCTGGGCCCCACGCACACTTACCTGGCGTGTGGAGCCTCCAGAGCCGCGCTGGTCGCGCTTCCTGCCTCAGTGCAGCCTGGGAAACTCCTGGGCTGCGCTGCGGAAGGAAGAGGCGGGGCTCTTGCACAAGCAGGTAGCTCGTGTGGAGCCAAAGGGCCCTGGATGCGAGAGCCTCTCATTGGAGGCTGCTCGTGCGATCCCCGCACCCCAGCGCTGGAAGAAGGTAAAGTGTGGAAAGGGCCATAGTGCTATTATTCCACTTTCAACATCCCGTGGAATTCTGGGGTTTGTCATTTACTGAGGCCAAAGAGCTCTCTGGCTGAGAATTCTAAAGGCCACTCCCTAAACTGCAAGCCTCAGATGTTGAAAGTAGAATAATGGCACTATAACAGTGTAGTGTAGAAAGTCCTTAAGACTCTGGAGAGCATCTGCTTATCAGAATAGACAACATTGGGTTAAACAGATAAACAATTTAACCACTAATGTTAAAACAAGTTAATGCCTGAGCACCTGAGAAATCATATGTGCATGTATATATGTGCTTTCAAGTCATGTGTCAATGTATGGTGAACCCATGAATTTTATAGTTTTCTTAGGCAAGGAATACTCAGAGGCCAGTTCCTTCCTCTGAAATATAGCTCCAAGTACTAACCAGGGCTGATCCTGATTAGTTTCCAAGATTTGATGGAATATGATGCCTTTAGGGTTTTTAGGCCCTGGAAATTACATACCCCCAACGTTTCACAGATGAAAATTGTACCATTTCTGCCATTTCTGGCCATGATCCTTTTCTGGTTTGGAGCAATAAGGTTTGTGTGTACATTTTTCTCTCTTATGTGGATATTACATTGGGCCCAAGCCCCCACTATAATGCTTCAGAATCCAAATGGTCAGGAATCTCACGTTTTTCATCAAATTCATACCTCTCAGCCTCACGGGAAGGCAAAGGGAACTCCCTTTGAACAGATCTTCCCAGGAAAATTCTGATAGGGTCACCATCAAAAGTCATAAATGACTTGAAGGCACACAACAATAATGGTAACAGTTCCTATATACATGGGAGCACAACAATCAGGAGTTCCATGTCCTGTTGAGTGTGCCCCATTCGCTGAAGATCAGAAATTCTATCAATTGTTCTCTCACAAGTGTTTCCTGGAATTTGGCCTCTGAGAATTAATGCTTTGTGACCAGTGCATCTGGTCACATCTTGTGCAGCCTATCACAAGACTTACTTCTCCATACTGTCCCAGATTAGGCTTCTTTCAAGAAAAAGAAAGAGAAATTGAAAGAGAAAGGCTTACATAGTAATTGCCAAGTTTGCAATGCGTTCTGAGTTACCCTTGCAGGTTTTTGAAGTTTTATTTTGAATGGGTTTTTTTAACCAGTTGTACTTTTAACAGCTTCTGGATGTGCAGATATTGTCAGGCAGTGATCATTATTTCCAGAGTGTGACTCTGGCCCTTTTCGCACCTTACCTTTGTCGTGGCAGTGGGGAGCGGCACTCGTGTGAGCAGCCATTTGCGCGAGCCGCTGACGGCAGCCCTTTTGCCTCCTGCAGCGGCTTGCCGGTTGCGCGACCATCGCCCTAGCACCCCACCCCTTCCTTTTGCAGTGCAACCTGGGAGCTGTAGGCTGCGCTGGGGGAGGAAGTGCAACCGGGGTGGCTTGTTCGGTGCACTGCATGCAGGTAAGTGTGTGAGGGCCCCGTGAGCATTGCGCGACTGCGCAGTATTTTTGGCTTTGAGCCGAAAATAAGAAAATGCATGCGCGGCCCGCTTTAGGCTCGTGAGCGTTGTACGGTCCGTCGTACGGACCAACGCTCCCATTTACGCGACGCTCAAGGGGCCCTCGCGCAAAAAAAAACTGCGTGCAAAAAGGGCCTCTGTCTCCCTTTTATGTATAGAGGAATGAGAAACTGAGGGTATAAGAAAAGCCAGTTTCATTTCATCAGCTGGCTAGAATCTTGAAATGTATTGGGTTTACTTATTAGTCATTGCTTTTCCTCCTTACAAATTTTCATGAAATATCTGTGAAACAAAGGAAGCTCTGAAAAAAACCTCCAGTGCAAACATTCAAAACTACACTCCCTTCATTGCCATGCTATTCCTGGGCAAGTTGTCAGTACCTTGGTGGAAAATAGACAAAAAAGGTGATTCTCACAGATGGTTTATTTTTGTGATGAACATGCTTGTCACAATGTGGCTTGAATGAGATATTACCAAAGGACTCCTCCTCCCACCTCCACTTTATGTTCACCCCATCTTCTCTCCTCAATCTGGACTGAAGCTGGTTTACAGATTAAGATTATTAAAAGTAATTAATAATTTATAAAAGCCAACATTAAAATAGAATCAAACAGTTAACCATATTAAAAGAATTTCAAATGATACAGCATTCCCTTACAACCTCTTATGTAATTTGGGCAACCATCTTACTTTGCACATGTCAACAGCATTTTGCTTGAGATTCACTTGATGTGGAAAAAAAAATCTGATTGATTCAGCATAGATTATTGCCAGAGTGGGTCACACACATTGTATGCTGAACAACAAAAAGTTTGTGCCAAGCATGTGTTATGTCTCTGCCCTTAGAAGGCTGCCAGGATCAGTTCTAGATGCTGTGCCTCTGGGACTTTGTCTGTGTTTGTTACATAAATATTTTGGGGGAGACGCCTGAAAACTCAGCAGCCAACTGTGCTCTTTGTAGCTCCCTTTTTTCCTAACACAATTATTGGGACATGGACAACACTCTAACAGGAAGGAATTCAACAGGTTAGTCTTTCACTGTCTATATGAAACTAGTGTACCATGTGGTGAATTTTTGACTACTAGACTGCTGTTAAGGTACAAGAGTTCTCCTGATATCCATTTCCCAGCCTGTCACAGTCACTTCCAAGGTTGCAGCAGTAACTGATGCCTATTTGTCTTTCCCTCTGCTTGTGAAATGGTTCTCTTCTTCCACTTCATACTCTTCCATTTGGCCTTTTCTCTATACTCCTAACTCCACTCTCCTTTCCATGGGACATGAGTAAGCAGTCCCCTTTTGTATTGCCCCTGCTACCTCCCATGATTCCAAGTGAGTCATTGTATCTTTGAAAGGACCCTTGTGATCTGAGTTAGGTAGCCAGCAGCTGTTCCTTTCCTTATCTCCAAGCATTTCTCTCTTGGGGTCTTACAGACAATCTCTTGCTGATGGACCCTCTGAAAAACTCCTTTATGTGCCGCTTGGGAGCTCTCATTCCTCTCACTCCTAGAGCTGCTACTTCATTGAGTTTTGTTCCCAATTCCTCTTTGATGTCTCCATCATGGTAGTTGGACACCATCCAAGAGTAAGACAGACAAGGCCTCTTGCCTCCCTATCACACTCGGGGGAGAAGCATCCAAGACTGCTTTGTGAGAGTGGGGGATAGCAACCTCAATTGCAGCCCTGTTTGGAAAAGTGGGCATTTTCTTTCTTTCCTTCCCAGGACCTAGAGGTGACCCAGCTCCGTTCCCACTTTTAGACTCCGCCTATCTCTTACCCACTGTTGGCATAGGTGAATCTCCCTCTTTCCCCTTTTCTGTACCAATGCAATTCTGCTGGGATCACCAGACTAACATTTCCCCATTTATGGATATTTTGATATCCCAGATAAGAAGCATCCCATTTTATGATACCTTGTGAAGATGTGTGGGTCAGGGAGAAAGAGAAGGCAGTTGGACGTAAGTGTGTGTTTTCACTGCCAATTACAAGCTCCTTTTCTTCCCTTACAGTGGTTCTGTCCTTTAACACAGAGATGGGAATCATGCAGCCTTTCAGATGGTGTTGGACTACAAATCCCAGCTGCCTGCCCCAACCACCACAGCCAATGGTGAAGAACACTGAAAGCTGCACTCCAACAACATCTGCAGGGTTGTATAGTTCTCATCCCTACTTTAACAGGAAAAAAATCAACAAGTACATCTTTTCATTATCACAGCACTTAAAATACTAGGTAAACCTGCTTATTGACTGTCTGACTGTCTAACAGCTGTCAGAGCTCAGCCTCTGACAGGAGAAAGACCAAAAAAAAAAAAGCCATCTTTTCAGCTCACTTTCCTATGACGTATTACAGCTGGAGAGATCTGTGATAAAGCATCCTGCTGGAAGGAAGCCTTTGGTACATAGCTGTATCGTTTGGAAAATATATTTGGATTTTCCTTCCAAAATGGAGGTGATGACTTATTTACTTATATAGTACCCATTTATTGTTAACACTTATTGTAAATAAGTTGGTCTACTTGATGGAGGCCTTTTTGGTTGGCATGATAAGCTATAAAGCAAAGCACCTGGCCCACAGATACATTGGGGTCCATATCTCTTCAATGCCAGTTTTGATCATGCCGTGTGAGAAGAAAGTAGTGGGAGTCTGGCCAGCCCCACTCTCTAAGAATATTTAGAGACCTAGAGGCATCCAGAGATAAAACAGTGAAAATGTCAGCAAGCTTAAAGCCAGATGTTTCACTTTGCAGATACCCAAGCTAATTAAAAATAAATACGTCAGAGAAGTAAGGGACCTTGGTGTGTATCATGAGAGAAATGTCAAAGGGCACCGTGTTGGGAAACCCTGCTGTTAAATATCTTGGTATGTTAGACAATGGACATCATTTTTTTCCCATTTCCTGCCTTTCTCTTATGCTACCTGAATCAGCCAGGCTAACTCATCCTATTGCATAATGGAGCTTCAGATTCACCTGTCATTCAGAATGACAGTTCAAATCTCCAGGTATAGCTATGTAGCAGGACTGGATTATCAGTGGTGACTGGATTATCAGTGGTGAAATACCGTTACAGGGGAAGGAGAGATAGATGTTTAATACCTATCTCACCTTCCGTTTGCCCTGCTACCCCAAGGTGTCTGGAGAGCGAACCAAACCACCCACAGACTTTTGGTTCTGGGCGACTTCAATATCTAATTTGAGACCAGTTTAACAGGTGCAGCTCGGGAGTTCGTGGCATCCATGACAAACATGGGCCTATCCCAATTAGCCTCTGGGCCAACACATTGTGCAGGTCATACCCTTGATGCGGTCTTTAGTACGGAACAGGCACAGCCATGGGTGGAGATAACAAATACTACCACCTTGTCATGGATGGATCATTTCCTGGTCAGAGTTAGGCTAATGGTTGCTATCCGCCCCTGCAGGGGTGGTGGACCTATTAGAATGGTCCGCCCTCGAAGGTTAATGGAACTTATTGGATTCCAGAAAGCCCTTGAGGGTCTTATGGTTGGTATCGCCGGTGATCCTGTCGAAGCCCTGGTTAATAGCTGGAATTGTGATCTTACCAGGGCTATTGACACGATTGCTCCCAAGCGTCCTTTCCAGCCTGCTGCAAACTGTAATCCTTGGTATACAGTAGAACTTAGGAATATGAAGCAGGCTGGACAACGACTAGAGCGCAATTGGCGGAAATCTCGACTCTTATCTGACAGGACACGCTATAGAGAATTCCTTCATTCCTATAGAGCGGCAATAGATGCAGCGGAGAAGACCTTCTTCTCTGCACGTATTGCGTCTGCGATTTCTCGTCCAGCAGAGCTGTTCAGGGTGGTAAGGGATCTGACTCAGATACCCACTCCCCTGAACTCGTTGTTAGAACCTAACGTAGCTTGCTGTGATGCCTTGAATAATCATTTCACAGATAAAATCTCTCAGATAAGAGCCGACTTGGATGCCGGTGTTATAGCAGAGGTCACAAATGGAGCGTCCAGCGACCCCGTGAACAAGATTATACTGGATCAGTTCCAGTCAGTGAGTACCGAGGACGTAGACAAGCTCCTTGGAAAGGTAAGAAGGACAACTTGCCCTCTTGATCCCTGTCCTTCATGGCTGGTCGTCCAGGGAGGAGTTGCAATTAAGACCTACTTAATACATATTATTAATGCATCCTTCAGGGAGGGCAATTTTCCAGCTTGTTTAAAAGAAGCGATTATACGGCCGCTTCTAAAAAAGCCCTCCCTAGATCCCCCGGATATGAATAATTACAGACCAGTCTCCCATCTTCCATTTTTAAGCAAGGCGATCGAGAGGGCTGTTGGCCTTCAGCTCCAAACTGTCTTGGATGAAACAGGTTATCTAGATCCATTTCAAACTGGCTTCAGGGCAGGATATGGAGTCGAGACTGCCATGGTCGCCTTAGTGGATGATCTACGCCTAGGTATCGACAGGGGAAGTGTGACCCTGCTGGTACTCCTGGACCTCTCAACAGTTTTCGATTCCATAGACCATGGTATCCTTCTGGAATGCCTGAGAGGGCTGGGGATCGGAGGCACTGCACTTAAGTGGTTCCGGTCCTATCTCTCAGGTTGGTACCAGATGGTGATGCTTGGGGACAGCTGCTCCTCGAAAAAGGAGCTTAAATCTGGCGTCCCTCAGGGCGCCGTACTGTCCCCAATGCTATTTAACATCTACATGAAACCGCTGGGAGAGATCATCAGGAGGCATGGAGCAAGGTGCTATCAGTATGCTGATGACACCCAGATATATCTCTCCATGCCTCGGATAAGAGCATCAACTAAGGATGGCATCTCACCTCTAAATGAATGCCTAGAAGCAGTAATGGACTGGATGAGGAAAAACAGACTGAAGCTGAATCCAGATAAGACGGAGGTACTTGCTGTTAAGGGCCCTAGCCCAGGTATAGAGGTTTGTCAACCAGTTCTAGATGGGGTCACACTTCCCCTGAAAGACTGTGTCCGCAGCTTGGGGGTGCTCCTAGACTCGCCGCTTCAGATGACAGCTCAAATTGATGCGGCAGCCAGGAGTGCCTGCTATCAGCTTCAGCTGATATGCCAGCTGCGCCCCTTCCTGGACTTGGAACACCTAAAAACAGTGGTACATGCGCTGGTAACTTCACGGCTTGACTTCTGTAATGCACTCTACATAGGGCTACCCATGTGCTTAGTCCGGAAACTTCAATTAATTCAGAATATGGCAGCCAGGTTGGTCACCGGAAGATCTAAAACGGACCATATAACACCTATTTTGAAGTCTTTACACTGGCTGCCTATTAGTTTCCGGGCACAGTACAAGGTGTTGGTTTTTACCTTTAAAGCCCTTCATGGCTTGGGGCCAGCCTACCTGCGGGATCGCCTTCTCCCATATAATCCGCCCCGCACACTAAGGTCCTCTGGGAGGAATTTACTGCAGCCAATCAGAACTAGGTTGGCTGCAGTTACCCAGAGGACCTTTTCTTCTGTCGCTCCTAAGTTATGGAATGGCCTGCCGGAGGAGACCCAGCACATTACCAGTCTTGACTGCTTTAAAAAAGCAGTCAAGACGGTTCTCTTCCGACAGGCCTTCCCAGATTAGTGTTCCACCGCCTCTCATCATTTGTCTCTTTGTTTTAATTCTGTTTTTAATTTGTTTTAATAACTAATGTGTTTTAGGGGGATAGAAGGGTTGCTGGGTGGGGAGGATAGGGTACTTTTTAATGTTTTAATGTATTTGTATATTTTTGTAATGCCGCCTCGATCCATTGGGAGAGGCAGGATAGAAATAAATATTATTATTATTATTATTATTATTATTATTATTATTATTATTATTATTATTATTATTATTATTATTAGGAGCTCCTGGGCTCTCAGTAGTTAGGGGTCTCATGCTGGTCCACTACAGACACACACAGATACACCCACACCCACATACTGCTTGTAGTGGACTGCTGCCTAGACAGAAATGCTACATGGAAGAGGGAAACTGTAGATCTTTCTTCCCCCGACATTTCCAAGGTCTGGTAACATATACTGTTCCCCTAGACACCCTTTTCCAGCTGTGGAGCAAGCGAAGAGGTGGGTGGTACATTGTGGTCCCTACCTCTGCAATTCCAACTTTGGTCATGCCATGTGAGAAACAAGCAGTGTTAATTCTGGAGATTCCTTCCCTTGGACCTGAAAGGGACTATCTCTTGCCCCAGGGAATGCTCATCCTGGCCTAGCACCACTGCCAAGCCTGAGGCACCACAGCATGAATCCAGCATACCATTGGCACAGCTCTCACAACTACATAAAGAGGATCTATTTTTGGAATTACTCCAGAGCCTCAGACACCATAATTTACCCAAGTGGTAGCTGTATCCATAAATTTACATTAATGGTTTGAAAGGTACATCAAAGGGAGGGTGAACATAATAAGCAGGAATCTCAGAAAGCTGGTCTTTTCACACTAAAATGGAATCCTAGCTGAAGAAAAGCATGTTGCCTTGCTGGACAAGGCCAGCTGTTCCCTGTCATTGGCAAGTTGGCTCTAATAAAAATGCTCCCCTAACTGGCCCCACCCCAGGTGTCTGGTGGGCATCCAAAGGAGAGATAAAAGTCCACATGATGCTTTTGGAAAAGCAACCCAGTCCTCCCTGCCAACATTCCTCATCTTCACACTCCATATCACAGCCAACCTCTGACACCCTGTGAGGTACAAAACACTGTTTCAGCTGAAACATTTTTTCAGTTTGCTAGTCCCATTTACTGTACACTTGGGGAAAAAGCCAGCCTAAACAGGAAAAAAAAGTATCCCACTTTGTCAGAAAGTCAGTGAAGTTAAGAGTTATGCTGCCCTCTCACACTGTATGATTACAGTACTATGATTCAGCTTTAGCTGTCTTGGTTCACTCCTATGGAATCATGGGGTGGAGGGGGGTGTTAGGGAGCAACATTTAGAATTCTCACCCAGGGAAATCTAGTGCCTGAAGAGATTACAGACTCCAGGATTCCACAGGATGTTGCCATTACAGTTGTAGTGGAATCAAAACTATAATTGTGTAGTGTGAATGGGCCTTTGTTGGGTGCGGGACTGTCTACCTTCAACAGTGGGCAGTGACAGTCTATGAATTTATCTATATGTTATCTACAGGTGAGAAGTACCTCACTGGAAAACTGGAAGTGCATCACTGGAAAAGAGGACAACTGATTTGCCTGAAATGCGCTTATGCTGACTTACATGTACAGATACAGGCACATTCAGAAATCCTCATTATAATTTAAATTGAAATAAAAGATAGGTAACCATAGTGGAGAAGACTGTGAACAAGGAGTTGTTGTTGTTGTTGGCAGCTTACAACAGTTAAAACATAGGTGCTTTCCTCATGGCATTTGCCATGCAAAAGGGCACCTGGAGCGTCGTGCAATTGTGGGGAGCGATCTGCATGATGCACTCACAATCGTGCGATGCTCCAGGGTGGGGCAGGCGCCAATCGCACACCTTTTCATTTTCGGCTAGAAACTGAAAATGGTGCGTGATCGTGCATTGTTCCCAGGTCCCATGCGCACTTACCTGGCATGCGGAGTCTCTGGAGCCGCGCCGGTCGTGCTTACTGCCTCAGCACAGCCTGGGAACTCCCAGGCTGCACTGCGGAAGGAAGAGGCAGGGCTCTCGCACAAGCAGGCTGCTTGTGCGGAGCTGAAGGACCCTGGACGTGAGAGCCTCTCTCTGGAGGCTACTTGCGCGATCCCTGCACCCCAGCGCCGGAAAAAGGTAAGGTGCGGAAAGGGCCCTGGTTAAAATTCACAGCATATGAAAATTAAAAATCAGTTAAATTACCATGTGATTAAAACCAGTTAAAAACATAAACTGTTAAACAAAACAAGTAAAAGTCTAGAACATTATACAAGGCCTGTTCCCCTCAAGCAGTCCATCTTCCAAGGCCTTTTGGATTAAAAAGGCTTTTACTTGGTTGCAGGGAGATAGCAAGAAGGGTGCTAGTCTAACCTCTTTGGGAAGGGAGTTCCAGAATTTGGGGGCAGCCACTGAAAATTTTCTCTCCTGTGTTCCTACCAAATGTACCTGTGAGGGTGATGGGACAAAGAGAAGGCTTTTGCAGAAGATCTCAAAATACAGCCAAGCTCATACTGGAGTCCTCCAGAAAACCTGCACCTAAGCCATGCTCCTGCTCAGCCTGTAGCCCAAATGCTAAGTGTTTTTAAAGTCCTGCTCTCTCTTCTTTGTGTTCATGATCTTGAACTGGACAGCCCTTCCAATAAAGAATGTCTTTACAAACAGGACTGTCTTCTATAAAGTAGGAGACATGGCCACCCTAATCTCACAGTGAAATATAACTGAAAGCATATGTACAGATGAATGTATTCCTTTCCTTGACATTTTCACACCAACAGGCCTGAATTCTGGATATTTCAATGTTTTAACTTATCAGTCAACAATTGATTCAGTGCTTGGACTAACTAACCAACCAGTAGAATTTAGGCCAAAGCTCTTCTTGCTCACCTCCTATCTTTCGATCTGCTTTTCCTCTCCTAATGCATTTCACTGATATTCTTTGAATGTGGGCCTTTGGAGGTAGAAGTATCACTATCTGACCTACTGCCTTTGTTTTCAGCCACTCCAGTCTCATAGTGGAGATAACAGTATTAGGATAAGCAACTAAGTGTAAGGAAGGCTTCACGTTCCTTAGAATTTGAAATCTAAGCCCAGCAAGAAGCTTAAATTGTATCATACAAACATTGTTATGTGCACACCAGAGGCTTTCAAGTAGCATCTTGCTGGTGCAGTTGTGCTGCCTCCAAGTGACCACACACAATAGAGAGAGAGGATGCATGCTAAGGCAGATTCTACTGACCTGTATTCAATGTTGTAGTCTAATTACCCTGTTACTATTTAAATGGTGATAATTTCTAAAGTTGCACCAATACATTTATTTTTATTTATGGCAGTCTCTTGCAATCTGGTATCCCCCCTTTTTTTGTCCTTTGCAAGAGAGGCTGAGATGAAGTTCTCATTTTTTTTCTTATTTTCAGGACTTAGGTCTCCTTGACTGTTTATGTTTTTGCTGCTGCTGCTGTTGTGACTTTTCCATCTGTTGTTGTTGTTGCTGCTGCTGCTGCTGCTGCTGTGTGCCTTTAGGTTGTTTCTGACTTACCGTGACCCTAAGGCAAACCTATCACAGGATTTTCTGGGGCTGAGAGTGTGTGATACAGCCAAAGTCACCCAGTCGGTTTCCATAGCTGAGTGGGGAATCCAATCCACTAGTCTCCAGGGTCACAGTCCAACATTCCAGACCCCTATACCATGCTGACTCTCACCTTTCCATCTGCCACATTTAAAAGTTCTGCTATGTTCATAGGAGACAGTAGTCTCATTTCCCACCTCTCTTTCGGTGTGTACTTTCTTAACTACCAGGGACATATAACACCAGATATTTTGGCCTTGGGAGTGGGGCATCTCCTAAGCTGGGCAGCAGGATAGTTTACAGTTCCTATCTCCCGCTTGGTATAGTATGTGTGTGTGTGTGTGTGTGTGTGTGTATTTGAAAAAAAATGGGCTGAGGGATATTGATAAATACCCACTCCTTCCCAGACCTTACAATTCTCTGACATCAACCACAATGTGGTCACTTTGATTGTTGTTAATGATTGCCACTATTTAACCAGCAGTCCAATCTAGGTAGAAAGCACTAGGAATGCTAGCAATAACACAGCTTTTTTTTTTTTTTTTGCACGAATCATTTGTGTAACATCTATTGTGCAAGGTCTGCTATCATTCTATAAGGGACCTCTTGGCAAAAGAGATGCAATGTTGCATTCACACAACTTTTATTCTCCAAATGTTTGCAAGTGGTCAGATGGAGGAACTGGGACAGTAGTAACGATCAAATGGAAAGCCTTCCCCACTTTCTTTATTACTTTAAAATAAAGGAGCATAACTTAGGGGAGAGAAAGAGAGAGAAAGCATACATGTGTATGAGGCATTCAAAGTGATAACCGTGTCAGTCTGTTTTAGCCTAAAAAGTCAATGAATGCAGTAGCATCTTTGAGACTCACTGATATTTCTAACATAAGCTTTCGTGGGACTATAATCCATTTCATCTCCATGCATCTGATGAAGTGGACTGCAGTTTGGTTAAACATATGCTAGAAAAGACTTTTTCCCAATTAGTCTTGCAGGTGCTACTGGATTCCTTTATCTCTTTTTATGTGCATGAAGTATATGCACATGCTACAGATAGGGAAGCTGCTGTTGCCCTCTGGTGGTTGCTTATATAGTAGAAATGTTGAGCGTGCCCCCCTGCCTCTGAGAAAGAATCCATTAGATGTGACTAACTTATTCAAAGGCATGGGAGCTTCTTATCACCAAATACTGATAAACCATTCTTCCCATCTTACCTGATCATTGACCAGGTTGGAGAGGGTGTGCTGGAATACAGCATCATCAGAAGGGCCACAGGTTCCTTGGAGCCTTTCAACATGCCCCACCATTGTTCCTTTCCCCGTTGCAGCCATATAATATTGTGTCTGCATGTAGTGGGTGTAAAATTAAAAAGTCTATATGTTTCCAGGATGTTCAGGTATCCACCTTGCATACAGGAAGTCAGCCCATGTTTCTGGATACAAATTACAGCACTTTTAAGAGGCTAGATCAGAACTGGGCAGCTGTGGTCCTCTAGATATTTTAGACCTACAGCTCTAGCCAGCAAAAACAATGGTGAGAGATTATGGAAATTTTAGTCCAAATACAGCTGGAAAGCCATAGTTGCCCATCCCTATATAATGTGAAGTTTTTAAAACAGGTTCAGCATAAAAAGAAATAATGAACTGTGGGTATATGGATGAGAATAAGTACTTCTTGCATAATATTGATTGTACTAGAAGACCTTTGATTTTTTTAAAAAAAGCTTTATAATGTTAGAAAGAAATAAAAATTCTGACTTCAATCCCTTGCTAGTGGTGACTGCTGGCTTCCATGTTACTGGAGTGGTAAATCTGTTCTCGGTTTTAATCCAAGTTTTAAAAGAGCTGTCCAGGGTGCTGAACCATATATGGAACAGGGTTTAGCATCTTGGATGCTTCCTGTAGAGTTCAGAGTAAAACCCAGAGACAGCCACTACTGCGCTTCACAAAGTTACCTGCAAATACTATACCTGAATAGAACTTATTACACACAGGTAGCAATAGTCAGAACAGATTGAACAGTTTTGCACTATTAAGTCTAAATAGCAGAGAACCAGAAGAGGTCTGGAGTGAAATCCTGACACTACAGGGAAGAAAACAAGGAGATAAAAACACTAAGTCAATCATTGTACCAAAATACAGTGTAAAAACACCCCTGTAGAATGTAAAGACCATGTAAAGAATACGTCCCCACCACCCCCACGTGACAACGGGTGGCGGGGGGGCTTTCTTTGCCGCCGTCCCGCAAGAGGAGAGTGGTCTCAGGGAGGAGACGGGGCTGGAGGGGACCATTTAAGGCTGTCCCACCTCTCCCTCGGCCTCTTTCGGATCTCGGCGACCCACCCTCCCTCCCTATGGTTTCAGTGTAAGATAGCTGGTTGCTTTGGGGCCAGGTAGGAATTTTTTCCCCCTGTTTGGGGGAGGGGTTTCGCCTACCCTACACTGTGCCAGGGGTTGGGTAATTGGCTTCTCAGGGTGGTGTCTTAATTTGGTACTAAATAGGTCTCCGCAGCTAAACTCTCAATCATCAGGCCGGTATGGGGGGGGCGTCTAAGGGTTCGGCGAGTACTTATGGCACCCTTTGGTGTAGGATAAATCCTATCCTTGAGGGGGGGCCCTTGGCTCACCCCACTCGTCCTGCGCTGGGGGGATGGCTTTTCGGGGCTCACCTCCCAGACAAGGGCCGGCCAAAGTCTTAATCCACCTTCAGCGGTTGGCTTTGGAGCCCGGTATCTTGCTCCGGGCTAGGGAAGATGGTCAGGACTTGACCCTTGCCCTAGTCTGTACATGCTGTCGACCCCCCCTTCTTCCTCAGGTCAGAAGTTCAAGTTCAAGTAAGTTCAAGTTCATTTCCCTCTTGATGTTAATTAGGCATATTAATAAATTGCCCTAGTTCAACCCAAGTCCTGTGTGCGATCTCTTCATCTTGTGGGTTGGGTGGCAATAGATTTGCATTACTAAGCCTAATTGAGATGGAACTAGATGAACTCTGGACTGAAACCAGGAACAGTTTTAGGGAAGAATACAAGAAGATGGTAAAACTTCATTGGATGACTGATAAAACCCATCAAAATGTCAAAGATAGATGAGATGCAAAAGTAAAAGGTGATAAAAATAGGCTCAGAATCCTGAATGCAATTGTTCAGTGACTTCTATGTAGGAACAAAGAAGACTATTCTAATAATCACTGCAAAGAAATAGAAGAGAACAAAAGAAGAAGAAGAAGAAAGAAATCGAAAGGAAATTTAAACCAAGAGCAGGGATGCCACATGACCAAAAAGGGAAGACATTATGTGATCAGGACAAACTAAAAAGGAGATAGAAGTACAGTAATACACTGGCGACCTATGCAGAAATGATGAAAGGGTGACAGGAAGAACTTTTTGATGAAGAACCTGCAAATTTAGAAAATAAAGTGAAAGTTGCTCTCAAAGAACTTGGGAAAAATAAATCACCAGGAACAGTTGGATTATTATTAGAAGTATTTCAAGCTATAGAGATATATACAAATTCTAACAAAAATCTGTCTGTAAATATGGAAGACAAAACAGAGTGAAAATGCTCAGTATATATTCCAACCCTAAAGAAAGGGGAAACCAAGGATTGTACTAACAACCAGATTGCAGCATTACTTCCCCGTGCAAATGTAGTTATGCTCAGGAGTTTACAGCAAAGACTTCTGTCATTTGCAGAGCAAGAAATTCCAGATGTCTAAGTTCTCTGGACTGAGTTCTCTGGACTCAGAGGAAGAAGAGGCACCACAGATCATATTGAAAACATGTGATGGCTCATGGAATGCACCAAAAGAATTCAGAAGAAAACCAACCTATGCTTCATAGACTATAAGAAAGTCTTTGAATATACAGATGAAAAATCTACCACCTTCTCTAAAAGAATGGATCTGTATGTACCCTAATACTTGATTGTCCTGATGTGCAACCTATACTCTGGACAAGAGGCCACTGTTAGGATAGAATATGTAGCTTCTGATTGGCATTCTACAGATATCACGAATTGGGCAAAAAGATAAATAAAAAGACAAATAAATGGTTCTGAGAATCAATCGACCTGGAACTCTCATTAGAAGCCAAAATGACAAGACTGAGGCTATTGTACTTCGGATATATCATAAGACATCATGACTCAATTGGTAAAGATGATAATGCTTGGTAAAGTTGAAGGCCATAGGAAAAGAGGTAGACCTCATTACAGGTGGAGAGACTCAAGGAAGCCACCTCCGTGAGCTTGCATGGCCTGAGCAGGCCTGTTGATGACACCGGCTCTTGGAGATCTCTCATTTATAGGGTCAGCATAAGTCAAAGCTGACTTGATGGCAAATAGCAACAACAACAATTGTCAAGATTGTGGTCTTGGAAGGGAAGATAAAGCTGGAGTTCGAAAAGCACTATCTAATGTTCTCTCTTCTCATTGAAAGTTACCTGAATTTACAACTCAGTCTTCCTCACACATTAATTTTGGGATGGGAGCGCGTGGGAGAGGATCAGTAGGAATGGCATCATCATCTGTCCCATTTCAGTGAGGTGCAAACTGGGGCAGGCAGTAGAGGACAACTCTGTACAAAGGTGCTTACTAGCAGCAAAAGTACACCACTGTGAAAACATTGCCGAGGGAGACGGGCTGGTATGCCACCACTGTTTTGATTTCACCAGTTTCAGCTTCTGTCTTTGCCCCTTTGCTGCAAAATGAAGAGATCCTTTCATGCTGAATCAACAGATGTGAGTGATGCAGGTTTTATGAATTCAGAAACAAAGGATTCTTGGCATTCCTTGAATACTCATTTTGCTTCCACTGTTCCTTCACATTTGTACTTGCAGAGCTTTAATTTCTTCCCACATGTACCTCACAGTGATGTTGGATTCTCCCCAAGCTGAAATTCCAGTGTTGATTTCTCTTGTTGAGTTTGTTGACAAAAGGCTCAGCTTGGCCTAATCAGACCCCAGTTTCTTATCATATTGCTGAAGTGAAAAGCTCTGTAGACCTCCCCCTCCCCTCCTTCCTCTGCTCTGACTTCGTCAGGCCTCCCTTATGATTAAGGCTTTGCTTCCTTAGACCATTGTGTGAGTTAATTACTTAAATAACAAAATTGCTGGGCACCCATTCAAAAAAGGATTCTGGAATTGTTGCCAATAGCTTGTCTGAAACCTCATCTGCAAAACTGTTTCTGCTGTGTCAGGACTAGGATCCCAAATGACAGTGATGATATTGTAAAGTGAATGATTAGGACACACTGCTCGCTGAGACAGCCAATGCACTTCTGGGTAGCCAATCCCCAGGAAGACATGGGAGCAAAACCAAAGAGGTGTGGGTGTATATGTAAGTATATTCAAAGCAATGTAAGTGTGATTAGAAAAAGCAGTATGTTTAGACTTGTGTGTTATGTGTTCATGCACACATTGTGTTTTAATTCACTGTATTTTTTATTTACATCTCTCTCTGTGTCTTGTAGATGTTGTTGGCTTTGGTGAATGTATCTTGGTGAGATACTGGCAACATGACTTGAGCAGCTCTGCCAATCCATCTCTGGAATAGTAGGGATGCTCCAGTTGTTTGACCAGATTTGGAAAGTTACTTTTAAACATTATCCTACCTGGAGCATTGTCCTTGCACTGCTTAGTCACGGATTATTTCAATATGTTATTGTATCCATTCTTCTTAAATTTAAGCTTGTGCGCTTTGTAGGACAGCAAGTAAATACTTGATTCATGGGTCTTGAGATTCCAGTCACATACACAAAACAAGATACATCAATGAAATAATTAAACATGCAAAAAATGGATGCCTCACACTAATCAGGAGCCACAAATCAGGATTTAGGTGTTAATATACTCAGGCAAAGAGTTGTATTTCTCCAAGATGTTAGACAGTTGCTAAATATCTCCCAATCCTTGAGTAATTCTAAAATAAAACCTGTTTGAAAGTAGTCACCATCCTGTCAAATTGTTTCTCACTTTTGTTTACTTTGTTTAAAAACCATAGTGCCCATTCCCATTTTCCTAGTCGGTTTTCATTGCTCCAGTTTGTTCTTATAGTTGTCCTCATTCCAGAGGGTCTTCTCAGCTAGCTTCCTTGCTGAAATTACTTTGCCATGGAACTAGATTTGGCAGAGAAACATGGCAATCTGTTTCTTCCCTGGACATGCCATTTTAGTAGCCAAAATGTCGTTTCTGCTCAAGTGGAGGCCTGGAACACAGCTTTTAGAAGGCTTCCCTAAGCCTCTGTCCCTACAGTCCCTGCAAGAATTTCCTCATCAGAATTCATGCAAAAATATTTTTCCAACTCTATCATATATTTTGGAGGCCCTTTCCTTACGAACTATAATTGCCACTTCTTTTATTGCCTATCCTGTTGTATGTGTATTTATACAGGATTGTTGTTGTTGTTGCTCCATTTTTTGAACTATCATTAAGGCCATTTCCTCACTACACTGTTATAGTGCTATTATTCCACTTTCAACATCCTATGGAATTCTGGGGTTTGTAGTTTCCTGAGGCCAAAGAGCTCTCTGGCTGAGAATTCTAAATGCCCCTCCCTAAACTGCAAACCCCAGGATTCCACAGGATGTTGAAAGTGGAATAATAGCACTATAGCAGGGTAGTGCAGAAAGGCCCTAAGTCAGAAGATAGGCCAGGTAAAATAAAGCCACAAACCCTGGTGGATTGTGGCCCCACTTGCTTTTCATTTGCTCTGTGTTCCTTCCAAATTGATGATCTTCCATTACCTCACACATGCCCCTTGAGGAGCTAGACAGGAATAAATGGTACTCAACAAACATCTGGAAGAACAAATACAGAGAGGAGAGCGACCAGAACAAGATTCCAAGACCTCTTCCAGGACAAATTGCAGCAGAACTCTTTTCTTCCTTTGATCTTATAGTCTGTATCTTATGCCTCTGGTCTTCCTCACCACTTTTTTTTCTTTTAAAAAACAGCTCTTTTACTGCTCTTTTCTTCTCGTTACTCTTGGTGTAGGTGAGGAGGATGCAGATCTATGAAGAGGATCTTTCTTTCTGGTGAATTATTAATAGTAGGATAGGAAGCGCAATTTTGATCAGACTAGCACTTGGTGATATGTTTTAACCTTTCCCTTTCATGCTGTTTTCTGACTGTAACCACCAGCACCCTGAACTGCCTTTTGTCCTGAGTTAAAGGCAAACATATGGATAATCCTATGACATCTTTTCCCCAGGGGATAGATACCAGCCTTTCCCTGTGTACGTGCAGAGTGTGTCACTCAGTAAGATGGTATATAAGGGAAAGATTGGTCCTCCTCCCATACCAGAATTATAATCTGAATTGAGGACCCAGGTCTAATATTCGTATTTTATAAATTGTGAATCTATTTCCATTACAGCAAACTGTTTATGGATTTTGTTCATTATGTTCTGCTTGGCCCTCAGTGTCTCTGGCAGGCCCACCATCAGCACTTGCCCTCTTTAGCAATTGCAGGGGTTTTAATAACTCAGGCCATTTCCGCATGTGGCGAGGAAATCACTCCCTGCTGCTACTCACCGGATCTTCTGGCGGTCTGGTCCGGTCTGGGGTGAGGCAGAGCAGTGCGCTGTCGTAGATCTGCGCTGCTCCGGCATCCAAAATGGCGGCTTCTGGTTGGTCATGGGTCTCAACCAATTGCTGAAGCTCGCCAGCCTAAAGCCCGCCCTCTGCAGATCACAGGCTCGCATTGGTGCAAGCCTGCAAATCTGCACTGGGGAGCAGGCATGCAATGGCATGCGCCAGCATTTTGAAAGACCGGAAAAATCAGGTCTTTCAAAAACACACTGGAGGGACCACTTGGAGTTGTTCCGGAGTGGACTGAGGTGCGGATCTATGGTAAGTAGTCCAGACCCAGTCCGCTCCAAGGTGCAAATGTCCTCTGTGGAGGACGCACTGCACCGTTTTACTTACCCTGTGTGGAAATGGCCTCAGTGGGAGCTACCACCACTATTGTTGGTTCTTGGGTCCCATTTGTTAACAGAAAAAGTCCAGGCTGGCACTCTAAATAACCCAGAGCAGGTGATTTTCACCACAATTAGCATTCCCCATAATATTCCCCAACATAGTGAGAAATTAAAATTGACTGAACTGAATTGCCTGGTATTATTTGGGGAAATGCTACCTGCTACTGGGCAGTGGTGGCTGGTGACCACTGGAGCTGGTGGGGTAATGAGTAGGAAACCAGAAACAGAACCAGGGGTCACCAGCAGCCCATCATTGCTCTGTGTCTCTCTTTCACACACATATATGTGCGTGTGCTTTTGGCTGGATCTCCCAACAGAGAAGAGGACCTTGGACACTTTCTCCAGGACCATCTCAAATATGGAACCAGACTGCTTCTCCTGTGATCCTATTTCACTACCAAGAGGAAGCATGCACCCCTTCCCTTATGACAGGGATGAAGATGGTTTGTGTTGAACTTAGGTAGCACTGTTAAGCAACCATGTTAAGCCCTCTGCTTGAAGGATGCACAGGAGATCTCAACCCATGGTAGCTCTACCAGTGATTGGAGAGAAGTACTGGCTTAAAGGAGCCATTCCTCCCCCACTCTGCTTCCCCATTCCTATTTGAAGACAGAGGACGTCCTTGGGTAGAGTGCAAAATTAAATTAGTTGGGCCTGAGCTCTCTGGAGACAATAAAGCAAATGGGCCAGTGCTGGAAGATGACGGGGAGGAGCTCTTGAGCAATGGCTGTGTGAGGCCTTGCCGGCATTTCCCTGATTAAAGTGCCTGGCAGAGCAATTAGCCAAATGTTCCTGAGGTGAGGCCAGCCCCAGGCCATGGCTCTGTCAAGAGCAATGTCAGCTCTGCATTCCCAGTTCCAATGCACCAGGCTGCAGAAGAAAGGAAGAGGTGGAGGAGAAGGAGATGGAAAAGGGACAAATCAGGGTGGAGACTGATTTGGTTTCATAACTGTGGTGCAAGAGGCAATAAGGGAGATTATCACTTCCCTGAAGGAAATTAGAGACCACTTGTCATCTGTATATGTTATTTAGTTTAAATGCATAGAAGGGTGAATATGTTTCTCATCTGATATTGAGACCTTTAGTCCAAACTGGCTGTTGTTTCTGTTCCTTCTCTGCTTGTCTTCTCTCTCTCTCTCTTTATGTCTCAGTTCCTTGGCAGGTTTTATATTCAGAGTTCATTCTTAGTCTAAGGGGTTTGGCAATTTCAAAGCCATGTAAACAATTTAAAAGGAGAAGTGTCCAGTCTGACAGGAAGCATGGTCTTAGTCAAGATGAAGGAATGGGTCAGCATCTCAATTGGGAGGGTCCTCAGCATCATTCGGTCCTACCTGATTATGTTGCCTGTCATCAGAGTAACTATATTTTGGCTCTGAATGAGGGTGTTAGCTGTTATCATGGCTTCCGTGCAGTTTCTTAGGCATGGCACATATTTGGACATTTATTATGCTGCTGAGCTGAAATAGATGTAGCCAATGGCTGTTCTTAAGTGTCTATGCTGGTAGCCTCTGAAATGTCATCTTTGTGCACTTAACTGTTTTAAGATATATCACTTTCAAAAGGAACAGATGTTGCTGCTAAAACATAATAAGGTATGGATGTGTATGGAGGTTTGACATACAGGACAATCCTGAACTCAGTTATTGCAGCTGATATAGGAAAAAACTGTACAATGAGTCTTAGTTAAGACTGTTACAATTTTTGTATCAGGCATGATACATCTCATTTCAAATAAATCCCAAGCAAAATATCGCCATTGTGTGTGTGTGTGCAAATACTCCCTACCGCCCCCTTTAACCGTGTAGGCTTCATCACTACAAGAAGCCTGACTGTAAGGAAAACAGCCTTGGATGGCCATTTGCAAAGATGAAACTGTAGATGGAAAAAAAATTAAGCACCCTTACATCATGTATCCATGTCCTCCTGCAATTCGTGCTAATGGGCAGAGGTGTGCTTGGGAAATTTGCTCATAAAATGTGTAGTTCTCCAAGGAATCTGCTCTGATGTTGTGAAAGAGTGAACCCCTTTAGTCTCAGTATATTAGAAAGTCTAATATACTTTCACTCAGACTTATTTATGCATTAGTTAAAATATTCTGCCCTTTGATCACATTATCAGAGCAACTTAAAATAAAAGATTAAAAGGACAGCAACATAACAAATATATTAAATATATGTAAACACACTGAAAAACATACAAAATCCATTAAGAAGGCATAAAACAAATAAACAAAAGTTTAAAAACCTGAGAAAACTGTTGGAAAATGCTTCCCAATCAAGCCTTCTTTTTCACCGACTTCATCCATTTGCTAATGGGGCTTTAGACAGTAAGAGTTTCCTGCATGCCTCCAGCCTATAGATGCTCATTTACTCAGTTACTCATTGTAGGGGTACACCTAAGGAACCATACAATGTGACCAGAGGACCTTCCAGGAGTGTTTACAAGCACATAAAAGACTCCACTTGCTCTTCCTCTCTCTCTCTGTCTCCTCAAGATGGTGAGTGCAGGCTCCGCTAGGCTGCTCCTCTTCTTGAAACTTTCCTATAGTTAGTCAGGGTTTAGGCACTGCAGGTATATATGTTCGAATGGACCTTTAAATATGATTAGTAAAGTCTATTAGCTATGAAGCTTGCATACTGCCTGTTTGCCTTACTTTGCTAAAACTACTCTCAGAGTCCCAAGAGATTCAGATCTTCCTTTGCTAACAGAGACTGAATCTTAATTGAACCCATCTTCATCTTTCCCTCCTTACTCTTTGATCACATTATTAACACAATTTACAGTAAAGTATTATAAGAACAAATATATAACAATAAACTGGGGGGGAACCTTGGAAATCCATTAAAAAGGCATAAAATAGATCAACAACAATTTTAAAACTCAAGAAAATAAAAAAGTGTTTGTTTGACACGAAGTTAGAAAAGCGGGGAGGAAGGAGAATAGATGCTAGACAAGATGCTCTGGGAAAAGAACTCTAAAGCCATCACCATTGAAAAGATTTTCTCCTTGCTGGTGACTCTCTGCCATGCATCAGATGGTGGGAGAATCCAAAAGAAATACTCTAATGAAGATTCCAAAGTATGAACAGATCCATGCAGAGACGGATGTCCTCCATACAAATACTGGAAGGCTTGTCAAGGACATTTTGAACTTAGGTTGGAAATGGACTTGAAACCAACACAGTTGGCAAAGTATCAGCCTGATATGTTCCTCATTAAGTAGAGTCCCATTCAGCAGCCTAATAGCCCCATTATGAACCAAATGCAGTTTTGCGAACCAACTTCAAAAGCAGCTTCATGTATGTAAAGCACTAGCATATATACCTGGCATTGGCCGGGATTGTATTTTCTCATAGGTAATACTTGTTAGAAAGATTTGACATCCTGTGTCTCTAGTTCCCCAAACTGTCTTGTCCAGTACCTGTAAATTTTCCCCATATTCCTCAATCCAATCTGTATTCAGAGTTATTAACATATAGAGTTTGGGTTCCTGAGGGAATACACTGCCTTCCTCCTTGCTGCTAGGCCTCATTTCCACAGCAACCAGCTTATTCAAGATTGACACAGTTGGCTGAGGCCGAATAGCTCTCTGGCTGAGAATTCTAAAGGCCCTTCCCTAAACTGCAAAGCCCAGGATCCCAGGAGTCTTCTTAGGCAGCCATTCATATGAGGTCTTCATCTGACACAGCCACTCATATGAGGTCTTTGCTTGACACAAACAAATTTTGACTTTTGTATATTAGATTATAGTAGTCTAAACCGGAGGTTTCCAGAGAAGGGATGACTAAGGAAAAGCTTCCGGATTCAGTCTGAGATTTCTGTTTATGTTAGTTTTTATTTACCATCACCACTAAAAGTTCTAGGTTTATCTTCTTGCAGCAGCGTTTGGTGGCGATTGTCAGGAAGGGAGTGTGATGGCAGTGCTCCCCTCCGCACGGGATCAGCTCCCTAAGGAAGGGAGCGTGATGGACATGCCATTTCTTTCTGCAGTGCAGCCAAGTACTTTCCCAGGCTGTGCTGGGGCAGGAAGAACCGCCATCACACTTCCTGCCCTTTCACCAGACAGGTAAGTGTGGGATGGTAGCACAGTCATAGGTCATTGATGGGGAAAACCCATCGATTTAACCTGCAATTGTGCCGCCTGGGAATGGGAGAAGGACAGGACTGTGACAACATCATGCAGAAGTGTTGTTGTTGTCCCATCCTTCTCCTGTCCCCATGGCAGGCTGGGAGGGTGCTGCAGAAAGGGCCCTAGTTGAAAGGAAAGATATGTTATGTTTTCACAAGGGAATTGTAGCAGCAACGCTATGTCTGCATTCTCTTTGAATTTATGCTAAAATGAAAATATACAGTTAGAAACCTTCCTGTCTTCCTTCTTCCAGAACTTTGATGCAAATCCAGTAAATAGGACCTGTTCCTGGATGAAACCGCTTGTCTTCCATATAGCCAAAAGTGGAGGTGACGAGATTGTGCAAGCTCAGGCCCTTTGGCTACTCTGATTGCTGGGAAGTGGTTCCTATCTTTAGCTTCCAACCTACAATCCTTCCTCCTGCATACCAGTAGCAAACAATCTCATGTCTTAAAACAAATTCTTAATAGAAGCTGAATTTGCTTCAAGACCAAACATTTTGCACAGGTTGATGTGAACTTTGTGGAGGTCTTTTATTTGCTACCTGTGGAAATAGGTCCTATATTAGGACCATCTCTGCTGTCAAAAATTGTAAGGTTTTGAAGAGCTTTGGCCAGGAGCTGCTGGTCACCCTGGAACTGTTGAGGGTGGTGGTGCCAGTCCTGGTCACTCATTTGCAAATGAATGAGGAGGATTGGCACCACTGCTGGCAACAATTGCAGGGTGGTGAGGAGCTTCAGTAGGGACATGGCAGCAGTGATTGATGCACCTCCACTGCAGCCATGGCTTGTTGCCACCTTTACTCCTGCCCTGCCCAATTTTTTTCATGGGGACTTAAAAACTCATGATTTTTAGTATTCATGAGGCGTCCTGGAACCAATCCCTTGCAAATATGGTGGGCCTACTCTGTATTCCTGAAACTTTGTATGCTGTAATAGGTAGGTATGTATGTATTAGTAACTTTGCAAGGTTCAAGCCAATCCAGTCTCTCTTTAGTATGGTTGTCAAATCAGGTCCTTTTCAGACTTAATTTCTCAGAGAGGCAGATCTTACTTGCACAGCTAACAATTGAATGACCCTAAGGCAAAGGAATACATAATGTCTTTCAGCAGAGGAAGTCTGCCAGGACTTTCATATTGAGAGGAAAGCTATGAACTATTTAGTGAGAAGAAACAGTCCACTAATTAGGCAATTGTTTTCTTTGGCCAGGAAGAAATGGTTACTCAGAGCAGGTCTTTGCTCTCCAAGGGATGTGAACAGATGGGAAATGGGAAACGCATGAGACTAGGTTAGAAAAGTGGGGTGGAGGGGAACTTTTGGGGAATGCCTGATCTGTAACTCATATGTAACCCTTGCAGCCCGCCTAATGTTCTTGTGCCATGAAAAAAGCAGGAACAAAATACAGAAATGGAAGGTAATTGAACATTATCATTCCACTTCCTTCAAAAGAATCCAGAGCCTTGTGGAGTTTTACTCAACTCATCTTGTTTGAACAACAGGACTGGATGACTGGTAGAGCAATCCACATTCCCTTGTTCTATCCCAGCTTCTAGTGATCCTAGACACAGACAGAAGTTGGACCACACTGTCTGTGGAATGCTGGAGTTGCAATCCAAAAAAAATAAGACATCCAAACTACAAGCACAGGGATCTGTTTTGACACTTCTCCATCCCTTGGCTGCCTGCATTGGATTGGCCCGTTTTGTGTGATAGTGAGCTTCAGAGGACAACAAAAGATGTTAGTATTATTTTAGCATAGAGAGAAGTCATTCATTTAGGCCTTCAAGGCCTGGATATCTTTACTGGTATATAGCTACCTAGCTAGACAGGTGGTAATCTGAAAGTTCCTATATTATTCAGAGTTGGAACTACAGCGTTCCCCCATGCTCTCTGAATAGGGACAAGGTATCTTCTCGTGCCTCAGCCCATTGGGACAGTTTAGTATTTGTCATTCTGTCTGATAAATTGACATTCACACAGGCTGACTGCCCCTGTGGGATAATTGAGCTGGCTAATGCCCTATAGATTCTGTCTTTGTACCCTCCATTCCTCTCTGTCTCACAAGAAGTTTACATTCCCATGGACTACCCACAGTAGTGGATTTCTACACAGGTCACTCCCTCCTACCAGAAGAATTTTTCATTCATTTTCCCTTGCATTTTTCTGTAAGAATAATGGGCAGCCTATGAATCAACTGAACATCTTACACTGCTCTTCATAGTGCTGAGATGCCTTGAAGGTGTTTGGAACCCATAGGGACCCAGAGATCTTTGCACTGCAACAGGCTACAGGTCCATTTTTCTGACTGGAGAATTTCTCTCTCTCTTTCTCTTGTTCTTGTTCTCTTTCTTTCTCTGTATTTATTTGGCTGAATAATGGGTTACTCTCAAAAAATTTTTTGACTCTGAGTGATCCTACAAAAGAACTCTCTCTTATTGGCTTGGTTTGCCATCCAGTTGCCTTGGAATCAACATAAGTATCAGGAGGTGTTGCTGGTGGTAGCTTTGGCTTGGCAAAGGCAAACTACCACACTGGCACTCAGAAGATACAGCTGGGATCTGCCCTGCATTTAGAACCTCTGTGCCTTTGGCCCAACCCATGCCACATTTCCCTCTGTTGGCAGTGGAGGCTTAAATTAGCATCTCTCAGAGGAACCTTGTCACAGGCTATCACTGACCTTGTCCATCATGGTGCAAAATTGCTTTTCCCCCTTTCTTTCTTGGAATGTTACTTCCTAACTGATGCATGGCCTGCTCCTTAGGTCCCCTGTTTTTTTGCCAGACATCATCACAGCAAGAATCTGATGCCATCAGATCCCATTAATGGACTTTGTGTTTTTCTTCCATAGGACTCTTGTCCCTGACAGCTAGTGGGTTCCATGCCATGAATCCACTCCAGGTTTTAGTCTACATTCTAGGGTTGCTGTCCAAAGTGCTGAATGCCCAAAACAGATCCAGCACCTTGGCTACCTTACTTAAAGTTCAGACTAAAACCCAGAGCAGACTCGCAGCCCCATTAACAAGGAAGCCACTAGCTACCACTGTTTTGTGCCCCCCCTTCTCCTGTTCCATCTTAGGTTTCTTGCCTGTATAGGTTTTCTGTTACTCTGACATGATAGATCCCGCTGATTATCAGGAAAGCCCTTTGGCTTCCATACGAGGAAACAGGTAAAGCTCAGGCAAGTTGCCAACCCAGGGCAAAATGGGTTCAAACGATCCTTTAGAATGGCTTCATGTAATTTCATCTCACTCTGGTCTGCTCACTAAGAGGTGTGCCTCTGTATGTGTATAAGCAGCTCAGGAGAATGCTTCAAATTTCTCTTGTGGGCATTTTATTTTTCATGCTTCTAATATTTTAAGATGGTTTTATTTCTGATTTCAGATGTTTTAATGATGTGGAATAATTTCATAATGTTACTATTAACGTTTTGTTGCGATTTGTTACTAACGCCTGGGTGACTGTTTTGGAAGGGTGGTTCCACAACACAGAATCACAGAAAGTGCTGATTCTGTGGGATGTTTTCTACACGTGGAGTGTGGAAATAGTCCTCCCTCTCAGCACCTGGACAAGCTTTAGAGACAGACCATTTCCACACTGGCCTGTTATAGCGCGATGATTCCACTTTCAACATCCTCTGGAATCCTGGGGTTTGCAATTTCGGGAGGGGCCTGCCGGCCCCTCCCGAAATTGCAAACCCCAGGATTCCAGAAGATGTTGAAAGTGGAATCATCGCGCTATAACAGGCCAGTGTGGAAATGGCCATCCTCTCTCATTGGCCCACTCCCACGGGCACGGATTTGCTTCCCTTTCTCCGTGGAGATCCGCTCTTCAAACGAGGTGTCCGACACTGACGAAGAAGGGCACCGAGTCTGTAGAGTTCCACCTGCTACACAGTTCCTCTCTCTCTCTTCACAACGCGCCACAACTCACCCTGTCCTTCCTCTCTTCTCTCTCTTTCTCCCGCCTTCCCCCGATCGAGGGCTCATCGTTCGCGCTAAACTTCCACGTGGAGGATTTTACCCCCCGTTTCGGAGCGGCCCCCTTCCGACGCCGAAGCCTGAGATCGCGCCTGCGCGGGCGGCGCTGGCTGTATTGATAGTCCGCTTGGTTCTAATCGATCTGTGATCGCGGGCGGCGGTCAGTTCGCAGCCCTTCGAGGAGCGGTGCTTCCAAACTGGTTGATCAGCATTACCGGGGGGGGGAGATTTATCAATGATAATGTCGACGACCTGCGGGGGGGGCGCGCGGGAAATCCCCTTCCCCTTGAGGAAGGGCGCATGGTCCCGACGGCTTCGATTAGCTGTGGACGAAGATCGCTTCCCTCGAAAAGGAAAGGGGAGGGAAGCGCCCACAGAACAGTGGGAGGGGGCACGGACTGAGCCGAGGGGGGAGGCTTAGACGTTCCCAAGGCCCACAAAGCGCGGGGAGGGAGGTGCCGCTGATTGATTGGGGAACCACGACGGGAACTCAGGATCGATCGGGGTTAACACGATGTGAAGCGCGCAGCGGGGAGGGAGAGGGAGAAAGAGAGCGGGGGGGGAGACTGTCCATCGATGCAAAGCTGGCGAGCCGTGGGTGTCCTTCGCGGTCCGCTTGGGCGGGAGGGCAGGTCCGGATCGCGGCTGCGGCACGTGCGTTCCCGCCCGCCCGCTCTCTTCCGCCACCCCTCGCGCGGGTCTCGAAGCGCTGCCCGGGCACCGGGTTGGCGAGAGGGAGGGGACCGAGCGCAGCGCCTCTCTCGCTCTCTCTTGCGCCCACACGCGCGCACTGCGGGGCTGCTGGAGAGACCGCGCTGCCGTTTCCCGCTGCCGGCGGGGGGGGCGGGTGCGAGGAGGAGGAGGGGGCGGTGTCGCCGCCAGCGCTCAGCAGGTCGGGAAGCGGCGCGCGGCGGCGGGTCAGTGCAGCGGGGAGCCCTCCGGTCGGTGTCGCCGCGCCGGAGCCCTCTCGCCGTCGTCCTCCTCCTCCTGCTCCTCGTCCCCCCCCGCTCTGCCTTCCCTCCTTCGCCGCCGGCGGGCCAGGCGAAGGCGCCGCGGCGCGCGGAGCTCTGCAGAGGCTCGAGCGAGCGAGAGGGACGCGCGACGCGGCTGCACCAGCACCAGCCCCGGCACCGGCGGCGGGGGCGCCCGTCGCTCGCCTCCTCCCCGCTCGCCTGGCGGCTGGGAAGGACGCTCGCTCGCCCGCTCGCCCGGCCCCCGCTCCCCCTCGAGGTCTGGGCGGGCTGGAGGCGCGTGAACGGGGATTCCCACTTCGGGGCGAAGCGGGATCCCTCGCCCCGTGGCGGCAGCGATGACGCGCCTGAGCTGGTGCTTCGCGTCCCTGATCCGATGGGGGAAATACTTCTTCTTCTCGTGCCTCCTGCCCCTGCGGTTCTGCCTGCGCCGGGAGGTAAGGGGGCCGGGGGGGGCGCGGCGGGGGGTGGGAAGGAGAGGCGGAGGGATGGAACGGCGCCCCTTCGGAAAAGCAAAGGGGGGCGGTTTTCCAGCTGTCAGGCGAGAAGCGCGATGGGTCAGGAACGCAAAGCGGGACTCGCCGCCCTTCCCCGGCCCGTGCAAACAGGCTCGCACCTCGGCGTCCAGCCGCTTCTGCCTCCCGGCGCTCGCTCGGCTCCCTTCCCGTTGCCTCCTTCCTCGACCAGGCGCCGTCCTCGCAGCTCGCCTCGCCACAGGCGTCCTCCTCGCCGCGGGCCGCCAACTTCCCTCCTCCGCCGTGCGCCCGGACCTCGCGGGGGTGGGAGGCCGAAGCACGGACGCCCGCAGCCCCCCGCGCCCGCCGAGCGGCCCAGGCTGGCGCCCTGCACGCCGGACTGCAGGAGCCCCGCCGGGCGCTCGGCCCCCGCGGCCGCTCAAGGCCGGGACCTGTTCGCCGCCGCCGCCGCCGCCTGTGGCGAGGCGTGGGGGCTCCTGCCCCTTCTCAGCCGCGGCGCGCCGCCCTCCCCGGTGCGCTTTGGCCCCCCGCACGCCCCCCGGGTCGCCCTCTCAGCTGCACAACCCTCTCGGGCTTTTCGGGGGAGGCCACCTCGATTGGCACATATTTATCCTGATTTGCAGAGAGTCGTCGGCTCCGAATTAACATACACACACACACACACACACACATATACACACACATACATACGCGCACACACAGCCCCAAAAAGGCACTTGCTCGTTAATTCAATGATTACTGGTCTCCCACCACTGGCAGAGCACAGGGCGCCCAGGGGCAAATAGACGCCTGTCTGATTTGCACGCTGGTTGTACCTCCGGAGAGATGCTCCGAAAAGCACTCCGAGGCCCCCGCCCCCCACCTCTCCTCCACAGGCATCCCGTCTTCCTGCTCTTCCTTTCCCGTTTCCCTCTGGGAATGTCACCAGTAGGGGATCAGGAAGGATGATGCTGTTGGGAGCTGCAGTTTGCTGCTGCATTGTCCAGAAGGCGCTGAACAAAAGGAGAGCCATAAAACCCCACTCTAGCCAGGTAGGTGTATAACAGGTGGGAGCATGATTGCTGAGAGAAGACCAGGTTATTTTGGATGGCCGCTCCTCAGGATCAAACCTACGGCCCCACAGGCCTTGCTAGAATCAGCATTCCTGAGCACCCTTCCTCTTGTCCTACTTAATGGCTGGTGGGACATCTCAGCCCACAGAGCGTTTGTGAGTGAGGTATCTGGAGAAGTTACCACATCAGTCTGTACCTGCCAGAAGGAAGTTTGGGTTGGTTGGTTGGTTGTTTTTTAAAAAAATCACTTCTGGTCTGGGGAAAGAGTATGATGGCAAATGGCACTGGTCTGATGAACCTGTCAAATGAAAAGATCTGTTTGAGAGAACAGTCAGATGTGTAGCAGAAGTGTGTGTATGTTCTGGGGCAAACCATGTCCTTTGCAAGACTTTCACGCATCTCTTAGCCTGAAAATGTATTGAAAGAGCAGGAAGGGTTGTGGTGGCAGAGGGGAGGGGGGAATCTTTTTGGAATGCCTTTCTCCCAAAGTTCTCTACAATGCAGCAAAATGGAAAAGAAAAAAAAAAAAAATCCTGAGCCAGCATTTCCCCAATTTCTCTGGCCCCCCCACCCTTTCCTCTCACTGATTTTTTTTAAATGGAAAGCTGCCTATCTCTTCCCTTTCTCTCTACCATTTCAGCATCAGTACACTGGGACTGTGGCAAAGGGGACCCTCTGAGTTGCAAGTTCCTCACCATGGAGATGATCTGCAACCCCTTCTGCAGTTCTGGGTCTGTGGGTGAAGGAAGTCAGTCTCTTGCCTTCTTCTGCAGAACTTCCCATGTCAAGGCTTGCTATTTTATTTTTTAAAAATGCACCCAAAGCTCTCTCTCTCAATCTCTCTCTTTCTCTCTCTCTCTGTGTTTGGAGGATTGTTTGTGGCATTGGGGCTTCATTAGTCTTGAAGCTCCAGAAAGATACACTGTACCAGAACTGGTATCTCCCGCTCCCCCTCAAGTATCTCAGAGCTTCAGAGCTGATGGGAACTCAATGCCTCATCTATTGATGAGGAAGCTAGAGAAGGTGAGGGACAAGATCCTTGAAGGAAAAAGGGTTTGCCTGGGTTGATGGGCTCTGAATGTAAAGCATAACAGAGGCAAGCTGCATCATAAATCTCTAACCTGGGCTGTATGTTCTCTGCAGTATGAGAAAGTCAAGGTTCTGCACCAATGAAACCCCAATTCTGTCTCAAGGAGAGGTGAATTCTGTGACCTGGATATATTGTGCTTATTTTATATTATATGTGCCATTTTGGCTTCTCAAGGGGAGTGGGGAAATTGAGGCCTTCTCCTACCCCTGACCATATGTAGACTCAAGGCTCAGTTGTTACCACTGCAGTGCAAGCGCTTTCCCACAGGATCATGCTGGCTGATGGATTCTGGGAGCTGTAGTCCAAAAAAGGAAATTCTCCAAGCTTGGATGTGAAGCATATTTCTTTCTCTTACTTGAATATCCGTTGGAGGTATACTATGTCAGCATTAATACTAACACCGGTTAAAGCCAACAAGGTTTCTTTTTAATCAGGTTTATTGATCACTTTCAGTCCCTAGTATGTTTCCACAGTTATAGCTGTTTAATCCCACTTTATCAGCCATGGTTCCATCCTATGGAATCTTGGGATTTGTAGTTTCATGGTGGATCTCAATATTCCATACTCCTGTAGGCTGCAGCTCTCTAGCAGGGAATGCAAAATGCTACACCAGACTACAAATACCATATGATAGCACTATAGCAGTTACAATGGGATCAATGTGTTATAATTGTGCAGTGTGGACACACCCTTGGTTTCAAGTCCTGGCTAAGCAGCGAACCTGGTTTGCCTTAATAACAGCTAGTCTCAGTGCTGTTCTATTTGGCTAAGACAAGAGACTTACTGTAGGGAATAAGCCTGCAAACGTGTTGGCTATTGATACTCATGGTTATGTTATTACCATTATGACATGTACACACACACACATTTCCTAAAACTTTACTAGGCATTATCAATACAGTTTCAAGCCTGTTTTGAAGTCTGAAGTCCTAGAAACTCTTTTTGTGTGTATGTAGAGTTCCAGGTTTTGTAATGCAGTGCGGTTGTGTAATCACACAGCATACAAGGCCATATTTGTTGTAAAAGGCCTGTTAATGTGCAGCAAACATGGAGTTGTTCCTCAATTGTACTCTGGGGATTAAAACATCTTTTTTCTAGTCCATCTGTTTGTAGATAATCACTCTTACCACAGCACTCAAATAGCTTGAACAGGTGCTATGCCAAGTTTGTTAATAAGCGCGATGTCAAAGATGGTTGTGTGAGTGTCAGGAGAATGTATTGGACAGTACCTGGGGCATTTCAGGTGATTCCAGTTACAATTTTCCATCTTCTGATTGCTTATGCCATTCTTTTATTACTTTAATTATGCTTTAAAACCCGTTTTCATCCTTCCTAAACTTGCTTCTACAAATTGTGGTACTGATATCCTATCACTGCAGCTCTGTCCAGCCACTAGTTGGGTTTGGGTCTCTTTTGTATCTCTCCCCTGCTTCTCCAGGGAATCTCAGGACAACTTGCATGGACTGCTCCCAATATATTCTCACAACAGCCCTGTGAGGTAGTTGACTTTGAGAGACAGTGACTGACCCAAGGTCATCCAGCAAATACTGAGGCTGAGCTGGGATTTGAATGTGAGCTTGCTTGCTAAAACTCTCTACCCACTGAAGCACAGCACAGGTTCTTGGTAGACCTGCAAGCTTCTACTAAGAGTCTTCTGTCTTGGGAGTAAGTGCCACAGAAGATCAAAGGACTTAGGGAGCCGTAGCGATACAACTACACATACAGAACTGAACTCTAATGATAAAACTGGGGGATTTTTCTTCTCTGGAAATGTCTACATTGTATTATGTGTGTGTCATAGAAGTCCATGAGATTTCACCTGCATTCAACTTCATGTGGCATCACAGACCACATCTGAAAGCTGGCATCACCCACATAGTTGGTTTCCTGGTACATTTACCTTTTTAATCGAAGAATTGGCAAGAGGCAGAATGGGGAATGTATAAGAAGACATTGCTCACATTTCCCTAAATAATTGGCCTGTTGATCCATACGGATCTGCACAGCAGTCGAGCCCTAGTATTTTAAGACAAAGTACAAACGGCTTTTGGCAGAAACTGAGGCCTGTCCACAAGATGCTGAGGGTGGTGTGGGTGGAGGATCCTGTGGAGAGCTGGGGAGCATTCCATTAGGACAGGAATGTGGCTTAGAGTGGGAAAGGGGGAACAAAGAGTTAAAAGTTCCATGCTGGTATAAGAATCCATCTTTGCCTATGGCTGGGAGCAGAATGCTGGTCAGAACTGATTATTAACCTACAATGACTCTTAAAAGGGGTTGTTATTAGGCTGTTGTTTAGGACTAAGGTGCATCATGAGAGCTAGATGTGGAAAGATCTGTGCTCAGAGGACAAGGTACAGAGGAGAGATCTTTCTTTCAATTCCTCCCCTCAACTGCTTGCTTGGCAGGGGCTTCAGATACCTGTAGTTCCCTTCCTGGAGCAGTGCTGTGCCTGGAGCCCCCAGCAGCAGCAGTAACAGCCAGGCAGCCTGCCTGCCTGCTTTGCTTCTTCCCTTTGCCCTTGCAGGGTCCTTTAGCAAAGTGGCTTGTTCCGACTGAGTGAAGCCGCTGTTGCTTTGCACCACCACAGGCACTTTGCAGCCGGGCTTTCTCTCACGTTCCAGCCTGCACAGTCTCTTTTGTCATGATGATTAGCTCTTCTCTCTGCTTGCTTAGCAGGGAAATTTAGGGGCCAAGCAGTACCTCTCCTCCTCCTCCTGGTCATCCTACTGAGCTGCAGTAGCTTTTATTCTGGGGGATAGAGGGTGGCTGGGGGAGATGGGGGCAGCCTGACCACTGGTTAGTCCTGCTGCTGCAGCCAAACAGATGCCTTGGGAGGCTGTGGGGAGAAGGCAACTTTGTCTTTGGTGCAAGAAGTGCAACTGAGCAAGGGGGTTGCCAGCTGGCTAGTTGGAGAACGTGCAGCAAGGCCAAATTAGTTCCAGTGCAGTGGGACCAAACAGCCTTATGAGCTGACAGCAGAGCGGGGCCAGGAGGACATTAGCTCAGTCCCTCTGTCTTTGCAGCCCTTTCTGTGCTTGCTGTTCTTCTTCTGAGGCCCTGAAAGGGATGTTGTGCAGTGACATTTGTGTTGCAGCAGGGCTAGGAAGGGATTTACATGACATCATTATATGGCATCAGGGAGTCCAGGGTTTAGAGCAAGGGTGGGAAACATGTAGCGCTCCATCCTGGAGTCTCCAGATGCGAGTCCCAGAGCTGTACTTGGCACAACCAAAGGTGAGGCTTGCTGGGAGCTTTGCAGTCCAAAACATGCAGGGAGCAGCACAATTCTCACCTATGACATAAAATGTTGTGGTGGGGGATGCAGGCCTCTAAGACCAAGGACACATGACTTAATATGGGCTGACTCAAATCCAGGACTGGTTCTGCCAGTAGGCAACATCAGGTAACCACAGCAGGTAGCAGATCCTGGGGAACAACAGTGGCAGCCTCCCTGACCATTCATCCTGGTACCCCCAGCCATTCCATTCTGTTGGAGGGCAGAACTGTGTGTGCAGAACTACCCTTCCTGCATCTCCTAAAATTGCCCTGCTTCCTTCCTGTGGGGTGGACATCATGATATCACCAGTGTTGAAGTAACATTCAATTAGCAATCCAGTTCACTTGTTTAATTTTAAGAGGGGGGACTGGGGTATGTGGACATTAGGCATCATCTATGTCTTTTGCCTCAGGTGGCAAAATGTCTTGAGCTGGCTTGAGCTTTACAACCATGCAGGTCAGTAAAGTCACAGGTCTGAGCGAGATTTTGGAGTGAGGGAGGCAGATTTTCATGTCATGACTGTTGTAACTGGAGCATGGGACCACCAGAGGAAGCCTTTTCAACTCCAGCCCTGCCAGTATGAAGCTTAAATTGCTTTTGAGTCTATTTTGAACTAAAACCAGCCCTCCACATTTGTGAGTTTGACTTTTGCAGATTTGTTTATGGGGGAGGAGGTTTCTCCAACTCTTTCTCCCCTGTACCTCAGGCGATCTTCTGGGGGAACCTTCTGTCTCAGCACCTCTGATTAGGCCGTGCAGCCATGTAACATCCCCAGTCCTCCTCCTTCCCCATCAGCTGTTGTATGGTCAACTAAGAACAGATCACAGCCTCATTTCTCAGACCACGAACCCTTTCCTGATGCCCTCTGCACCCAAGAAAGGAGATGAATGAAAGAGAAGAAGTATAGGGCCACATTGCTGACCATCCCTCTTCACCTGACCTGGGCCATTTCTGCACAAGACTATTATAGCGTGGTGATTTGACTTTCAACATCTTATGGAATCCTGGGGTTTGCAGTTTAGGGAGGACTGCAAATCCCAGGATTCCATAGGATGTTGAAAGTCGAATCATCGTGCTATAAGAGTGTAGTGCGGAAATGGCCCTGGTTTGGACCATGGATGCCTGTTCTCCCCACCATATCTCGGCCCCCTTCTCATAGACACATACACACATGTTTTGATATTTATGCTTTTCCACTCTTGTGAGGGTCCAGTGCCCCTAACTCTAGCAAATGTGGAGGGCCAACTATATTTATATTGCAGCCTAGTTGCTGTCCATGTGGAAGAGAAGCAGAGGAAGGGTATTTGTGATATAAATGAACATCATGGTCAGTAGGGTTTTATTGTATTCCAGGTGGAGGTTGGCAAGTGTACATGCCTAGCTAGAACTCACCCTTGGTTAGTTCTTCTGCCACAGTGAAATAGCTGCCTTGGGAGACTGGGAGGTAGGGTTAGACTAAGAGAAAGAGACTGGCTCACAGTCTCTTTGGCTGGCAGTGGAAAGTTCTTCATGGCTCCTTCTTCATGAATCACTGGAGTGGAGAAACTGAAAACTAGTGAAGCTTCCTCCACCCCCTTGAGAAATACAAATATTGTAATGTACTATACATGGGGTTGCTTTTGAAATGTGTTTTGAAATGTCAACTGGCCCAAAAAAGTACAGCCAGATTGCTAATGCGTAAGCATACAACTCTCTTGTTGCAACAACTCCACGGTCTGCCAGCCCATTTCTGGGCATAATTCAAGTGCTGGTTTTACAACTCTATATGTCTTAGGTCCAGGTTACTTGAAGAACTATATTCTTCCTTATGAACTTGCCTGTGCTCTGAGATGTACTGGGGAGGCCCTTCTCTCTGTCCCACCACCTTCACAGGTACATCTGGTGTGAAAACAGGAGACAGGGCCTTCTCATGGCTGCCCCTAAGCTCTAGAACTCCCTTCACAGAGAGATTAGGGCACTCTCCCTTCTCTCTTTTATAAACATCTGAAGTTTGTTCAATTTCAACAGACCTTTGAGGACTGATTGTTTAGACAGGATGGGCCTACAATGTGCTGGATTTTCAATTTGTTGTGCCATTGTGTTTTTTATGGCTTGTATTCTTAAGTGGTTTAAAATTTTTTGATAGTTTAATCGCTGTTTGAGTTTTGTATTTTCTGAATTTTTAACTATGTTTTCTTTTTTAAGCTATTGTAAGCCACCTTGAGTTCCAAAGTGAGAAAGAAGTGGGATATAAATAATTATAATAATAAGAAGTACAAAGCCCATGGAGGGAAAAAAGAAACCTTTCTATAATACTATGATTATGGGAAGGGACAAGCTTGTGGCAGGAATATGTGACATAGAGACTTCTTTGTCCTATTTTGCTCCCAGTTACAGTGTTGGAAGCTGATAGTACTCTTGTCTGGTATGTACATGTGTAAAATAAAGTGAATAATTTTAGAATTATTTAAAAATAATTTCCTGGTGAGTGATTCCCAATTAATTTGGAGAACCAGCTTCTTAGCCTGGTTTCCAGCTCAGGTTTAACCATGGTTAATGTTAATCTCCACACAAGTATTATAATAATCATAGTAAAGGAAAGAGAGGGTGAATTTGCATGGGAACAGTAAAAGAGAAGGAGCCAATAAGCTCAGGAGACATTGATCTTTTCATCAGATTGAAGAGCTTGGAAAGCATTTTAACTTTACTTGGCCTATGTGTAAGAAACATCCTCTCCAAGCCTAGCTGGATTGCTGTAACTCCCATCAGCCTTACCTAGCATGTCTATGTCAATGATGGAAGTTGTAGTTGAACACAGCTGGAGAAAGAGGGATCTTGTTGGGGATAGATGGTGCAAAACAAACCTGAAACCTCCCTTAGGACCGTCAGATTGAGTTAACTATTCTACATATTCATATTTGATTTGTTGCTGCATTTTCGTATGCTGGGAAACTGCAGTTGGCTTTAGGTTCCCAGTTTAGCAGTTTAGAGAATACCCAGAGTGTAGAATCACTACTGAATGTGATGAACTGCAGAGGAGTTTCATATCTGTTTGGTAACACATGATGACATTTGCATGTCTGTGCCAGTCTCTTAAAACTCTAAAGCAGTTAGAACATAAACTAGAAGTCTCTTTCCCTGTCACACTAAACACATTGACCTTTATCTGATGCTGAAAGTAGCGCTAAAAAAGGTCACCTATTTCAGTATTTTTTAAATTTCATAGTATGTGTAAAAGACTGTATTTCAATGTATGTGTAAAACAACGAAAGGTTAAGATATTTCAGGTGAAGAGTCCATAAAACACCGTTGTTATAGTGTTTTGGTTCTGCTCCATGCATACTAATGTTGACCTAACTTAACCTCATGCAAGCTTATCTTAATGGCTGGCTGTGGCTTGGGACTAGTGCTTTTTCTATTACAGGAGAGAGTATTTTGTCACCTTTGGAGCACTGTTGCTCTGCATTCCCATCTTCCCTAGCCAGTATAGCCTGTGATGAAGAATGATGTGAATTGCAGTCCAATAATATCTGGAGAGCCACATGTTACCCACTCTGACTTTAGATCAGAGCTGAGGAACCTCTGGTATTGTAGATGCTGTTATACTACAAATCCCATTATCACCAACAACTCATTGACCATGCTGACTGGGGCTGAAGACATTCACCAATATCTAGAGGGCCATACGGGTTCCCCATGCTAATTGTGGGTCATCTCACTAGAACAAATCACTTGGGTCATGGAGATCAACCCAGATTCTGGGTGTTTATTGGCTGGATTGTTTTGAGATTATTTTCCTCTCTTACAATTTTCATTCACAAATGTGCCCCAGAAATCCACTCTTTTGCAAAAGTAAGCAGTGTACATATTTTTACCCAGAGGCAGTTATTATCCCCTCTCCCAGAAGTGGCATGATGCTGTTGATAGTGCATCCTTAGATTTCCCCACCAGCACATGGTATTGTTCTTCCCCTCTGTTCTTGGTTTGGTGGTTCCCATTGCCTGTGTGATTTCACATAACTTGGAAGTGACTGGATTTTGCCATATCAACAGTGTCCTTGATGAAGGAAGCCTATCCTATCTGCAGCACCATGTCTTCCACTGACTGTGGACCAGAGCACTTTTCCATATATATGTATGGCTTCTCTGTTAAAAAGGAGCAAAGCAGGAGGATTTTTATGTATCCTTTTGAAACACACAGTTGATATGGCCACAGGGAACTCTCAGTCAGCTGCAGTTCCCTGTCCAGTATGCTTGTATGGGAAGATTAATAGCTTCCTTGGGTACTGTGTGTGATGAAATTCTTGCTTTTACGGGGAGGGTACAAATGTACCTGAAAAGAAGAGTTACAACACATATTTACCCTTGCTGAGTGAGTGCAAATAATGGAGCACTTCTGCTCTGCCACTCTTAGATCTTCTTGTCTATAAACCTTATTTTTTGTATAATGTGGCATCAGGTTTGGTGCAGAGCTTGGGAAACTGATGATAACCCCCAGAACCTTTCAGTGTTGAGAATTCTGGAAATTGTAGTCCAGAACATAATTTGTTCAAGCTGTGGTCAGCAGCCAAGGATTCTGGGAATTTTTTAGTCTGAAAAGAAATAATCAAGACCAATTGTAGTACCAAAAAGTAATGTTTCCAAGCCCTGGATGGGACATCCCAACAGTATCCTCTCCTGGTACATTACAATTGTTTTTCCTTATTTGGTTCTGCTTCATTCTGACCAACTGAGTCTGAGGGTGTTCCCATTTCCATTTCCCACAGTGCCCCCAACAACTGACCTTTGGAAAATCAGAAAATTAAAATGGCAGCTTGTTCAATATCCAGCTGCCCAAAGGTCACTGGAGTGCTGTTGCCTGCAGAAGACCCACTGATGTAAAAAGAGGCCCACCCCATCCCAGACTGAAGAGGATTCTGTTGAATCCAGAGGAAGGCCTGATAGAGCATTGCCATTATTCCAATTGAATATCTGTTCATGCCCTCATTTCATTAAAAAGCATTGTTAAGAACAATGTTATGGGGAGAAATGACAAGAATGGAGACAAACAAGTCAGTACTGCACATACTCAACTTCTGAAAAAGAGAATAAATTGTTTGTGTGAATGCAGTAAAGTGAATGCTTTCCTGCAGGTTCTCCTACGCCTTCAAAATACTGCATTTTAGTAAGATCCTAAAAATGCATACTGATTATTTTGACAAATTGGGTTAATGTGCCTCTCACACATAGCTTGGACTTGTCAGCTTAGCTTCTGCAATGTTTGTCTTGCAAAAGCTAATTCCAAACCATTCTCTCTCATGGAGGAATAAGAATAGTACAACTTTAGATGAGATGATGAACATCTAGTGTCCTGGTACATAATCAGTATTCAGCAGTAGGAGTACTAGTAGTGCCACTTGTAACCAATGGGCATAAAAATAGTGCAAAGTGTTGTGCGGGAGTGATTGTTTTTTACAGGAGAAAGAGTTGGAGAGAAGAAAAGATGGCAGGTGAGCGTGGAACACCCACAGGACCACTCCTCACCAGTCTTCCGTTCTTTGTTAAGATGCACTGATCATGCTGTCCCTGCCCAGCCGCTTTGGCCCCTTTGGCTTTAGCAAGCCTTGATCCCAGTTCTTTCAACATAACTTTCCTGACATTGTTCGTTTTGTTTTTCCTCTGCAAATCTGCTGCCAAGGGGGATTAGCATCAGAACTTGGCTTAGATACCCTGCTTGGAACAGGTATCTTTGCTGATGTGATCCCTATGTGCATGAGAGTCGATAATTGGGCACTCATTTGGCTGTGTGCCTGGGATCTCCTTGAGGGGTGGGGGTGGGGGGGATAGTGTTTACCTTGTCACTTTCATTGGCTTTTAATTAAGAATCAGAGCAGAGTGGATTTGCGTAAGTGACAGTGCCTGTTTTGTCTCCCAGCAGCCTACCAGGCCCTGTGAGAAAGACTTATGTTTAGGACAGCTTCCCCAACATGGGATCTTTCAGATGTGTTGGACTGCAATCCCCTCCATTCACACCCACTAGCTGGGGATGATGGGGGTTGTAGTGCAACACATCTGGAGAGCACCTCATTGGAGAAGGCTAGTTTAGTGGCTCTCTACCAGTGACCCCAGTACGTTTGCTTTCATTCCTTTCCTTTATCCCCTGAGCTCAGCTTCCTACCTCTGTCTCCAAGGTCACAGTCTCTGCTGTCCTGAAAGCAGAAAAAAGCATCACAGACACACACAGACATACATACTGTCATGAATGGGTGAAATATTCCCCCAAGAGCTTGGGACTGTCTGCTTACACCTTGAAACCTGAGCAATGTGATGATGAAAACATTCTTTTTACTGCAGGATGACAAATGTCATAAAGTGAAAAGAGCAGGCAAACTAGGTAACCTACCAGGTCATTCCCATCAGCCAAGAGGAGGGAGCACTTTATGGTGATGCGAGCATTGAGCAAGCCCCTGTTTTTATAGATTAGATAACACTGCTCTCAAAGAAAAGTAATTTAAATTTCCTTTACTCTGGTTCTCGTCTGCTGTTTGTAACTTTCCTCACTTGCTCAAGTCACTTGGGAGCTATTTGCTTGGCCTCCACTGTTATGTGGCACATTGTGGTTGATAGTGTGGAGTACTGATCTTGCCTTCTGGAAAGGGGTCAGATTAGCTGCCCATCTGGGCTTGTTTTAATTATTGCTTCCAAGAGCAAACAATCAGAGGTATAAATACTTATGTGCAACTGAGTGAGAGTGAGTATGTGCCTTTGAATCACCTGTTGACTTATAGCAACGCCATGAATTTCATAGTGTTTTCTTAGGCAGGAAATACTCCCAGGTAGTTTGCCATTTCCTTCCTCTGAAATATAGCCTATAAGACCTTGGTAGTTCCCTTCCCAAGTACTAACTGGCCCTGACCTTGCTTAGCTTCCAAAATCAGATGGGATCTGATGCCTTCAGGATATTTAGACTCTAGGATTCCATTAAAAAATCCAAGCAAGCACAGGAATCCCAGTCTTTGAGTGTATAGTATGCAACTTACTATACTATAGTATAGTATGTATCCTACACCTTTAGAGCAGGCTAGACAGTGGACCAGTGTGAACAGTGGAAGGGTGGATGTGGACATCTGGATTCTTTATGTATCTGTCAGCTTGGGTATGTTACCAGTGTGTGTGTGTGGGGGGATATATTGACCACCATGCACAGGAAGATGTGTAGATATTGTTTATGTGATACAGTCATTTTGTTCATCATCATCCCTAATGAACAGAGCAAATGAGGCCAGGCCCTGGTTCAGCCCTCATATCTGTCTCGCAGTGCAGATGGGATTGTATCCCCTACCTTCCTGGCCATCTGTATGCAGTTATAATAAGTGATACCATGTTGGATACAAGTGTCTTTGGGTCACAGCCAGGATACGCTTTTGAAATATTTTGAAATGCACAGCCTGTCTCCGAAACATAGGTGTAATTTGGTATACCGTAGGAGTACCAGGTCTGAGTTCTTTCAAAGAAGAGAGATCAAACTAATTCCTCAATAAAACTCCACATTTTGAAATGTGTGAGAAATGTTATCATCTTTTAATCTCAGCAGTTAACTGAGTAATGTGTATAGCTTTAGCTCAGCCTAGAGAAACCAGTTCACCTATTCTTCTCACTAGCTGTCCATATAATGGTCAGGATCCCGCATCTGGCTTGCATAGCGTAAAATCTCTGCATGTGGAGTTACTCATTGGTTGTGTATGTTGGATAAAACAGTTATACAACTGTTTTGGATAAAATAGTTATACAACTGAATACACACATGAATGTGCACCAAATGCACAACAAAATGTGTATGAGAGTCATTGTGTGCATGCCCATCTCCATGTACATCTGCATGAACAATGACACTGCATGTACAACTCCACTTCTGTAACCTTGAACTGAATGAAGACGTTCCACAGTGGACAAAATAGTCCAACCACTTCTGTAGAAGAACATATGTACTACACTAGTAGGATTCTGAGCAATGTGTCCAGCTTTAGTCCAAGCTAGAAAAAACAAATAGATATAGTGTCTTTCATCCAAGCATGCTTGCCTCTGATTTAGTACCTCTGGGGAATCAACCCTTCCACCAAGAATGCCTGCATCCTCTGTTCAAAGCCTATATCTCTGGTTGCTTTGACCCCAGCTACCCTTATCTACCCTTCCCTTTCTAAATGAAGGAATGCCAAAGACAGGGAATGTCCTCTGCAGTTCTCAGTGTCTTCTACATATGGATCCCGTATGCCCTCATTAGCTCTTGTTCCTTCATGACCCCAAATCAAATCCAGGTATATGGAAAGGAGGCAGCTATGTCTTGAGCCTTCCCCTTACTTACTGCTTAGAAGTCCATGAAGCCCATGTCCTGGTGTGTATTTTTGGTACATGGGCTATGTCACAATTGGTGGACCAAGCTGAGAACTGATCTGGTCAGAAATGCCAAATGAGTTTTCTCATTTTCCTCTGAATATCATTTTAAAAGTTTCAGAACTATATGAAATATAAGAAAAATGTAACTTAATCTGCTACTTCATTTCAAGTCAGATCATTATGTCTGCCTAACCCAGTGTGTGGTCTGCTCCACCCACCTCCAGTTTTGTGTATTTTTCGGATATTTTGAGGTACAACTGGTGGAGAAATGAATGAAGAAGAATGGGATATTTTTAGCAAAAGAACTGAAAGCCCATAAATGTTTCCCAGGAAGCATCTCCCTGTAAACCTGAGTGCACAGCCCATGGCCTGCAGGCCACACATGACCCCTTGGGGCCTATTGTGCTTCACTTTGTCCCCTCTTGCCACAAGCACTGCTCTAGCATCAAAACACTGCAATCTGATTTGAGATTGCTAGTAGGGAGGTTCTGGTGGTAGTGGCTCAGTCTCCACCCCCCCGGCAGAAACCTGTGACCAGCAATCTGACTGGGGTCCTCTGAGCAATGTCTTGTGCATCCCAATTAAAGGTCTCCTTCCCAAGACCCAGAAAACTTGAGCCTCCCCCTCCCCTCCAGTATATGTGTATGTTCCAGTATATTCATATGTACATATGCCAGCACCTTGGAGCTGAAAAAGGTTTGCTCTCCAGCACTGAATTGTGGCTGTTACTTCTTAATTAGCATATTTGGGACTGTGTTTTTAAAGAAGGATAATAATGGACTGTTTAAATAGTATCTGGGTATTATGACTTTAGTGTGCAGGTGTGGTATCACATGACTGAAGCCATTTCTGCACTAGATTGTTATAGTGCTATGATTCCACTTTCAACATCCTATGGAATCCTGGGGTTTGCCGTTTAGGGAGGGGCCACTTGGCCCCTCCCGAAAAGGCAAACCCCAGGATTCCATAGGATGTTGAAAGTGGACTCATAGGGCCATAACAGTCTCGTGCGGAAATGGCCCGAGTGTTGATCCAAGCAAAAAAAAAACACACACCAAAAAACTAAAATTGAATGTTTGAGATTTGGAGTAGGACTTTGGGAGATCAGGGTTTAATTACTTGTTCAGCCATGGAAACCCAGTGGGTGACCTTGGACAGATCATACTCTCTCATGCTCAGAGGAGGCAATGGCAAACCACCTCTGAACAAATCTTGCCAAGAAAAGCCCGTGATAATGTCACCATAGGATTGCCATAGGCCAGGCATTATATGAAGGTACACAACAATAATAATTTCCCTCCATAGAGTACGTCAGAGAAAAGAACTCTATCCTAGCAATGTCCTTGACATGCCAGTTTTCTATGTACCAGGAAAGGTTTTTATAAACAGGAAATGTCACATTTGTGTGTCCTGGCCTGCAGGCCAAAGTGTTAGATCTCAGAGGCACATTTGTCATCTTACTAAGAACCAGGCATTAAGAAATGTTAGTATGAGATAGACAGAATGTGTGTGGTGGATGGGAATGAAGGCAAGTTAATTTTATTACAGTCAGCCCTCCACATTTGCAGGTTTCACTTTTGTGGATTTGATTATTCACGGATTATTTGCTGTCAGCTCTGCTGCCTCCCTATGCCATTTTTAATAGTGACTGCAAGCCTCATGAGACTGAGAAACTGCGAATGAGGCTTCTAAGTCCCTATTAAAATTGGTGAGGGGCAGCAGTGGAGGTGGCAGAAAGCCCCACCACCCACCCACTTCTGCCTTGTGAAGGAACCCTGATGCCTCAAAGGAATCCACAGTGGGTTGAATATGGTGATCATACTTTTTTGTGTGTTAAATGTGGTTTAGGAAGGCCTAGAGTTATTCACGTTTTTTTCACTTTCATGGGGCTCCTGTGCCCCTAACCTAGCAAATGTGGAGGGAGGACTGCATATTTTAATAGGATTTAAAAAAAACAACTATGATTCATATTGAACACTTCCATGGAATCTGATGTAAATAAGAGCAAGGCAGAATTCTGTTAATCTTCATGCTTGAGGATGCAGGGGGAGGGGAACCAAACTCAAAAACTTGCACTGTGTAAATTGGAGGTAGTTTCTGATCAAGAACCAATGTGGTGTAGTGGTTTGAACCTAGGACTGTGACCCTGGAGACCAGAGTTCAGATCCCCATTCAACCATGGAAACCCAAGTGATGACCCTGGGCAAATCATTCTCAGCCTTAGGGGGAGAAAAAGGCAAACTCCTGAACAAATCTTGCCAGTAAAACCCCATGGTAGGGTTGCCTTAGGGTCTTCATAAGCCAGAAGCATCTTGAAGGTGCACAGCAGCAAAGGCTCTTTCTGCACCATATGCGATTAGCATGTTCTTCTGTTACAATTGCAGCATTGCCATTCCTGCCATGGTAGCAGGTTAGGAATGCTGTCTTCCACACCCTTCTGCTGTAAGTGGATGAGTAGCAGTTTTGCCACCGGTATTCCTTCTGCACTACAGCATCCTTGCTCATTCTCTTTCCCTGCCTTCATTCCACCCCACCTCCCCTGATTGGTTGGGGGGAGGGTTGTTTGAGGGTTTTTTGGGAGCTGTACTAGTGCAGCCATGTTGTACCATCATGACACTCAGTACACTATTGTAAGTTTGCACTATAATGGTAAAAATTATTTTAAAAATTAAGAAAATTAACTCAAAAATAAACACGGAGAGGTGGTAGATACCAAATTTGCCATGCCATGGAAGTCACTGAGGGAGAGACAAACTGGGCACACCCACACTCCGCCCACTTCTGGATCCACGATAATAGGAAATCCTATCAAGCACTATTATGGTACCTCACTGAGCTGGCTGGCAGGACTGAAGTGCTAAAAGAGGCTCTTAATGTTTTTTTTCTGGAAATAGCATAAGGTGGTTTGGTGATGCTTGGGGATGGGATAGCGGCTGGATAGCCATGATATATGGTAGCACAACTCCTGGGCCCTTCTCGCATGCCAGTTCTGTTGTGAAATGGCCTTGGGAGCGTCACATGATTGCGAGGACTGTTTCACACAACGTCCTCACAATCGTGTGATGCTCCAAGGCCAGTAGGCGGCGATCACACATTATATCATTTTCAGCTCCTTGCTGAAAATGATGGATTGCGCGTCCCTCCGGGGCCCCACACACACTTGTGTGTGGAGCCTCTGGACTCACGGCCATCACACTTCCTCCCCCAACGCAGCCTGGGAAAGTACCCAGCTGCGCTGCAGAAGGAAGGGGCGGAGCGCTCGCACTTCCTTCTGGCCAGCACGGAGCTGGTGCGGAGGAGGAGACACAAGTGCCTCCGTCAAGAGGCTTCTCATGTGATCCCCTTGTGCCGATGCTGGAAAAAGGTACGAAAAGGGCCCTGGACTGGAAACAACCCACTGCTGTTGTGGGATAGTGATGTTGTGTGGAAATGGCTAAAGTTTCTGATCCCTAGGAGAATCCCAGTGGGTCAGGTTCAGGTTTAGGGAAAAATGTACCCTTCTGGCATTGCAGTGTATTTCTTGACTCCAGTTAGATTTTCATTGTCTCCCCTCCCAAGGGAAGAAGTCACTGTGATGGGGCCAAGAGGCAGACAACCAGAGTATGTGCCTTCAGCTTCATTGCATTATGGTTTATTGAAAAATGTCATGGGATACTTTTGTTTGTTTGTTTCATGTTTGTTACTTTGGATCAAACAAACAAAGAAACAAACATCCTAAGGGGAAAAAATAGTAGATTTGTTAGCATAACATTTTTGTTATGGATTATTGTTTTTGTTTGTGAAAACTGAATGTAGCAAGTGGCTGAAACTCAGGGGTCCCATTTACAACTGTTCAAGAGATACTGGTGCAAAAAGTCTACATTTTAAGCCTAGCTCTATGTGAATTCTGCAACCACATATGACTCTGGAGGACTAAAGTGTCTGAGGGTTAAATAAAGACATAAATAGTAAGCACCAACACATCTTCAGAACACTTAGGGCTCTGTGTTCTCTTCAAGAAAAATAACTCAAAATCTCATTCAAGGAAAAAAACACACCCACTAGATTTTGTTACACATATACACACATTTAATTTATATTTTCAAACGTTTCATTATTTCTGTGTAGTCTTTGAGAGGATCAGCTCTTAGTGCCTCTTACCTCACCTATACCTGTGATTTCCCCAATGGCCCCCACCCCACTTACACCTTTGACTGTCCTCTGTCAGCCATTTTGTGGACTTGGCTGCTGCTTCTCTTGTCAGAATGCTAGCTCTGCTTTGTTCCTTGGCAGCGGTTGCCTTGCTCCAGGAGTGTTGCTGCAGCTGCATTTATGTTGTCAGTGCAATGGCTCATATGTAGGTGTAAAATGAACAGACTGGGAGCTTCCAGCAGCTCCTTCTTTTAAATCAAATATCAACCTTGTGCTTGACTAGTGGTGTTTCTAGATGAAAGACAAACAGTGGTAGCGATCAAAGACATTGTAGAACTCTTCCGTCCAACTTCCTTAATGGCTTTTCATTACGAAGATGGCAGAAGCATTAGGAAAGCACTGGAGGTTAACAGATGTAAGATGTCATTATCTGGACCCAGCATAAAATTCCATGAATGGGTCAGGACTGTCATACGATGGAAGCCCCATCTGCAGAGCTATGCCAAGATTTGTTATCACCTCAGTCAAAGGTCAATGTGGCACCTCTTCATCATGTAACTCTTGTCTAGATGCTATATGTAAATATCTCCTGCATCAAGTTGTGGGAGAGGTAGGTATGAATATTATGATAAAGAGTTAAAATGGAGCAAAGTATGATGAGAGATATTTGAAAGATCCCTAATGTTACATACGCTAAGGACTTTGAGTGTCATTTACTCCCAGATGTAAGAGTCCAGGGCTGGAAAAAAAACTCTGAAAATCACATAGAAGTCACATTGTAACTGGTAGCAACATGTTACAGGCAGTGTGGGAAAGGGACATAACTCAGGGGTGGAACAACTGTTTTGCCCCTTGTTCAGTCCATAGCATCTGCAGTCAAAAGGATCAGATAGCAGGTGAAGAAGGTCTGGGTTAAACTTGGACGGCTATTTTATGAAGGCACTTCATTGATACTTTTCTTTAGTTGTGGGCCACATAGGCTTGAATGTGATCTGTTGGGACCTGCCTGCCATGGAAGGGTTCATCTAGAACCTGAAATGTGGTATTCTTGGAGTTTACATCAGCCTTTCTTTCTCTGTCTTCTTCTGCCACCCTGTTTCCTCTTTCTTCTCTCTCTCCTTTTGCCACCCTTTCTCTTCCTCTGTAATCTATTTTCTCTTTCTCCCGCAATGGCTTCACTGTCCTACTGCAACTCATTTTATTTTCTTTCCGTTTTCTCAACTTTTATCAAATCTCTCGCCTTTTTTCCATTCACTATATCCTTCTAGCACTCCTCTTCTCTTTGTTTCTTCCACCTGCCCCTTTTGACTGTCTCTCTGACAGCTTTTTGACACCCCATTTTTTCCCTTCTTCTGATACCTCTTCTTTCTCTGTTTCCCTCTTCCTGCCCACACACAGGTCCACTAGTGGAAGACAGATCTTTTTTTTGTCAGAGGTCTGAACTGATTGCCAATAGAGGGTTTTTGAACCCAGGTCCATCCCTGCAGTAGAAAATGCAAGGCCAAATAGGGCAGTGGTCTGACTCTGTTTAAGGCAGCTGCATATGCTTAACCTTATATTTAACCTTACCACAAGGCTGTAACTAGGGTGCAGCTAAAATAACATAAATGGAATGTGAGTTCCAGGTGTAAAACTGGTATTTAGAGTCACATGTCCTTCCTGCTAAAATAATAATTGCACTGGAAGCCATGTGTTCATTTGTTTGCACCATTTACATCTCACCTTTACACTTTTATTCATTTTGTATGCCACTTTTCCACATGGGTCGAAAGGGACTCACAGCACGAGAATAAGAATATCTATTTGTCATTGCAATAAATATTATTACAATAAATAAGGAGTATCTACTGTATATACTCACGTATAAGTTGACCTCATGTGTAAGTCAAGGACAGGTTTTGGGGTGAAAATGATAGATTTTGATATGACCCATGGATAAGTTGAGGGTCGTTCTATAGAAAGAGAAGAGCACCAGCACTATCTTGGGGCGCTTGTCATCCTTGGCTGCCACCACCACCATTTTCCCACCCAGGCATTCAAAAAGGCCTTTCACTGCTTTACTCAGAGAATGGGATGACTCCTTTTCTAATAAAAATTAAACTACAGTATTAACTCTTATTAAAAAAAAAAGGAACCACCTCCTTCTCTGAATAGAGTGGTAAAAAGTGAGAGCTTAGTCCATCCTGTAAGAACATAAAAGCAGCAGCCCGCTCTACTGTCTCAAAGGCCATTTTCGCCCTACACTGTTCGAATGCTGTTATTCTACTTTCAACATCCTGTGGAATTCTGGGGTTTGTAGTTTCCTGAGGCCAAAGAGCTCTCTGGCTGAAAATTCAAAGTGCCCCTCTCTAAACTGCAAACCCCAGGATTCCATAGGATGTTGAAAGTGTAATAATAGCACTATAACAGGGTAATGCAGAAATGGCCAAAGCTCCTTTGAGGGGAAGCATCATTTTCCCATCCAGGTATTCCAAAGGGTGCTGCAGCAGAGGGAGTAGAGGAGGGCAGTGCTTCTTTAAGGCTCTCCCAGGATAGACAAGCTCTCACCTTTTGCCACTGTCCTCAGAGAAGGGGATGGTTCCTTTTGTGATAAGAGTTAAGGTATAGTACTTACATCGACCCATGGATAAGTCAACCCACATTTTTGAGTCAATTTTTGACTAAATTTTTTAAACTTATGACATGAGTATATACATCATTCAGTTCAAGACATAGTCTAAATAAATTAATTTCAAGAATGTTAACTTTATAAAATTTTATTATCATAGAATCCTGCTCAAGGGGGGTCATAATATCAGTTTGAAACACTGAACAGTACAAACAAACAAGTAAACTCCATACTTGTGAAAAAGAAAACCTAAAACACCAACAAAAGCAAAGCGCATTGGACTACATCTCTAACCACAGAGATGAACTTCTTGGGGTCGGTCATTTTTTAGAGTTGTGCCAAACACAGAGAAAGCGTGATCATAATCACTGCCAGGTAAATATAATGAAGAAACTGTCAGATCCAAACAGTATTTGGATCAAAACTCCCTGTGAAGATCTTGAAAGATGGAGAGGAATGCCCTCTAAAATCCATGGGTTACAGACATGAAGATCTCTGAAGATGAGATCCAGGACTTTGAAGTTGGCAGGTTACTGGTAGTAGCTAGTGTAAATGGTGCAGAATATGTTTCTAACCTCCACTGTTCACTAGCTGCAGCCTCTAAACAATCTCCAAGAGTAGCTACACGTACAGTTTATTACCATAGTCAGTCCTGAAGGTTAAAGGATACAGAAAGCTATTTGAAAGTTTTTGTTCCTCATCCCTCATAAAGGCTACAATAAATGTGACTGATATGAAGCACCTTTGACCATTGCTATAGTTGCTTATCCAATGGCAACAGTGGATCCAGTAGAAAAATTATGCAGGAGAAGAACACATATACTGTTGCTAGAAGATAGATTACATACTCTCCAGGCTTTGGATTTCCCAAGTAGAATAATGTCCCATCTTTTCTGTATTCACCATGACTGTTTTAACCTTCATCTACCTGACCACAGCTTCCAGAGACTAATTCAGGATGGTGGCAGCTGTTCTTAGGAAAAGAAATAGAGATCTGGGTATCATCAGCACATTGATGAAACCCAACTCCAAAGCTTTAGATGACCTTTCCTTGTAGATTGATACAGATATAGGATAGTGTAGGATAAAACTGATCTTTGTGAAACCATGCAATGTACCTCCCAGGAGATAGAACTGTAGGATTGCAAGAGTAAAGACTGGAGAGGACTCCCTGGACCATTAATGGCTGTGCAGAAAAGGGAATTTCAGTAAGTGTTGTTTATTACCAAGTTTCAGGACAAGCAACATCTACTGAAATTCCCTTTTGTACAACCACTAAAGGTCCACGGAGTACTCTCAAGTTTTCAGTTTGGCAACCCTGTGGAACAGGGAACTTTCTATTAGCCTCTTTCTTGGATTTCTTTGACCAAAGATGCAAAACCAAGATAATAATTTAAAAACCCAACAAGAGATACAGAATATATACCTAAAAATATAAAACAACAACATGACTATAAAAACATATTCCCAACAGTAGCAGCATATATCATCCTCAGGAAGAACAACACTGGTAGTTGTGGTGGGATCCAGGAAAGTAAAGCCATATCAAGATAATTTTTGGGGAGGTGGGGTGGGGTGGGGGAGGTCTTAGCAAAGCACTGAGAGGAACATGGGATGAGGCCCAAGGCAAACCTCTGTGGGAAGAATATTTCACAAAGTCGATGCCACCACTGTGAAGCCCTTCTTTGCTACTGGATCTCATTCAGCAACTGTAGCTTGTGCAGGGTCTGAGATGTTGGGTGAAGCATGATTGGTGACTTCTATAAAAAAAGATAGTCCTGCATTCCAGATGTTGCCATTCTGCTGTATCAAATGCTGCAGTGAGATGAAGGAAAATTAAGAGAAAAGCTTTACCTTTTCTCCCCCCAGATGAGGTTCATCTAGCAGGGCAGCTAAATCTATTTTTGTTCCCTGGTCAGGTTAAAAGGAAGACTGGAAAGAGTCAAGGAAAAGATGCGTCTTCTGGAAGGCCCCAGAATTACTCTGCCATCAATAGGGCAGCCACATACTAGTTTCTACGCAGATACTGGATGTTAATCCCAAGGAAAATAAAGTACAATGTTATGGCTCTTCCCACACAGTGTCAAATTTTAGTAGTGTTTCATGGGTTATGTTTCTGTTATACTGAGAATTGCTCAGAAACAGCTGCAGCTGTCAAAATCACTGTGACATTGGGAAAATGATCAGGCACAATTCCCTGACACCAAATGCAGGTGTGTGACCTTCTTATAAGAAGCAACTTAACAGAGCTCCAGTTTTCTTCCTAGCCATTTTCATCTGTAGCCGTCAGGATGTCAATTATCCTTCAGAGAAGAATTGCCACTTTCTTTTTGACTGTGATCCTGTACCTTTAAAAGTTGTGTAAGAGGCAGAAATATAATGGGTGCACATTTTCCAGGCATGGTGGCAGAGTAAGGTGGAAACATCAACTGCTTTTTTTCTTTTTTTTTAAGTTCAACTCTGAATCTCAGCCTGGGAAAACCCATTGAACCAATGTGACTCATGCAAACTGTCAACTACCGTTTTGTTGCTGTTGCTGCTTTTGACCTGTTTGCAAGAGTCGGTAAAAAATGCCAGAACCTTGCCAGCACAAAAAGGTGGCAGCTCTTTATGTGAAAAGTGCAAGAACTATACTGGTCAGCATGAGGGAAAAGCGAAATATTCCCTTGAAATAAACTTACAGTTATAAAGAGAGGTTTCTTTGCTCAGTTTCTTTGCTTGGGGCCTGGACTTGGAAAAGTTATTTTTTGGATTATAATTCCCATAATTCCTTAGCCAGCATGAGAGCTGTAATCCAAAAAGTAACATTTTCAGACTCAGCTATAACCAAGTATTTCCTGAACTACTCCAACTTCACCCCCCATACCAAGTCTCCCTTATTTCATTCCCTGGCAGGTGTAAAATAGAATTTTAGATTTGGAAGAGACATTAGATGAGAATTTGAGAATCAATGCAGCCCTCCAGCTATTGTTGAACTGCAGCTCCGTGCATTCCTCACCCCTGGTCATGTCAGCTAGAAGATCTGGGAGCTGTAGTTCAACAGCATCTGGAAGGCCATACAATTCCATCCCCTAACTGAGGATCTTTCTGCACTACACTGTTATAGTACTGTTATTCCACTTTCAACATCCTACGGAAGGAAGTTGAAAGGATATGGAACAGGATGTTGATGCCTAATAAGCTTAACACTGGGATTTGCAGTTTAGAGAGAGGCATTTAGAATTCTCAGCCAGAGAGCTCTTTGGCCTCAGTAAACTACAAACCCCAGAATTCCATAGGATGTTGACAGTGGAATAATAGCACTAGAACAGTGTAGTGTGGAAAGGCCCCTAGGCTAATTACCTGTTCAATGCAGGAATCTTCAGAAAAGGAGAGGCCCTACTTCCAAGGCAGTTTGATTTACTGTTACTTTTATGGTTAGAACATTTATCCTAATATACGGCTGACATTTGCTTCCATACAGTTTCTCCCCATTACTTCTAGTTCTGCTCTCAGAAACAACAGAAAACAAATCTATTATATCTTATATCCAAAGGGATATTTGAAAACAGCTGTCATGTCTCTTCTTAATCTTTGCTTTTCCAAGCTAAACATATTTAACTGTTTTAACTGTCCTTCACTGGTTTAGAGCCACATTGTCTTTATCACCATTCTAGTCTCCCTCTGCTGGATGTCTTTTGGTTTGTTAACGTCCTTCTTAAAATGTGGCTTTCACAACTGCATACAGCCACTCCAGGTGTGCCTTGACCAAGTGCAGAGCAGAAGAGAACTTTTGCTTGCCCCACCCAAGATATTGCTTGTGCTGGTGCAGCCTCGAGATCATTTCAGCTTTTTTAGCAGTCACATCACAGTGCTTATGATGAGCAACTCTGACAATGAGATCCTTTTCATATGTATTCCCATCAAGCTCCTCGTCCTTCGTCCTATCCTTGTGTCTTTGATTTTTACCTACGTAAATGCAGGACAAGGACTGCTTGTTTCCACATGTGCCAGTCCACTGCCTTGTCTATGGCCATTTCCGCAATAGACCTATGGAATCTTGGGGTTTGCAGTTTAGGGAGGGGCCAGCCTCCCTAAACTGCAAACCCCAGGATTTCATAGGATGTCGAAAGTGGAATAATAGCACTATAACAGTCTATTGTGGAAATGGCCTGTGTTGGACTAGGTCCATTTAGACCTTCAGAACAAAGCAAAATCAACAATAGTTTGCAGAAAGGAGGGGTCTGCTGCTTGGAAAACTGGGACAGGGAAGGATGCTGGCCCCTCTGTGAACCTTAGATAGGAAGAGATACTAGCTTGGCATAGTATCATCATGTGGATCATAAAGAAAATTCTTTTCTCACCCTTTGTAATATATAAATGTTAAGATATTGGAAACTATGCATTTGGAATACAAACTAGACTTTAAAACCTAAAGTGGTTCCAGAAGACTTGAGTCCTTGCAAGTGGATGTATAAATTTCTCAGTTTCTGAAAACTGAGGGGGCTTTAAAATCAACTAAAATCTAAAATTTGATGTGTATGTATGTTCATGTGTATGTGGAGATGCAGCCCGCACAGGCCTGGAGAGTTATGTTTATAGCCCTGGGACCTTCGAATGTTCCCATCCCTGGTCTGGAACAAATGCAAACTAATTGTATTTATGGCATAAAAGGCTGTTCATGCAGGAAAGAATCAGCATAGAATCCATGAAGGGAATGCCCCATATCTGCCTGAAATATTGGGGAGCCACTGCCAGTTGGATTAGACCTGTCTTCCTCAGTGGCTGGGGATGCTGGGAGTTATAATTTGATGTCTCTGGCAGGCACCAGGTTGGAGGAAGCAAACAATATTGGCAAGATAGACCTGATACAATGTCAGACTTGGTATACTTTGTCCTGTCTTTTAATGCTAAGTGTGCTGGGTGTGTTTCTAATAGCGCTTCATGCATGCAAAAACCTTTCCAACCTTTCGTGATGAATAATTCTTGGGGTCAGCCAGATGTCTGGATCATGACTTTAACAATCCTCTTGTGTAGCAGGGTTGTGTGTGTGGATACACAGTTGTATGCTGAAAAGTTTGCAGTTGGCTGAAAAGGAACTGAGCAGGGGAGGAATCAACCGGTAAAAATTGTTCCGTAGATGCACAAAAGAACGACATTCGGTATGCAGCAGACTGGCACATGTGGAGGTTATTTTTTTTTTTTTGGATGGAGGAATTTTATATTAAAGAATTGTTTGGTTACAGAGGACTGGTGGGGGAAAGATACTTCTCATTCCTAGCTTAGAGCAATAAAATATCTTGTTAAAAACACTCTTTTCTTGGATAGTGTTTCTTTTGGGGGGGGGAGCAGGGAGAAACAGGATGGAAATTCCTGTCACACGGGTTGCTTGTGCAAAGGTGAAATATGCTTTAGTATCTGGAATTCCTGTTTCTGACTCATTCTCATTAATGCCTTGGATTCATCTGGAAGAAATCTCCAGCTCTCAACAAAAGCCTTTTACCAAAAAAAAAGAAAGAAAGAAAGAAAGAAAAAAAAGAAAAGAAAAGAAAGAAAAACAACTACCCCCCCAGCTTGCGAGGAGTAGTGTGTGTGCGTGTATGCATGTGTGTATATATCCATGTAATTGCTCGAAGATGTAAAACATTGGGGGACATTCCGGCAAAGCTGTGTGAGCAGACAAGCTTTTTCTGCAGAACGGCATTCATGCCAGCTGCTTGCAAGGAGGCCTACTTTATGGGCTGGCTCTTGTAAGACGGCAGGAGGTGTACATGGTATAAATTACTGAGCTTCAGTGAAAAAAGAAAAGAGAGAGCATGGGATGGAGGATAAATTAAAGCAATCTGGATGGTCATCATCTGGATGGAAGAGGCCAAGAGACTGAAATAATATTTTTATAGATGACTTGCAGAAATGAGACACAATGTTAAGAAAACAGCACCGGATGAGGAAGGAGGAGGGTTATGAGGAAGGGGTCTGGAAATCTGTGTTGTATGTGATCATGTCAGAGCTTGGAGAAATTGGTTTTCTAGGGCTGTGGCTCCAGAAAACAGTGCCAGATGGAGAAGGGGGAAGGGTTATTGAAGAGGATCTGGAAATCAGTATTGGATGTGATCATGAGCAAAGCTCAATGGTTCTTTAGGACTGCAACTCTGTACTGGCTGGGGGATTCTGAGAGCTGTAGTCCTAAAAAGCTCATAACTGTCCTAACCTCTTACTTGTACTACACTGCATGAAAACACAGCTGTGAAGTACAGAGTATAATGAGTTATGTTCAACATTTTTATTAAGTCTGCCTCGTTTTTAGATATGACCGTTTCTGCCCTACACTGTTAAAGTGCTCTTATTCCACTTTCAACACCCTATGGAATTCTGGCATTTGTCATTTACTGAGGCCAAACAGATCTCTGACTGAGAATTCTAAACGCTCCTCCCAAAACTGCAAATCCCAGGATTCTATAGGGCGTTGAAAGTGAAATAATAGCACTATAGCAGTGTAGGGCAGAAATGGCCTTTGTTTCTAGTCTTGGGGCTGCTGAGGAAAGCTTGACAGCAGGAAGGCAATGTTTGTTCAAATCTCAGAAACCAGAGGAGATCTAGATGATACTTCTGTGCATAGTCTTCAGTTTTGACTCTCTGGTTCCTGTTCATTTATCTCCCATCTCCACTCCTTTCTTCATACCTTTCTGTTGGCTCCTAAAAGTTGTCCTAGGTCAAGCACATTCATGGGCTGCACATTTTGCCTACACAGAGTTCTCTCCAAGTATAGCCTCCTCCATCCCTATTTACAAAGAATCTGGTATCTGGTGATATACTTCTGCTAGAGGCTCTGAAGAAATGCTGTGAGTTCAAGCAGAGAACACTCTTTCCATTTCCAGATGTGGCTTTTATTGAGCAATCACTCTCTCTCATTTTTAGAATTTTGCAGGAGCTCCACAAGATTTAATATTTATATTTAATTCATATTTAATCTGCTGCCCTGTGGTGTTTTCCCCATAGTTTCTTCTTTCTTTTTCTTTCCTGAAAACAGCCACCGTCAAGACTTGTTATAAAAGGAAAGACAGAATGCAAAAAACTCTTCTTTCGGAAGCGCTTGGCTTAGGTGGAAAAATAGTCCAAGCCAATAAGATAAATTCCTGGTGTTCTGAAAAGTTTGGGGAGCAGGACTTTAGTAGAACATCTCTTGAGTTCCACTGAAGTTCACTACACAGATTTATTTGTGCCACTTTGGGTCCCATACTGGGAGAAAGGCAGGCTGTACATTAAAAGTTATTAAATAATGTATGTATATATGCTGCATTCCACTTTGTATTGAACCCAGAAATTCAAAATGTTGTCATTTCTTCTTCCTAATCTAGTTTGAAATCCAAATTAAATGAGTGTTACAGGGGCCTAGATACCCTAAAGGCACCAGATTCCATGTGATCTTGGAAGCTAAGCAGGATAAATTCTGGTTAGTATCTGGATGGGAGGTCACCAACAAATAGCAGGTGCTGTAGGTTATATTTCAGAGGAAGGAACTGCCAAACTACCTATGAGTATTCCTTGCCTAAGAATGAAATTCAAGGGGTGGCCATAAGTCGTCAAATGATTTTAAGGCACATACATACATGCTTACTACACAAAGGTGCCACAAGGTTTGGGATATATTTATGGGTGATTTAATTGCTGCTTGTGGCTGCAAAACCTGTGCTCAGTTCAGTTAATTATTTGGTAACCTTTGTCTGCGGGCAGGCATGTTCTCTCTTCTGCCATGTCTCAGGTGTGAGATCTTTTGTTGTATTAAATCACATTTCTCATATTTTCATTGTGTGTGCCATATTCAAGTGTTCAGGAAATTACAGGATATTGATTGCCATGAATATTCATCAGTCTTATCTTGTATGTTACTACTTTCTGTTTGTACAATGTAAAGAGAAAATTACTGTGAAAGGAAGGTCTAACTGTTGCTATACCAAGAAGGTGTCTCTGAGTAAGGCTTCTGGATGAAATTTTGGGCATGGTATCCAAGACACATTGTGGGAACCAGTAATTCTCAGACCCTGTGGGGTAACTTACTTACCCCTATTTGATCATCTCTTTATGAAAGCTTCATGTCAGCTTCCTTTACTTTTCTCCCCCTCTCACCCCTGCCAAGCCAATACATTTTAATTAAGGCAGGAAACAGTGTGTCTGCTTGGCTGTTTGACTGGGAGACTTATTCCTCCCCCTCCCCCTGACTAAATGAGATCTTCGGGGTGGGGGAAGACGTGGGCATTAATCTTTTGCCTATTGGCAGCTTAATAGTTAGCCTGAGATGCTATCTGCCATTTCTCCTGGTCTCACTTTTCTTCTGATTAAATAAGATGTGGGGTGGAGAGGACTGCTCTTTGTGAAGGCAGACATTGATTTACTTTGGTTTATTTCATTTTCAAAAGGGTTGATGAGGTTGGGCTTCAGGAGAGCAAAGACCAAGGAAAGAAAAGGGAATGGGGGTGGGGTAGGCATGGAGGAGGAGACAGAGGTAGAATAAATCCACCTCTGAAATCTTAATGCCTAATAGCAATGTGTCTCATCTCAGTTATTTGATAAACAAATTCCAAGAGTAACCATCACAGATGCCTCCCTGCATCACATCTGACTGAGTCTGGTCCTTTGCTGGTTTGGGACAATGGGGTGGGTGTGTGCATTTTGCTCTCTTATGTGGATGTCCCAGTGGGCCCAGTCTCCATTGCAATGCCTGGCAGCCCAAATCATCAGAAATCTCATCCTCACCAAATATTTCACAAAGGAAAAATGGGACACATGTGGCCAAACAACACCAGAGTGTGGTCAAGATGGCAGGAATTATTAATGAAGAAGAATACATAAGCCAGAAGAGGCTGCAGCAGTTTGCTTTTGCCAGAGTTTACGGGGAAGAACAAGATCCTTCCCCCTCCTCTTTTCCTCTGGCTGAATTAACTGATTACAAACAACTTTTGTAGTTTGAACCCATTTTGCAGCCATTGAAGTATTCTGAAGACAAAGGGGGAAGTGGGAGGATGACAGAGAAACTGGGACATTTTAGAAGCAGCTGTAAAAGTGGGATTAATTGGGACTGGCCCTGCCAAACTGGAATAGTTGGAAAGTATACAAGTTCATACTAAAACCTCACAAATGTTGAGGAGGCCTAACACCTAGGTCAATTACTCAGATCTGTTGCAAGGCTACTTCCTTTTACCTGGAGACCTCCAGAGGTTTTTGGACTTTAATCTGTACCCTTCCTTGCCATTGACCATGCTACCTGTGTCAGATGAGAGTTATAGTTCAAAATATCTGGGGAGGTGTGGGAACAGCTGAGGCAGGGACTGCAAGGCAGGTCCCGCTTTACCATTAGGCCACGGTGGATAAAGTGGGGCTCCCAAGGGTGTTTTTGTGGCCACCCATCTCTCAGGCCATTTCCACCCTACACTATTATAGTGCTGTTATTCCACTCTCAACATCCTGTGGAATTCTGGGGACTGTAGTTTACTGAGGCAAACGAGCTCTCTGGCTGAGAATTCTGAAGGCCCCTCCCTAAGCTGCAAACCCCAGGATTCCATAAGATGCTGAAAGTGGAATAAAAGCACTATAACAGTGTAGGGTGGAAATGGCCACAGACACCCTAGACTGTACTTTCTCTGAGCTTCTCAAAAGGTGAATTGTCTTTCCTGGAAGTCACCCAGTATGGCAATTTATCTTTTAAATAGATTTCTCTCCCTTCCTCCCCCCTCTCTCCCCTCTCTCTCACACACATACACACACACTAAAACCACTACGTACCTGTTTTTCAAAAATGGAAGTGAGCTTCCAGTGACTTTAGGTTTCGTCTCTGCTCCCCTGCTATTTAGGGGCATTCTTTGTAGCCTGTGCTCCCTGACCCTCAGTGATTCATGTCCCTGCACCAGACTGAGTGAGGCAGTTGTCTCAGGTGGAAGAAGTTGGAGGAAGATCCAGCCCAAAACATTTTCTGTTAGAAGTAGAACACATGGTGACCTCCTCAAGTAGGAAGCAGTGTGCTAACCAGCCATGTTATTCTAGCATTTGAACCAGGGAATCCCAAAAGCACCTTTCCTCCTTCCCAACAATTAAAATATAGCAGGAAGAAATTAAATAGCCAGTAATTTGCTACCCTTTCATGACAACCTAAGTAAGCAGCCTATGGTAATCATTCTACTTTGTCATGGTAAGGCTGGGGAGAGCAGCCCCTGAATTCCCCCTCGATCTCTTGAGCTATCCTGTCCTGTCTCCCCAGAGCTGGCCTGCTATGCCGAAGTGCAGTAGAGGATGCTGTTGTGTAGTCAGTAGGGAGATAAGATTTATCTGCCAGTCCAGTTAGTTTTTTGGGGATGCGTGCCATTTCCCACCATGGTGTTTTGCTGGCTGTGATGAAAATGATAAGCATGTGAACCAGCATCTTTGTAACTGGGAAAGAAAATGGAAGATCTTGTGAAGCAAGCAACAGAAGGTTGAGTAACAAGAGGAGACCTTGAAATGGCTGTGGACTGTTGCCTAGAAATACTGCAGTGATACATTGCTGCTGTCAAAAACTGTAAAACAGAATTTTAAGGACAATTAGGAAAGAGACACCAGTAATATAGTAGGTGACGGAGGAATCCCTGCCCCTTTCTGTGTCGGGGGGGGACATATCAGTGGGGCATATCCTTTCTTTCCTTTAATCTTGTATGCAGTTCTAGTTGCTTCATCTTGAAAAGGATGCATTAGCTCAGAAGTGAAATCTCAGTTGGTCAGTATCTTTATGGGACCATCCCAAGTTGCACAAAAATGTGGACGTTTTTGAGTTCTGCGAAAAAATCTTCATTAGTCTGAGTGGAACAAAACATTAGGGGGAATGAAAGAAGAGCAAAAAAGTCCAAAAATAGACCAGAGGTTGTGGTCCATGAGTGCTGCAGTTTAACAAAGTTCCAAGATTGAGACTGATGACTGAATGCATCCCTGGCGGAGTATGCAGCTTTTTGGTTGTGCCTGGAAATGAACAGTGGGCTGGAGAAGCAATGGCCAATGAATTTTTTTGAAGGTACAAATGGGCAGCTGCAGCTGCAGCTCCAGCATCCTCCTCTTACTTTGAGTTAAATGCACAAGTTGGTCCCTTAGACTGGCATATATAAACACAAGGATTCATTTTATATGAGCAGATTAACATTTGGCTGGTGCACTGAGTTAAAAAAGGGAATTGAAGCCAATGGTAGGAAATAATGGAACCATCAATATAAAGTCTCTCTTAAAAATTTTTTTTTTTTAAATCTTCCTTTTCTGGTAGATTCAGCCCTGAATAGTTAGATATAGTATTTTCCAAAACAGGCATGCTGGTCCATAGAGAAGAAATCATTGACCAAAATCTGGAGCTGAGTCCTATCTTTATTGGAAGCAACCAAATATTACAAAAGCATGCAAGCTTTTGAGTTTTCTAGGGAGAGAAGGACAACAGAAATGACCAGGAGTATGCAAGGAGTGGCAATGGTGATCCATTTTGGGAAGAAGATCCTGTGCTGAGGTCCTACTGTCATCCCCTAAAGTCTTGCAGGGAAAGGGGCTTCTCTCTATTTGGATGCTGATTGGAGAAACAATATTTTGCCTGGAGAGAAGGGGCAGGGCCCTGTGAAAGGTATGAGTGTCCACGATGAGAAACTTCTGTGGACCATATTGGCCCTTGAACTGGCATTTCCCCATGTCTGAGATAAAACCACTCCATCTCATACTCCGCAGTCTCCGTCTGGATTCCCTCCTCCCTCCTTTGTAGGTGTTAAGGTGGAATGGAACAAAAACAACCCAAGATTAACACTAAATGCAGATCTGCATCTAATATACCATCTAGTACCACCCTCTACAACTGAGTTTTCCATTTTTCTCTATTGTGTCTTCTCTCTCTAGATAATGCTGGCATTTTCTTAGTGTGGATATAGAAAACTTCTGATTCTTTGGTTGTTGTGTGCCTTTAGGTCACAGTTACTCTATGGTGAACCTATCAAAGGGTTTTCTTGGCAAAAATTTGTTCAGAAGGGGTTTACCATTACCTTTCTCTGAGGCTGAGAGAATGTAACTTGTCCAAGGCCACCCAGTGTTTGTCTCCATGGCTGAATGGAGATTTAAACTCAAGAGTCATAGTCCAACATTGAAACCATTACACCACAGTGGCTCTTTCCTTTTGGTTGCTACAGGGTTAGCACTTTATATCCTCAACTTTTTTCTCCCCACTTTTGTATTTTAGATATATTTTACATACTTTAGGTTGCTACTCCATTTTTAATGTTGGTTATAATAAATATCAGTTGTGACTACTTGGCACTGAGAGTCTCATCCTTTATAAATGTGTCTAATTCCCTTTTTAAAGCCATCCAAGTTGGCAGCCATCAGTATATCCTGTGAAAGCAAACTTCATAATTTAACTTTGTGCTCTGTAAAGTCTTTTTGTCCTAAATCTTCCACCACACGTGTAATTGTTAGTTGAATAAAACTAAAGGTGTTCATACTTTTAGATTTCTGTGTATTATATAGTGCCATTTTGTGTGTTAATACACATTTTAGTAACTTTTGTTATTTACTAAAGTCAGTTATTTATGACTTGGGTTTCTGACCTAAAGACAAACCTTTCACAGGGTTTTCTGAGACTGAGAGTGTGTCACATGCCCGAGGTCACCCAGTGTAGAAATTGTAGAAATTTTACACATCTCTACCCTTACCATGCAGTGGCTAGTTTCAGTGCCCTGTCTCAAATTTATTCTCGTTGCTTTTTTTTTCACTTTGCTATGCCAATGCTTTTGCTGAAATTCTTCTTTATTAGCTCTGTCTGGAGATCCCCAGTATTCTTTGGTGCTCATCCATCCAAGTACTAACTAGGTCCATCCATCTCTGCTTTGCTTCTGAAATCAGACCAGATTGGGTATGTTCAGGTATGGTGGATAATCTTATCTGTCCAGAAGTAAATCCCCCTTTGTACTTTTGTTCAGAAGTAAATCCCCTTTTACTCACAGGTAGACAGATGCTTTAAGGCCTCTGTAGATGACACAGGAGATTTGTGCTTGCTGTCCATTTACATTTTTTCCACGGGTCTCTTCTGTAAGATCTAGTTAGAAACAAGAACACTGCATTTTCCCATTGTTATTCAGTGATAACAACTTGGTAGGAAGAGGCAAAGGTGAATGACAAGGGTCATACCTGAATGGCCTGAGCTGAGTAGTCCTAGATGATAGACACGGTCTGAGCTGGATTGGGTCTCATCTCTAGAGAGATGAAATGCAATGAGATGCCCCTCTGTTGAATCCATGAGCTGCAGGTGAGTAGAGCGCATTCTTTACACATGGAACTCCCAGGTTCAGATACCAGAATCTCTAGAGCGGACTGTGTTAAACTTGCATGTATTCTTAGGTTCATGCTTATAATAGCCCTTTTAAGGTTGGTGGTAGTGCATCTTAGCCAATGTGTACAAGTAACTCACTTCAATATATTTTCTGAGGGAATTTTTTTTTTTTAGTACACAAGAATCAAAATGTACATACTAATCAGTACTAGGGAGAAGTGAAGATAACTATATCAATAGGGCATTCTTTAGCTCAATTGTGCAATGACTGTTTCTATGCACTGCAATTATATAAGATGCAAAAGGTAAAAAAAGACAATCAAAATCCATTAAACAGACCTTAATAAGAGGGATTAATTTTGAGAGAGGGCTGTGAGACCTGAGAAATGGGGCCACAATTGTGCTTGGTGGAAACAATACTGGGCTAAACTACATTTTAGCTGCCGGAGAAGGATACACGTTTTAAGGATACAGAAGCCAAGGTGCTAAAATAAGTAAGAGAAAGAGTAGAAAGGAGAAGGGGAGGAAAAAAAGAGAAAGGATTTTGCAGACATTTGTGTTCTGAGTTCAACTGGTGTCCAGGACCAGTTCCCTGAATAAAGTGGTATCTGAGGCAGTAAAGACAGCTAAGTTAACACCACACACGTGGTTTTGAGAGCCCGTTGTTCTCATCTGGATCATTTCTACCACCACTGTATTTTCCAAAGCAGTGCTTCCCAAGCCATCTGATGTAAGAGACTGGCAATTTCCCCCCCAATAGGCCAGGGACCAGAAACATATTTGTTCTTCAGTTGTTTCTTTTCTGGAAACTCACTAGAGACCAGGGATTGATGGCTTATGAATCAAGACTGGACCATGGAACAACACTTTAAGTAACCCTACTTTAAAGGAGTAGAAAGGGGAGGAGATAATGGTAGAGAACACAGGCCTGATGACAAAGGGACCCTGAAGAACACGAAAAAAAGGCCTAGATGTGATTCTTCCCGTCGACTGACCAGGGAAACCTTGCACCAAAATGGCCAGATCTCTTAGGATGTCCGTAAAAGAAGAACACAGAAGAATAGCAGAGTGCTCAGTATGCAGGAGGTAGGACAGTGCCTGGGCAGAGGAGAGGTCAGAGGTTTGGCCACCAGTGCATGAAGCAGATGAAGGAAAGCACTGAGAGAGGTGGGGGGAGCAGGATAAGATTGTTGGTTGTTCTAGCACCTTCTGAAGGTAGGAAAATTACGCATCAAGTATTTCCACAAAGTGTATAAAGGGGAAGAGAAGTATCTAGACAAGGGAAGTGGTTTCAACCAATGTGTACATGTGCGGGTGTGCACAGTAAGTATGTATGAAGGAAAAAAAAGGCAAACTGAAAATTGCACCAACTGACATATCAGTTGTAAAAAAAATGTTAATGTAAAAATTTCTCCTAATTGGAACAGACAGAAGATGGTGCAGAGCTTGAGGCACAGCTAACCTACTGAACAGGAACAGAAGAAGAGAAATCTCTTTGTGCCACATGCGCTTCTCTCCTCTCTCCAATTTTAGCAGGGTGATGTAGCTTGGTGTGCCAGGCATGTATCCTCTCTGTAACATCTAGCTATGCCCCTTGAGGCAGAATAATCTAGGCTATGAACATTCATTCATATTTAATTTACATAATTACTAGGGTAGAATTTGAGTTGCCAGCAATGACCCACAGTTGCTGCCTGGGTTATAGGTCTAGATCTAGAGAAGATTCTTATCCTCCAGAATTGAGTGGACCACATTTTTCCACATGTTGCAGGGATTATAGAAGATATGCCTGGATGAATATTCCCTTCTCTCATGCAGCCGTCATGAGTGGAAGGCTCTGGAGCAGGCAGCACAAACTCTAGGGTGATTGACTAAGCTGGGTCTCCTCTGTGTCTGAGCTCCAGAAGTCACTGCTTTAAGTCTCTGTGAAATGGGACACATAATTAGGAGAGGGAATGTCATTAAAGAGCTTGTAGTGTCACTTCATATTTGCACTTGGTGAAGCAGACAATGTAGTTCATGCCTAGGAGAGCTGGGTAGAGTTTGGAAAAGCTCCTTTTTTTGGACTAGGTCAGTGGTCCTTAACCTGAGTCCCATGGAGCCCTTACAGGGGGTCTGTGAAGCCTCGCTGCTGGACACCAACAGCAGTGGCAGCAGCAGGGATGTGGCAGCAGGTGGCAAAACTGCTCCCTTGCTTACAAATGGGGGACACAGTATGGGTGCACACACATGCCTGCTGACATGTCCCTCAGTGCCCACACCCCCTGCTACTGCCTCCTTGACAAAAGGGACACAGCGCCAGGCATGCACATGTGCCCATGCCCACCACCATGTTCTTCAGCACCGCAGCCCCTGCTGCTGTATTCCTGATGAAGGGGACATGGCAGCAGGTGTGTGTGCACACCCAAACTGCTTCCTCATTTGCAAATGAAGAAGCAGTTTTGACATCTGCACTGCCTCCCCTGCTGCCACATCCCTGACAAAAAGGGCATGGCGGCAGGCATATGTGCGCTCCCAAATTATGATTCTGGAAACCAGGGTTTGAATCCCCACTCGGCCTTGGAAACCCACTGAGTGACCTCAGGCAAGTGACATTCTCTCAGCTTCAGAGAAAGGAAAAGGCAACAAATCTTGCCAAGAAAACCCTTATACTATATTCACCTTAGGGTTGCCATAAATCAGTTTTCAAAGGGGAGAGGCATGATGGCTAGAAAGAACCTCCCCCTGTCAGAGGCACTTTGCTGTTGTGTCACTTCAAATCACTTCTGACTTAATGGCAACCCTAAGATGACCCTATCCCAGGATGTTTTTTTTGGGAGGTGGGTGGGGGCAGGATTTGTTCAGAGTGGGTTTGTCTTTGCCTTCATCTGACGCTGAGACAATGCGACATGCCCAAGGTCACCCAGTGTCTGAGCAGGTACTTGAATCCTAGTCTCCAGAAGCTTTCAATAAATAAATAAACATTTGAATATTTAAATCTTGAGTTAAGTCTTGGGGATTCCCAGCAACAAATTGTATTTACAGATAGGCCTCGGTAAAGAAAAGGTTAAGAACCACTGGACTTGGTCATGGTGTCTGGGTGATTCTGTGAACTGCAGTCCAAAAAAGAGAAAGCTCTTCATTTAGGGTGGGTGGGTGAGTGGATAGGAATCATGCAGCCCTCCAGATGCTATTGGATTGCATTTCCCAGCATACTGCACCATGGATTATGTTGGATAGGGTTTCTGGGACTTGGAGTCTAACAACATCTGGAGACCTGCACAATTCCCACCATTTGGTAAAGGGGCAGGAAGCAAGAGGTGAAAAGGGCACCATTGGATACAAGTGTGAATCAACTTGCTGAACGCCTCTCTCCTTTCCCAACCTTTTGGTTGCTAAGTGGCTGGAGCCACTTTCCTGATTTGCAGGGGGGCTGGGGGAGGTGTCCTAATGGCTAATCTGCAGCTCTCTCCATTACACCTCTTAATGATTCCCTAAATCATGCTAATGAACTGCAGCCCCCGCCCCATGCCGCTTGACCCTTCTCCTCAGAAGAACACCGAAGGGGCAGCCTGGATCCATTATGCTGGTGAATGGGCTGTGGCTAAGATTTATAGAGCAGGCGGGAACGGTGAAGTGGTCTAGCTGGCTCCTTGGCCCTTATAACAGGACACCTGGGCTGTTGTTAAAGGTAATTAGTGGGCCAGTGCTGATTGATGAGGGACCCAAATAGCCTCCTGACCCAGCAAGGGGGTCTTGTTGGAAGGATCAGCTCCTATTGATGCCCAGGGTATAATGAAGTCTCTGGTTTGAAATGTTCATTAAGGCCTAGATCTGGTTGTGCCTGGGAAAAGGAAAATGTTGGAGGCATTTGTGTGTTGAGCTAAACAAGTCTCAGGTTTCCTTCAGTATTTCTCCTTTGCTCTGTTTCCTACCACTGATGAAAATTTGGCTGTCTCCCTGTTTCTACAACTGGAAGCTCTCCAAGAGAAAGGGCAGAGTGGGGAAATAATATTTCATATTTATTTATCATGATTCCATTCTACTCCTTTCCAGGAGTTCAGGGCTATCCATGACATCATGATGAAGATGATGGTGATGATGATTTCTTAGCCGCTTCTCCCTGTGGATTAAGGTGGAGAACAACAACAAGCAACACACTATACTACATAACAATAGTTAAAAGAGCGCATGATACCAACACATATTAAAATCCATCAATAAATACTTAAAAAAAATAAAAATAAAAAATGATCTAGGTCGGACTGCTGGAAGAGACCTGTCTTTACTGCTGATTTAAACTCAGATGGTGTCATGAGCTGATAACTCTCTTCCAGCAGGTCATTCCACAGTCTGTGGGTGGCTGAAGAAAATGTCCTCTGGGTAACAGCCAGTCTAGTTTTGGCTGACTGAGGTAAATGTCTCCTAGAAGACCTGAGTGTATGGGGCAGATTAGATGGAAGAAGGTGATCCTTTAGGTAATCTCAATCCAAACCATATAGGGCTTTAAAGCCAATAGCCAATAGTTTGTACTTTGCCTGGAAACTAATTGACAGCCATTGGAGTGATTTTAATACTGGTGTAATATGGTTACTCCAATGTGTAGGAGTAACCAATCTGCCTGCCATGATTTGAATTAATTGAAGTTTCCAAATTGGTACAAAAGCAGCCCAATATACAGCACATTGCAAAAGTCCAACTTCGAGATTACCAGTGAATGCATTACTATATATATTTAGGTCCTTCAGTTCTAGAAAGGGGTGCACTTGGCATAACCGCCAAAATGGATAATAGGCAATTCTGACTGTCACACCTATTTCAGTTGACATTTGAAGGGAGAGATTCAGAAGCACCCCACAGGTGTGAACACAGTGTTTTGTGGGAGTGTAACCCCATCCAGGAATGGTTACGATACCTTTACACTTAGGTAAAGACCCTTGACAGTAAGTACTCAGTCTTATCTAGAACAGTTTCAGTTTGTTTCCCCACACCCAGTCCCTTATGTTCTCCAAGCATTCAGAGGAGAAAACTATCTTATTCAGAGGAGAAAACTATCATTAGCTGATGCTGTTACTGAATAGAAAGGCATATTTGGGTGTCATCCACATACTGATAGCCCTGTGTCTCTGGATGATCTCTTTCAGTGGTTCCATATAGATGTTAAACTGCATTGAAGATAAAATGGCACCATGTGGTATGCCATCTAAAACTCATTTCTGAGAAGCAGCTATCCCCAAGAATCACTGTCTGGAACCTGCCTGTGAAATTGGACTGGAACCACTGAAGCACATTTCCCCTGATTCCAACTCCCTCACATGTTCCAGAAGGATACAATGGTATTGAATTTAATCAAGATTCTTTTTTTTTAAAAATCAAACAAATCATAAAACGAATTTAAGGAATTACCTGCAAGCCAGTTTCAAACTGTCCACAAAAACAAGCAAGCACAACCCCTAGAACCTGCTTTCCTAAGAAAGCAAATTCAATGAGCAAGAGAAGGAGAGAAAGATCAATGATATCAACAGCAGAAGATAAGTCCTCTATGGGAAGAAGTTCCAGAATTGTGATGTCAATTCACAGTCTTTGTCCACCCTTTCTAATCTGTCTTACTGCCCAAATGGCAATTTTAAGTCATGCATGCCCAGCTAATACTGTATTAAGGACTGCATGAAGTCCTATGGAAAGACTTTTTCCTAAGTTATGTGTAAGTGCCTTATAGGTCACAGCAGAAAAGTATCCCAGAAAGTGAACTTGTAGCTAGTGCAATTGTTGGAAGTGTCAGCTCATCTCTTAATAAGGGCCAGGTAATCTGTGACCCTAGATATTTTAGACTGCAACTTCCATGATCTCCCACCATTGGCCATACTGAGTGAGGCTCATATGGATCAGTGTCCAAAAGCATCAGGTTGCCTATCCCTGCTCCAGTTCAGAACTAGGAGCTGGGAGAGGCAATAGTGACAGAGTCCCAGCTATTATTATAAATTCTCTGGCTGTTCTCTTTTGTTGGAGAACAGGGCTATGTATGCTACACAACTTGTTCGAGGCTCCCTATTATAGCTGCTGTTTCAGTTGTAGTGGAAGCTGTTTTTCCATGGCCAGCTTTACAGTACAATTCAGCTGTCACTCCAATAAGAGTCTGTATGTAGACTGGGGAGGTGGGGTGCCGTTTTGGTTTTCACTGCAGGTATACATTGCTTTTTACATTGTATGTTGCTGTGCCATAGAAAGTCAAGTTGGGACTAATGCTGAAACCAAGACCTTTCCACACTCTATTATTATAGTGCTATTATTCCACTTTCAACATCCTATAGAATCCTGGGCTTTGCAGTTTAGGGGGGAGGCTTTAGAATTCTCAGCCAGAGAGCTCTTTGGCCTCAGTAAACTACAAACCCCAGAATTCCACAGGATGTTGAAAGTGGAATAATAGCACTTTAACAGTGTAGTGCAGAAAGGCCCCAAGACACTACATTAGGAAGACCCTAATAAAAATGTTGACTAAGGCCTTTTCTGCACCTTACCTGCATCCCATGACATCCAGGTGTCATTCCAGCAGTGCCTTTGCCAGGATGGGAGCGTGTCCTGAATGCTCCCTTCTACACGGCCACTGGTGGATGGTAGTGCTTGGGACATGCTCCTTGCTTCTGCAGTGCAGCCAGCCCCTTCCTGTACCGCGCTGAGGAAGGAAGTTCCTATATAGTGCTTCTGCCCTTTCTGCATGGCTCCAGTTGCTGCAATCATTGTGCAAAAGGGGCCTATTACCAATTTTTTTCTAGTCATGTATAATGTATGATCGCAACAGCCGGGGATGCAACAGGAGTGGGATCATAGAATCATAGAATCATAGAAATGTAGAGTTGGAAGAGACCACAGGGGCCATCCAGTCCAACCCCCTGCCATGCAGGAACACCCTCAAAGCACTCCCGACAGATGACCATCAAGCCTCTGCTTAAAAACCTCCAAGGAAGGAGCCTCCACTACACTCCAAGGCAGCACATTCCACTGTCGGACAACCCTGACTATCAGGAAGTTCTTCCTGAGGTTCAGGTGGAATCTCCTTTCCTGCAGCTTGAATCCATTGCTCCTTGTCCTGGACTCTGGAGCAGCAGAAAACAAGCCCTCTCCTTCCTCTACATGGCATCCCTTCAAATATTTAAACATGGCTATCATGTCCCCTCTTAACCTTCTCTTCTGTAGACTAAACATACCCAGCTCTCTAAGCCTATCCTCATAGGACATGGCTTCCAGGCCTCTCACCATTTTGGTCGCCCTCCTCTGGACTTGCTCCAGCTTGTCAATATCCTTCTTGAATTGGGGTGCCCAGAACTGGACACAGTATTCAAGATGAGGTCTAGCCAAAGCAGAGTAGAGTGGTACCAGTACCTCTCTTGATCTAGACACCATACTCCTATTGATGTGGCTGAGAATTGCATTGGCTTTCTTGGCTGCCACATCACACTGCTGACTCATGTTCAGCTTGTGGTCTATGAAGACTCCTAGATCCCTTTCACACGTACCGCTATCCAGCCACATGTCCCCCATCCTATATTTCTGTATTCCATTTTTTCTACCTAAGTGTAGGACTTTACACTTCTCTCTGTTGAATTTCATTTTGTTAGCCTCAGCCCAGCTCTCCAACCTATCCAGGTCATTTTGAATTTTGATCCTGTCCTCTGGCGTATTAGCAACCCCTCCCAATTTGGTGTCATCTGCAAATTTGATGAGCATGCCCTCTATTCCTTCATCCAAGTCGTTGATAAAAATATTGAACAGCACTGGGCCCAGGACAGAACCCTATGGCACCCCACTAGTCATTTCTCTCCAGGATGAAAAGCAGCCATTCGTGATCACCCTTTGGGTTCGGTCGGTCAACCAATTACAAATCCAACTAACAGTAGCCCTGTCTAGCCCACATTTTACTAGCTTCGTTGCAAGAATGTCATGGGGAACTTTGTCAAAGGCCTTACTGAAATCGAGATATGCTACATCCACATGATGATGTTAGGTAGCATGTGTCGAGGACCAGCTTCAATGTGTCCTTATGCTGGGATGGGGCCATTGTCCGGAAATGGCCTAAATGTGAAAGTGCCAGATGGGTTACAAGAAGTGAGTATCTCTTGGACTGAGTTCTTCACTTGCAACATAGGGAAAATAACACTAGCCAGCTTTACGGAAAGGTCATTGACACATCATAGCATATTATACAGTAGGTTGTAGTTGCCCGTAACAGGTGATACTATCAACAATTTGTTAGATGGTATAAGAGGACCTTTTGTTATTTTTGCTGTAAGCCTGCTGCCCCTTTAGAAACTGCTACTGTTCAGGGTTGTTGTAATGCAGCAGTCAAAAGAAGAGCATGGAAATAACAGAGATGTGTATGAGGTGTAGCAGCAGCATTTGTGTTCCCTGATGTGAAACAAAGTTATGTGTACCTTCTTTGATTTGTCAACCCTCACCAGTGGCCTTTTGCTGCCTCCCAATTTTGCTTCCAAGGGGACTGTAGGATATCCCACTTGGGGCAATGAGATCAGCTGGGCAATGAACTGCATTGGCTACAACTAACACTTTGTAAAGTTTTTTTTTAAAGAGGAGGGGAAACAGCAGTAAAAGCACTTACGAGGTGATAAAGGGCTTTAATGAGCTGGCTCTTTGATAGCACAGCTATAAACTGATAGGGAAGCTGGGAACAAAAAGGGGATATTCAGAATGCATGAGAGAGAAAACACTTAAACGATCTAGAATTGCCTTATACATTCCTTTGCTGTATGTTTCTGAAACTGTAACTGGAGTATCTATCTGAATTTCATATTCCCCAAGACAAGGGGTCATCAACAGATGTCACATGAGGACCTGGGCTTGGAAAGGTTACTTTTTTGGAATACAGTTCCTACAATCTCCCATCCAGCATGTCCAGTGGGGAGTTGTGGTTCAAAAATAGTAATTTTCTCAGCCTCTGATTAGGATATAAGAACTGTTATGCTTGTTTCCTTTCCTTTCTTCTCTTTTGTCTTCTGTCTTCCCTTCCCTTCCCTTCCCTTCCCTTTTGAGAGAGAGAATTGCTGTTAAACATCCTATACCCCTTCTAGTTCTTGCATTTTTGTATATCAAGAGAAGGGTGTGATCCATCTCTTTGTAAATCACATTTGAGTCATCTGTTTGGTGTATGTGGGTGCTGCTATAACTCTAGGGAATCCTGACATTGAATGAATTTTGATATCCCTTCTAATGCTTTGTCCCAATGAAGGACAGATCTAGAGCAGTTTTGTGACCTTGGTTAAGAAAAGTGAAGCTCTGATGTGGATCTTGGTATTCTGAGGGAAAAAATCCCTGACAAGCTAGCTACTGATGCCTTTCATGCAGAAGGTCTGAGGTTCAGTCCTTAGTACTCCTGGGCAGACAATACTGTGAGGTTGGATGAAACAGTAGCCTGACTCTGTACAAAGCAGTTTCTTCCATTTCTGTGTCAATTTGTTCACCCAGAGCATCTTCTGGGATTTATTTGTTGACCTATTTTGCTTCAAGGATATCTTCAAGCATGCTCCTCTTTTCTAAGACAGGGCTGCCTTTGGAGAGAAGTGGCAATAAAAACAGATCCTGTGTGAGGCCAGGCAGCCTGTTCTGGATTTGCAGGACTGAAACAGCGACCCTGACATAGCACAGTTGGGCTATATAGCCCAACCAGAAATAACTAAGTCGTTATTCTTGCCCAGCTGCAGTACTGCGTAAGTGATGCAGCTCCATATGGTCAGCAATGATATCAACAAATAGAATGGGCACAGTAAATGCCCTCTTTATGAACTGAGTTGCAATGCTACATAACAGCAGAGCTCCCCTGCAAGTTAATTAGCAGGATATGCTTGCCAAGATGTCAGCTGCAAGTCAATTACAATCACAACTTATAAACAGAACAGAATGAAAAGAGTGAACCCTACTGTTTAGACTTACATCTTGGCAGTCAAAATTGCCATGGACGCAAAATGCGAAATGTTTAATCTTGTCTCACTGGCTTTAATTTTAATAATGGTTTAAGGGCCAATGGTAGGATAGGCAGCGTGGGAGAACACTAAAGGCACCTTATTTCCAAGTATTGTTTCCCTTGCCCTTTCTTGTCATCCTTTGTCCAGCTCTCAGTGAGACATGCCTGTGATTTCCTTTAATCTGGCATCTGGGCAGTGGACCATTCAAACAACACCCACTTCTTCTTCAGATAGCCTTGAAGCTCACTCATATTCCTTGAATGAACCCTTTAATTCTCCAGTGCAGCTTCTCTGACCTATCCAATGATTATGGCTTGGGGCAAAGGCTCCCAGCCTTGGAGTCCCTGCTGAATTTCTTGAAGATTTTGAGATCTGAAGTTTAATTACATCTGCAGACTAAAATCTGGAAATTACTGCTTTGAGAGGAATTCTCTCTGTTCCCCTCTGGTATATTTTGTGACCCATATATCTCCAGTGTCTGAAGCAGGGCTGGGGAAACCTTAGGACTTTCCAGATATTTTGGATTGCAATGCCAATAGCACCTTAGCATTGGCCATACTGGAATGAGGGTAAATGGAGTTGTAGATCACTATATCTGGACAGTCAAATATTCCCCACTCCTGATCTACAGAATATAGTTCACACCACTAACCAGTTAAAATTAACCCATTAAAATTCTGTTCTTTGATTAATTACATAATACATTTATAATTACATTTAGCAACAAATAAAACAAAGAAAAATGTATTTTTTTAAAAAAAAAATTAACCAAGCACCATTTTAGATGATTCCTTCCCTCTTCTTTACACACAGAAGGCAGTGCTTCTTTTAAGATGATATCTATTGTGACACGCACCTGCAACACTTATTTAAAAAAAAGAGGGTATGTTATTTGCTTCAGAGCTGTCTCAGCACTCGTATGCAAATTTAAGCCATCAATTCTTTGATTTAATCAAGTAATGCATCTCAAATACTTAATTAGTTGACTTAATCAAATAAACTCATGTGATTGATTGAGAAAGATTTTTTTTTTAAATGAATCGACAGAACAGTGGATTCCATAAAGATGTCAATAGCTGGGCTTCCTCAGTTGAACTCTGCAAAACCATTCTGTGAGTGGAGATGTTCCTGCTGGGCCTTAATGTGTGCAGTGTGTACGTGTTTGGAAGGAGCATGGGGGAGGGCAGGGGTGTGTGTGAGGGGAAAGACAGGCCAGGCAGAGCTGTGGTGGTTCCTCTCCCCCCTGCTGTGGCCCTGGATAAAAGGTGGCATTGTGTCACTTCACAAACAGGGCTTGGTGAGTGGGGTCCCTCTGGGTCTGTTGCTCTCTCGGGTTTTGTTGGAGGATATTATTGAGGCTGGGGAGCAGAGCAAACGAACTGGACTTTGGCACGCCACTGCTTCCTCCCAGCATAACCTGATAAACAGATTTGTTGGTCTAAAATGCTATATGGAAGAATGGGATATACAATGCTACAGTTAAGTAAATAAATAGTATACTGATTGCCCTGCTCCATAGGTTCTTAAAATTCTCATGCTGCCACTGTGGAGATGTGTGGTCATTTTATCAGATATATTTCTCTATTAACTAGAGTCTCGAGTGTGGTACAGTACTATACCTTTGGCTTTCCCCTTTCATTACTGACTGACTGACTGACTTATTTAAAGTATTTGTGCCCTGTCCTTTAGCCAAAAAGGCTTCCAGAATGGCTTACAAACAGTTAATTGGTGTGTATGTGTGTATAGTATAAAAACTATGTTATTTAACCTATACCTGGCAGAAATATGATCTCCTGTAGAATGGATCAGATGTTTTGGATCTGGTGAACTCTGCCTTCACATTCATTCAGAATCCCACAGTTCTGTCATGGGGCAACTTCAAATTAGAAATCAGCAGTTTAGCATGCTTACTTAGGGAAGAGCCCATAGATCCAAACTAGATGTTTTCTGTGTCAGCCACACAAAGCACGTAACATCAGCTGTGCTTTTAGATCACTTCCCATCCATCTCTCCAGCTTTTTAATGTCTAGAACATACTCCTGTCTTGATGTCGTGACATTCAGTATTTCTTCACCTCTACTTCATATTCTTAGCTGCCACCAATAGAATGCAAGGATATGTGCATACAGAAATTTCTACTAGATACTGAAGAAATGGCGAACTGTGTAAGGACTGCCACTACTTTCTCAGCAGAATTCATACATTTGCCTTTATCTCTAGGTTGATCTTTAGACATGCAATATATACGTTGACATACTCTTCAGGAAATTCTTAATGGGAACCTCCAGCAAGCTGTTCAAAGAAATATCTGTCTTACCTCTCTGTTGAATGTTCCCTATGGCAACAGTTGATCCTTGGATTTACCTTCCAACCCCAGCCAGCCATTTGACACTAATTTATTTCCATGGCAGACATAATAATAATAATAATAATAATAATAATAATAATAATAATAATAATAATAATAATAATAATAATAATTTCTATCCTGCCTCTCCACATGGATCGAGGCGGTGAACAACATGAAATACATTATACATTAAAATATGTTAAAAGACCTTAAAACATACCCAATCCTCCTCACCCACCAACCCACCTAAACCAACCCTTAAAACACACAGCAATTAACAGTCCATCAATTACTATTAGGAAAGCAGCAAGACAATTGATGGGAGGTGATGGAAATGCTAGTCTTGGAAGGCCTGTCGGAAGAGATCAGTCTTGACTGCTTTTTTAAAAGCTGTCAAGACTGGTAATATGCTGGGTCTCCCCCGGCAGGCCATTCCATAACTTGGGAGCGATAGAAGAAAAGGTCCTCTGGGTAACTGCAGCCAACCTAGTTCTGACTGGCTGCAGTAAATTCCTCCCAGAGGACCTTAATGTGCGGGGCGGGTTATATGGGAGAAGGCGATCCCGCAGGTAGGCTGGCCCGAAGCCATGAAGGGCTTTAAAGGTAATAACCAGCACCTTGTACTGTGCCCGGAAACTAATAGGCAGCCAATGAAGGGACTTTAAAATTGGTGTTATATGGTCAGTTTTAGGTCTACTGGTGGCCAACCTGGCTGCCATATTCTGAATTAATTGAATTTTCCAGACTAAGCACATGGGTAGCCCTATGTAGAGCGCATTGCAGAAGTCGAGCCGTGTGCACCACTGTTTTTAGGTGTTCCAGCTCCAGAAAAGGGCGCAGCTGGCATATCAGCCGAAGCTGATAACAGGCACTCCTGGCCACTGCATCTATTTGAGTTGTCATCTGAAGTGGCGAGTCCAGGAGCATCCCCAAGCTGCGAACACAGTCTTTCAGGGGAAGTGTGACCCTGTCTAAGACTGGTTGACAGGCCTCCATGTCTGGGCTAGGGCCCCTAACAGCGAGTACCTCCGTCTTATCTGGATTCAGCTTCAGTCTGTTTTTCCTCATCCAGTCCATTACTGCTTCAAGACATTCATTCAGAGGTGAGATGCCACCCTTAGTTGATGCTATTATCCGAGGCATGGAGAGATATATCTGGGTGTCATCAGCGTACTGATAGCACCTTGCTCCATGTCTTCTGATGATCTCTCCTAGTGGTTTCATGTAGATGTTAAATAGCTTTGGGGACAGGACAGCGCCCTGAGGGACGCTGTCGTGAGCCTGGCCGAGCTTGACGCGGACGTGGACGGCGCTGCCGCTGCTGAGGAAGCCTCGGACACTCCAGCCGTGCCTGCCGCCAACACGGGCGACACCGCTGGCGCAGAGGGGGCCTTGGACACTCCGGTTGCGCCTGCCGCCAATGCGGACAGCGCCGCCGATGCGGTTGGGGGCTCGGATGCTCTGGGAGATCTTTGGGAGGACGGGGAGGCCCCAGTGGAGGCGGGGATCGGGCCCGCCGGTGACGCCGGCACCAGTCCCAAGCCCGCCCCGGCAGCCGAGGCACCCGCGGGATCGCCGGAGGGGGCAGTCTCTGACTCCAGTCCGGGGTTTCTGCCAGCCCATGACTCCAGCCCAGAGATTGCTGCCCCCCCGTTCCGGCAGCAGTGGCAAGTGAAAGAGGCAGTCCGCCGGTCCAGGCGGCTGATGGAAAAGCGGCTGCGAGCTGAGAGCTCTCAACTGTGAGCCCAGGCTGCTGGCTGTGAGCTCTCAGCTGTGGGCCCCGCCCCAAAGACTCCCGATTGGCCTCAGCTGGGCTGGGGGCTACTTAAGGCGGATGCTGATAGGGAGGGACCACGGAGCAACAACCGTCGGTCTTCCGCGCCCACGTCCCTTCCTTCCAGCGTCCAGACCCGGCCCCTCTCTCCAGCGACCGCGACCCGGGGACCTTGCCTCCATTTTGGGTGACGTAACCCTGTGTTTGCTTGAGGACCCAACCCTGAGTTTGCCTGGGGTCCTAACCCTGTGTGTGTTCCAGGACTTGTTTAGCCCATTAGCAGGAACCCTCCTCTGTGCCCTGAGCGCCTCCGGGGGTGCTGTAACCCTCTGTTTGCTGGCTCCCTCTAATAAAAGCCGTCCAACCCCAGCCGCTCGTCCTGCTTCTGCTTGGCTTCCGCCCACCACTGACAGATGCCAGATTTAAGCTCCTTTTTCGAGGAGCAGCTGTCCCCAAGCATCACGATCTGGTATCTACCTGAGAGATAGGACCAGAACCACTTAAGTGCAGTGCCCCTGATCCCTAACCTTCTCAGGCGTTCCAGAAGGATACCATGGTCTATGGCAGCGGTTCTCAACCTGTGGGTCACGACCCCTTTGGGGGTCGAATGACCCTTTCACAGGGGTCGCCTAAGACCATCGGAAAATATGTATTTCCGATGGTCTTAGGCTCCATTCCCTCCTCGGTGGTGGTGCGCAAGCAGGAGCCACGCGCTCACGTCCTTCTGCCTCCTTTGAAGTTCCTTACTAAAGAAAATTTTCTTGGCATCGAGTGAGAGTGAGTTGGAAGGGCAATCTCCGACCAGCCACTCCGAGGCTCAAAAAAAGCTAAAAACATTAGTATAAGGAAGTCTGAGAAGGAAAGAATTAAAAAGAAGGTGAAAGGAAAATTACCTGGTAATGCAGTTAAGTCTGTTAAGGGTGGGGAAGGGCTCCAAACCGCTCCTTTAACTTCCGGTCGCCATGTTGGAAAGAGGCCATGTTCAGAAAGCAAGGGAGGGGCTATGAGAGGAAAGAGCTCTCCTGACCAATCTAAGCTCGCCAGCAACACAATCAATCACACTCAAGCATGCGAGCAGCCTCTGCCAGGAGAAATGGCAGCCTCTCAGTTCCTTGCCCTTCTGTATTAGTGAATACAGTAGCGCAGGGCAATTTAGCATTGTGTATGGTGTCCTTATTCCCTAGGAGTCAAACTGCAATGCCTATGGAGCATAAAGAAGTAAGGTTTGAACCTCCTGTGTCCTCAATGTCTTCCCAGGGGAATGTGTCTGAGTGTAGTAGGGAGGTGATAAGACAAATGATTGCTGAAGAAATGGAGGTGCGTGTTAATAGGCAAACAATATGAGTGAAATGATTTCACAAAATACATAACAAGTTTAAAAAATGTATTGCAGGTTGGACAATTCATTGAATTTGAATGTAATGTCATTATTAAGCAGTCAACAAACTACTTCAATGAATCCTTTATTTTCATGTGATTTTCCTGATGATACAGAAGTTATTCAAGCTGAATCCAATGATGCTGGTGTGTGTTTACCAAAAAAGTCTACCTGTAGGTCCAAAGTGACTAGAGTTGAGGAATCTGCTTTGTCACCCTCTGAACAAATCAACACTGAATCTGAAAGTGATGAGGAACCAGATTTGGCAGATACTCATGGGGATAATGACTCTAAATCAGATGGTTCTATTTCCAAGAAGGAGGATGCAGAAGATGATAATAAAGTGAGATTATTTTCCTCAGATTCTTTTAAAAATTGGCTGAAAAAGGTGTTAGTAACTCTGGGACTGGACAGTCTGGAGAGTGCCACTTCAGATATTGATAAAAACAAGAATGTTGCATCAATTGTAAGGAATAAGCCTACAAAATCGAGTGTTATTCCCATGCCAGATTTATTTTTGGATTTAGTTCAGTCTGAATGCAGTGAAACCAAATCTTCAAACTTTATATCATTTATGGTGGACTAAATATCAGATATTTACATTACGATTCATAACAGTAGCAAAATTACAGTTATGAAGTAGCAACAAAAATAATTTTATGGTTGGGGGTCACCACAACATGAGGAACTGTATTAAAGGGTCGCGGCATTAGGAAGGTTGAGAACCACTGGTCTATTGTATTGAAAACCACTGAGAGGTCCAAGAGTACCAGCAGGGTCACACTTCCCCTGTGTGTATACCTAGGCGAATGTCATCCACTAAGGCGACCATGGCGGTCTCAGCTCCATATCCTACCCTGAAGCCAGTTTGAAATGGGTCTAGATAATCTGTTTCATCCAAGACAACTTAGAGCTGAAGACCAACAGCCCTCTTGATCACCTTGCTTAAGAATGAGAGATGAGAGACTGGTCTATAATTATTCATATCCGGGGGATCTATGGAGGGCTTTTTTAGAAGTGGTCGTATAATTGCTTCTTTTAAACAAGCTGGAAAATTGCCCTCCCTAAGGGATGCATTAATAATATATCTTAAATGGGTCTTAATTGCAACTCCTCCCTGGACGACCAGCCATGAAGGGCAGGGATCAAGAGGGCAAGTTGTCTTTCTTATATTTCCAAGGAGCTTGTCTACATCCTCGGTACTCACTGACTGAAACTGATCCAGTATAATCGTGTTCACGGAATCGCCGGACACTCCACTCGCAACCTCTGCAGTAATACTGGCATCCAAATCGGCTCTTATCTGAGAGATTTTATCTGCGAAATGATTATTCAAAGCATCACAGCAAGCTACGCTAGGTTCTAACAATGAGTTTGGGGGAGTGGGAATCTGAGTCAGATCCTTTACCACCCTGAACAGCTCTTCGCCGCATTTATTGCCACTCCATAGGAATAAAGGAATTCTCTATAGCGTGTCCTGTCAGATAAGAGTCCAGATTTCCGCCAGTTGTGCTCTAGTCGTTGTAAAGCCTACTTCATATTCCTGAGTTCTACTGTATACCAAGGATTACAGTTTGAAGCAGGCCGGAAAGGATGCTTGGGAGCAATTGTGTCGATAGCCCTAGTAAGATCACAATTCCAGGTATTAACTAGGGCTTCAACAGGATCACCGGCAATACCAACCATAAAACCCTCCAAGGCTTTCTGGAATCCAATAGGTTCCATTAACCTTTGAGGGTAGACCATTCTAATAGGTCCACCACCCCTGCAGGGGTGGATAGCAGCCTTTTCTCCTTTTCCACCCTGTTTCCTGGCTTCCCACATCACTTTCTCCTTCTCTTTAAACAAAATAACCACAAGAAAACAATGGTGTTGCCTTGTGTTGGGGCATGATTTAGCGGGTAGGTCTGGATCGATCACATGGAGGTGAATGCTGTATAGCTGTGGGAAACGAGAGCCACTTTGACACTAGCTGGGACGCACTGTGATTTACCCATGATCAGCTGTTGGCACAGGCGAATGGCTTCCTGAGACCATTGGTGTAAGGTGCCTCTGCTTGCCAGCATAATATCATGTGTTCTGCAGACACCTCCCAAGGATACTTCTTGCCCACAGAGGCTGTTGACAATATGCCCTCTCCTGACAGAATTTGCCCCCAAGGAGATTCAGTCAGCCTTGCAAAGAGCTAGACTAACCTGATGGTCTGAGGTAAGTAAGAAACTCTTCTAAGTGACCCAGCAGAGAAGCTCTTGTACACTGGAACATAAATTGATTCTTCCTTTGTTTATTTGTTTGTTTTCAGTTTCTCAGTTTTATGCACAGCTTGGAAAATTACTTTTTGAAAAGTAAAATATTATATAACATATTAAAAATTCCCTCCCACCTCAATAATGTGTTGCCATTAGCGCCACACTATTTTTGTAGTCACTTGTTACAGAACGTGTTGCTTTAGGGGTGCTTTTTAACTCCTTTTTTGGAAAACCCCCCCTAAAAGATATTGATCTAATATTTGAAGAAACAATCCTCTCTAAATGCTTCCCAAAACACTTTAAGCCCTCTAACAATTAATGAGAATAATTAACTTAAATGTTAATTGCTACCTGGAAAAAAAAACCATATTGCTCATTACTTGGAAAAAGTAAGGGTATTTTTTTTGAAAGGAATATTGAAAGGAGTCCCAAAAGTAATGTTACAGGTAATTTCAATGATTATTACATATTATTTCCCAACTCTGGTGTTAGGTGTGTCAGCAAGTAAGCAAGTAATGTCTGTGGGCATATTTGCAAAAGACATATGTTCACTACTTTATGATTAAATGGATGAAGCTGCTTAAATTATTCTCTGCTGGAGACCTCTAGTGCTGTCATTCAGTGGACTACAGCTACCAGCAGAGAGGAATTCCAAGTATTTTACTTAACTAAATATCTTAGGATTCCATGGGATGGAGCCATGGCAGTTTAAAGTTATATAGTTATAAAAGTATATCAGCATGAAAGTGATTTAACTATGTAGTACAGATACACCTTGAGTTAGATCGCCACTGTATCAGCGCTGTCTATTCTAACTGATGGCAGGCTTTCTTAAAACCATGAGCAGAGAATTCCTTCCCACCTCTGCTAACTGATGGTGGGGACTGAACCCGGGATCTTCTCATGCAAAACATATGCTCTACCAGTAAGCTCTAAGTTTTCCCCATGTCCATTTCAAGGCTAGGTCTTACAACTAGAGAGCAGTAGAAGCCTGGAGATGATTGAAGCACCTTTGTTAAGATTACACAGTATACCACCCAACACACCAAAGACTCTGTCCCTACCACTCTTTAACTACAGAAGAAAGATAATGTATAGTTCTGTCTCTCCCCACTACACCCACTTTGTCTTTTTCTTTAAAAAGCATGATTGCTCTTTTCTCCCCCACATCTTTCTTTCAAGGCTGCCAATCATTAGTCCACCCCCTGCTGCGTTTCCAAGGCTTGTCTAATCTGGAAATCGAACGTGAACCGAATTCTCTGTGTTGGTGAAAGGAAATATGAACCAAATGTAAGCATGGCTGTTGAGGGGGAAACAGACTTCCAGGGCCAAGCTGTTCTTAATAAGGCATCTCAGTTGGCAGGACCCAGCAGCGCCCAAGGCATCTGGCGTTAGGAAACCCAACCAAAAGAAACTAAGTCAGCGCTGAACTCATAATGTGGCAAGAGAGAGAGAGAGAGAGAGAGATCCATGCTGTCAACAGAGCTGCTCCAGATTTGCCAGATTAAGACCACTTTACCACCCAGTTTGTTGCCCTTGTTCTGTGTGTGTGTTTGTGTGTGTGTGTGCACGCGCGCATGCATGTACACTCAAGCGTGAACCGGCCTACATTTAGCAAGCTTACATTTTTCTTGTGGAATGTAATTGTAATGTTATTGTCCAGTTTTATGAAGGAGACTGCAAATGGAAAGAGTCACCACTTCTGAATGTGGATGCATGCACTTTGGGGAACTGCTAAGATTACTCTGTACATCTCCATTCATATAATAGAATAATGGATCCTCACAGTGGCTCACTTGACCTTTAAAGTTGGCTACCAGTAATACCAGGAGTGGGAGTTAGGGATAAAACATTGGTTACTAGGTTAGGCAAGATTTTGTTGGTTGGATCCACAGCAATAAGACTGATAGCTGATTATTGTGTTTTGTAGAGTGAGATGATATGAATCTCTCAGTATCTGTGGAGTGATGAGGTGATTGGAGACCAATCTCTAGTTCAGGGCTGGGGAACTTTTAGCCTTCCAGATGTTGCTATATTGCAACTTATGTGATTTTGCACCATTGTCTATGTTGGCTAGGATTGCAGGGCCTCGTAATCACCCCTCCCACTCTAGTTCCTTCTTAGGATCATGGTGATATATGCTGGTTCTTTAACACTGCAACTCCATGGATAGGAATCCTTCTTCTCAAGTCCAGCAGTTAATTTTGGGAGAGAGAAATATTTATGCTGAACTCTGACTTAGAGTTACAGCAGCAATATAGCTATGAGGGGTGAGTGGGCAAAATGAGAATTCTGACCCCCATGAAATTTTCCTTCAGTCCCTAAATATAAGAGCCAGAATGGTGTAGCAGTTTGAGCATTGGACTATGACCCTGGAAACCAAGGTTCGATTCCCCACTCAGCCATGGAAACCCACTGGGTAATGTTGGGTGCATCACACACTCTCAACCCTGAGAAAGCCCCATGGTAGGGTCACCTTCATCATTAACTTGAAGGCACACAACAACAACAACAACAACAACCCCGAATCTCTAGCATTTTGGTAACTTGAAACTTCAGCTGAGCATTAGTTTCGGCTTCCAAAGAAACCAGACAAGCAAAGTGACCAAGGATATGGAAACCTAGCAAATTCAAAAGCTCTAGGAGTGAACAAATTTCAGTGTCTCACCCTCTGCAATGCTAGTAATTTGGAAATTAAAGGAAAATTTCACTGGGGACTCAGAATTCTTCTTTGGGGGCAATGCACTCCTTGGCTACATTCTCTGGTCTAGAACTGGGGATGGGAAAATTTGTACTACTAGTACTGGTCAATAATTAAATTACCACCACTTCAGCCAGTTCTTTTACTTTGGAATTAAAGGACAAACTAGCACTATTTTGAACAATGTTATGGAATCTCTATTTCACAAATCACCATTTCTTTCTGATCTGCACCACACAGGAATGGTGGCAATGACACCTACCCTGTTCGGGATTTCAGTTCACACAATTACAGTGACATGTTGAGAAAGACTGGGGTTGTGCGCCTGGGCCTTGCCCCCATCTCTGTGTCCCTGTCAACCCTGCCCCTTATTCCATCCATTCATGGAGGGGAACCTGTAAGATATAGCCTTCTCTGTACATATATCTCCATACCTCAAATATTTAGAGGTTTGGGAATGGGAATGATCCCACAGTCATTCCTAGGCAATGGGATATTCCCAGGGTCACTGTCAGGCATTTTGCTGCTTGAGGTAAAGGACATGATGCATCTCTCCAGGGGTTGTAGCTAATGAAGGCACTGCCCCCCCTAAGAATTCTTCACTACCCAAGTGAAATTTCTCTTCAGTCATCAAATTTCTAGCACTGCAGAGAGGGAGATACTGAAAATTGTTCACATTTGTTGTGTACTTTACTCTCTTGGTAACTTCTTCTGCCCCTTTTCTTTGAAAGCCTAAACTGTATTTATAAATGCTTGACTGAAGTTTTAAATTACTGTAGTGCTAGAAACTTGGGGACTTAAAGAAGACATCACAGGGGAGCAGAATTCTTATTTGGAGGGGTAGTGATCTTATTATGCCCTTCCTTGCAGGCAATCCCTGATCCTCCCTGCACAATCCCACCCAGTGAAGCTTAGCAGACTGACTGTTAAGTCTTACTTTGACACCAGGGAAGAACAGGGTCTGCCACCAAACCTGAAGGCAGCAGATGGGCTTGGAGGTGCAGAGCACAACAGGAACACGCAGTATTTGAACTTCTCCACACTATCTAGCGAGGGCTACCTATGCAGCTACTTTACCCTGCCTAAAGGTGGAAGGCAGCCAGCTCCTTTTGCTTGCTCCAACAGGCCAGACTCATGCAAATTAGCCTTATGATCTTTGTCCTTGGCTGATGGAGTAGTTTTCCAGTTGTCTGTCGTGCCTAATCTACAGGGGCCAAGGCTTTTGAGGAGCCCTGGCTGCATCTTCAACATGTGTCAGTATATGTGCCTTCAAGTTGCCTGTTGACTTACAGGCACTCCATGAATTTCATCAGTTTTCTTAGGCAAGGATTACCCAGAAGTGGTTTTGCCAGTTCCTTCCTCTGAAATATAGCCTACAGCATCTGGTATTCATTGACAGTCTCCCATCCATGTATTAACTAGGGGTGACCCTGGTTAGCTTGCAAGATCAGACATGTCCTGGCAGCATTTGGGTTTCTGGGTACCTGATATCCAAGTACTAACAAGGGCTGACATTTCAACACAAGGGTAGGCTTTTTTGAGTCAAAAATCTTTTGTTCTCCAACCGATCCAGGAATGGGTGGGTGGGCCTGGTAGGAAAGGAGTCTTCCCTTGTGAATTCTTCAGGGAGATAAGTTTCTTGCTGGTCAAAGAGGGTCATCTGTAGCCTCTGCTTTGTGTGTGTTTGTCTGTTTTAAGGCCAAGTGGTACACATATTGCAGGATCTCTGGGGCCCAATTTCATTTGTGGTCTGGTGGAAAGACAGAGTAAGCCCAGGCAGGACCACAGCCCTAGGTATAAACCAAAATTGTGGCTTTAATATCCTAGTTGTGAATGTTGGACCTCTATTAAAGAGGTGTGTGTGTGTGTGAGAGAGAGAGAGACTGACTCCAAAGGGTGCTTGATTGTTGGTGCAAACTCTGTTTCATAAAAGCCAGATTTTACGTACTGCTCTATAGTTTAATTACCTTAATGTGTCATCCTGCCTGCTGCAGCTATTGCTGAAAAGCAAGCTGAAAGAGGGACCTAGCTTTCAGTTTTGTATTGTGTATAATATGAACTGGTATGAAGAATCAGATGGTGTGTACAGCAGAAACTGGAAAAAAGCCCACCTTTCTTTTGGAATATATGGGTATATTACTCCATCTGTCTTAGGGTGCTTGCAAAGTTAATGCTTGCACCCGATTTCCAGATGCAGCGTGCATTTGGCAAGATTCCAGAATCAAATGAATGGGTATGCACTTAGCTTGAGGGATAATTCTTCCTGGTTTATATTTCTACACAGTGCAGTTCATGAAGGTCCTTAATTTCTTAAATCCAAAGTAACACTACATTTTGCTTTAATTCTACATTGCTATAAGAATGCAATTTAAATAAATGAGATCCTAATTCTGAAGTTTGATGTGTATATACCCAGCTTGTTGGGGGCATGTATAGAGATGTATCGAAATACATGCTATTTGTAAGTTGTTCGCCACCTCGATCCATATGGAGAGGCAGGATACAAATAAATAATAAATAAAAATAAAAAAATAAAAAATATTTGAATGGTAACAGTTGCACTTGTAGTAATATTTTCAAAACGTGACAAAACACAACACCCTCATTGCTCCCTTGCCAAGCATGAAGCCTGTGTACATTCTGAAAAAATTGTGATTGTTTTGACAGCAAAGCTGAAAAATGTCAGTTTGGGACATAAATTTTGTTAGGCTGGAACTTCTGTGACTGAATGGGAAGGGAAAAATTACAGTGTCCTCTCTCCTGTGATTTCTCTCTTTTCTTTTGCCTGGTATTCTTCCATGAATTTATACTAGGAGCTATACCAATGGCAGGATGACACCAGCAAAGAGCTTAACAATAATTACTAGTATCTGTAGTGGCCATGCTGGCTGGGGATTCTGGGGGTCATAATCCACAACCTGACTTTTCCCAGGCTTTCTGCCCTGAGGTATTCAGTCTTGGATATTGACTTTGTAAGATAATCCTTGGGTTGCCTGCAGACTCCCATCAACATGGATTTTACTGCAAATGGGACATGGTGTTAAATCTACTTCAACCTCCTAAACACATGCCAGCATTTTACAGATGAAAACTGGGACATACATGGCCAAGCGACATCAGAACATAGTCAAGATGGCAATAGTTATTAATAAGGAAGAACACACAAGCTAAGAGAGACCAGGGCAGTTTGCTTTTTTCTGTGCCTTCTGGGAAGGGCAAGACTCCCTCCCCTCCCCTCCCCTCCCCTCCCCACTGAGTTATTTGAGTGCCAACTACTTTTAAACTTTGGATTCAGTTTGCAGCGATCAAAGTACTATAAACTGAAGACAAAGGGCCTTTCCGCACTACACTGTTATAGTGCTATTATTCCACTTTCAACATCCTATGGAACCCTGAGGTTTGCAGGTTAGGGAAGGGCATTTAAAATTCTCAGCCAGGGAGCTCTTTGGCCTCAGTAAACTGCAAACTCCAGGATTCCACCAGATGTTGAAAGTGGAATAATAGTACTATAACAGTCTAGTGTGGAAAGGCCCAAAGAGGAAGGATAGAAAAACGGGAACATGTCAGAAGCAGCTGTAAAAATGAGATGAAAGGGGAGTAATTCGGACGGTCCCTGCCAAATCGCTGGAGGGTATGCAAAGCATGGACTAAGTGGTACCCATTTTGGGTGTGTGTATATGTGAGAGAGAGAGAGAAGGGGAGACCTACTCAGCCAACTGCAGCTCCCCAGATCGATGCACCAGCACGTTTTTGATGCCCCCGGCCGCTCCCTTTCTCTTTCGGGGAAGGGGCTTCGGCGAAAACGCGGTAAAGTTCTGTGTCGGGCCGAGGAGGCGGGGCGTGGGGCGGGGCGTGTGGGAATAAAGAGAGGGTTTCTCTGGGGGCACCGCCTTCCTCTTCCCTTCCTTAGGAGATAAAGAAACTGGCCAAGGAAAAGCGGCAAAGAGAGAGACGGAGAGAACGAGAGAGAAGGAGGAAAGCGCCTTGCAGTGGGGCAGGAGGAGGGCGAAGGCGGCGGCGGCGGGGCGCCTCGCTCGCTCCTGCGCGGCTGGGAAGCGCTGGGCGCCCTCCTCCTCCTCCTCCTCCGCCGGCCCCTCTTGCCTCCCGGCTGAGCCGAGGATGTGCTGCTGAGTTTTCCGCTGGTATGCTGTCGGTCGCGCTGAGCCTCCCGAGCGGCCGATCCGATGACAGGATGACCTGGGTCTGTCTGTCTTGCATGCTTTGGGTACGTAGATGCCTTGTGGCCACCCCGCTCGGGCTCTCCCCCTTCTCCCCTCCCCGCCTTGAGCTAGAATGTAGTTGAGCGGTGTAAAAGAAGCGGGGACGGACGGTCCCGGGCTGCGGCTGCCCGATCCCGCTTTGGGTGAGTTTCTCTGCCGGGGAGCTGTGAGACAGGGAGGGATGGGACCAAGGGGGGGCGCGAGGAGGGGGTCTTGTTGGGTGGGGGCGGTGGGTTCCAAAGGCCATTTCCGCGCTAGACTGTTATAGTGCTATTATTCCGCTTTCAACATCCCATAGAATCCTGTAGCCCTCCCTAAACTGCAAATCCCAGGATTCCATAGGATGTTGAAAGTGGAATTATAGCACTACAACAATCTAGTGCGGAGATGGCCAAAGACTCGATTTTGCTTTGCTCGGGTTAAAAAAAAAGAGAGAAAAGCGAGAGAGCGCGAAGTTGGAAGAGGAGAGGGGAAGCCCTGCTAAGGCATTCCATCTGGAGGTGACTTTCCAAGGCAGGTCTTTGATGCTTGCTGGGAAACAGATGTCCGGCTCTCCGATTTGCGAGGTCGCTAGAGAACTCGGCGGGATACTCTGTCTGGGCTGTTTCGTCCCTTCCTTCGAAACAGCAGTCGATTTTATGTCTGCGATTTATCTTTACTGGTCTTCAGCATTGGGGAGACCAGAACACTTGGCTCGTTCTTTGCTGGTCAATCCAGGGCAGGAGGATGAGCTCGGACCCCCATCAGAGTCGAGGAGAAGGGTGCCCCTGAGGACCCTTTGGTGATGAGGTGACATAAATGGTTGAGAACCAGGGTTTCAAAAAAATGACCTCCCTTTTTTGAGGGGGAGACATGTCCCAGAATGCTCCAGGCAGCAAGGCTGGTGGTCACTTTGGTTGGAAGATGCTGAGAGTTGCTGTCCAAAAAAGTAACTTGCCCAGCTGTAGGTGGAACTATCTTAACACAAGAATGGAGAACTGAAGACCATCTCCTAGGGTGGGGTGGAGATCAAGGGGCTCTCTAGATGTGGTTGGATTGCAACTTCTAGCTGTCCTGGCCAGCATATGCATTAGGGAGCAATGTTGGGAGTTGCAGTCCAACCACATCTGGAGGGCTTCCTAATCCACACCCTTGCTCTAGGGGAAAAAAGATGTGAGCTAACAATAGGTCTAGCAGTTCTAAGTCAAAGTTCATTCCAAGGGCTGTGACCATGCTGGAGATGCTAATGAGATCTGTCTACGGCTGAAAGGTGTGTAGCATCCTATCGAACCTCCAGTTGCTTTCCCCTTTTCTTTGGGTCAGATAAGCATTCTGCTTATCTGAGAGCAAGCAAGAGTTGTCATTTAAATTTTGGACAGTTTAAGACAATCACCTTTTATGAGGTGAGGATGGGAAGAACCACTAAGTGGATGCATGTCAGAGAGGTCCTCCCCCCAACTATGTTAGGTAGCATGGAAGGAGCAGCCAAAATCATTCCCTTTAAGGAGGGTTTTTCTTTATTTTTGTTCTGCTCTCCCCTTTCACCATGTTCATTGATACCTATGGCCAAGTTCTGATATTACTGAGACGATGACTCAAAGTACCACTCTAAGATCCATTTGTCCACAAGCCAGGATTTTATGCTCAGCCTGGGAGTGAAGGCCTTGGGAGACATAACTAATCGGACAAACATTTGCATGAAAAGAGAACTTGATTTCTTCAGAGCAGAGCCTGTCTGCCTAGTCTCTACAGTTACAACCCGCTGTTTGTGACATCGCTTTGTTGCCATAGCGATGCTTTGGGTGGTCCCAAAGGCGAAGCAGGGCGGGGGGGCCTGTAGGATAAAATAAAGCCAAGAAGTAGAGCCCCCCTTCCGTAACTGGGAAAAATGGCCTGGAATGTGTAATAGTCTCCCAGGAGGAGGAAGGGGTGATGGAATGACCAGTCCCTAAGCTGAGTGGAAGGTCTGGCATTCTTAGGAGCACTTTCAGATGCCATCAGATAGTATGTCAGCTTAAATCAGGGCTTGGAAAAGTTACTTTCTTGGCAGGGAGGTGGTGGTTCTCAAAGCTATAATATAAAAAAGTAATTTTTCCAAGTGCTGTGCATTAGTTTATTAAGTACCAAGGATGTAACCTACTCCTATTGTTACTAGCAGAGTAAATAAAGGAGTAAAGTCCTGAAGAAAAATTTGTGGAAATTTTTTACTTTGGGGGGGGGAGTTGAATTTTTGACAGAGGATTTTTTATTTTATTAGAAAAAGTGATAAGTAGAGGGATAGAGTTCCAGATAACTGATTCACACAAAAAGTTTCTATTAAATATGTTAACATGTCAGCTTTTTCAACATAGTGTTATACTCAGACACATATATTATGATCACCATATCCTCAAAATATGGGTGTCATTTGAAGTGTGTATATTTAGTTGAGATCTTGGTTAAGGAATTAGTCCATGATCAGTCTTATGAAGGAGTGTCTTCCCCATCTGTTCCCAATGAAGGACTGGTGTGAATGCTTCTTAAATTGAGGTTTAAGCCTTCATTGGACATGCAGCTTTGTGTGTGTGTATGTGTGGTGGTAGGGGATTTCAATTCCAAAGCCCCTTCAAAAAAGGTTAGCTTAGTATCTTTGTGTCTACACTTGGTTTGGCTGGCCCTAACATTAAGTAGAATGAGGTGGCTGCCATGGGCAGCAGGATACTGGGAGCACTGAATTGCTCCCTCCAGGAGGTTCCTGAGATCCCTTCCCTGACCTCCCTGCCTGACTAGCTGTCATACTGTTGTTCACTTTCCTTGTCTCTTGTACACATGGTGGATCTTCTTTCTTTCCTGCCCTCAAACTGCTTTATAAACATTGGCAACTCCAAGCACACAGCTTGTTTTTATGCAGAGCTAGCAGGGCTATGAAAGAACAGGTAGTAAGGAGGAGTAAGGTGGAGAGGACAAGAGGATGGGCATGCCACTGCAAAGATAGGGGACAGCAGTGTTACTTCTTGTTGGTTCCTCAGTGACAGAGAAGGTACCACATCGATTCTTCTACCATTAGGGCTCTATAAGGGCTCGAGGGGCCCATTCACAGTACACAGATATACTGCTACATTCCACTTTAAATGCCATGGTGATATCCCATGGAATCCTGGGATCTAGAGAGGGGCCTTTAGAGTTCTCTGCTGGAGAGCACCCCTGGTCCCCCTGACCAAACCATAAACTCCAGGATTTGAGAGGATGCAGGCATGGCAGTTAAAGTGAAATCAGAGTGCTATAATGATCCAGCGTGAATGGACCCCTGGTTTAAGGAAATGTGATGATCCACAAACATGTTAGATTCCCAGTTTGGTGTTAAAAATCAAGATAAATGCATTGAAGCTGTTGTCCATCCCCAAAAGAGGAAACTTAGAGACGCTGCAACTCACTGGTCTCTGGCTCTATAACATGCTCGTGAAACTCTCCGTTGATAAACTCACATGGTGTGCATGTGGGACTTTTCTTTTTGCTGCAGACAGGATATTATTGTGAGGGTTTAAGCTGCAGTGCACCAGATGTGATGTGATTTATCACCTTAGACAAGCATACGGGAGTAGCCTCAGTGGGTCAGAGAGTTCATTGGGCCTAGCATCCTTTCTCTGATAATGGCCAGCTCCAGATGCTTTGGAGAGGAAATGTTTTAATAGCATGGGGTACTAACCAGGAATCGTTGTTCACTTCCAGCTTGTACCAATCTGGTATTGTTCAGAGAAGAACATAAGACTTCCCAGGAGGAACAGCAGAGGGAGATAAAAGACCAGTGTCTGCTTTGGGGTGGCATGATGGTGGTACAGGGAGAAAATGTTATCCAGGGATCAAATCTTAATTCAAGTCTAGAAACTAGGCAATTATAGCATCCCTTTCTGGTCCCCCTTTATAACTTAGGACCATTGACTGTAATGAGAGGAGGCTGCTAATAGGGGTGATCTTTGGAAAATCTGGAAAACGTCTTAAACAGCTAGGTTATAATCATATTTTTAACACTATATATAGTGACTTGTCTGTGTGCTAAAAGGAAATGAAAGAGAAAAACAGTTAAGGTACAGATTTTTTTTTTAAAAAAGTACATTGGTGTTTTAAAGACCAGTTATGTTAGATGTATTTTGAAAAAAGCAGATATAGTTTGAAATGAAGCTGAACTTAGTACCAGTATTTTACAAGTGTAACCCCTTGTTTCTAAAAATTTGTTAAGACTGTGTGTGGCAGTTGAATATTGAACTGAAGTCTATTTCAACTAGACTGAACTATGGAGAAAATATCTGACTTGAGATCAAACATAAATGTGATAACAGCAGGTTATGTATTTTATTTGTTATGATGCAAATCATGAATATGTATGACTGTACTAAACAAACAGCAAGGAAATCTGCTTTCTACCCCATAAAGAATGCTTTCAAATTAAAAAGCTTTGACTTTGTTAATTGACTTGCTTATTTTTTTATTTTTTTTATTGAGATCATTTTATCCATTCTTTAGAAAAAAAAAAAAAAAGCCTCCCAGAGTGGATGCATAAAAAGATTACTAATAAAATAGTTGCAGTGAAATCTGAAGATAAGGCACAATAAGAAAACAAATTGAAAAAGAAAAGGAAATCCACACTTGGGTTAAAAATGGCCGTTGTTCTTTTAATCTAGTTCCTATAATGAAATCTCATTAAGATTCTGGGATAAGTAAAAAACCAAACTACCTAGCGTATGTATAAAAGAACCAGAGAAGCTTAGGCTGATATCATCATAGTCTGGAACAGATTTTCTAGATGCTCTCTTTCAAAATGGCTGCCACCAAATTTTTACAACACCTATTTCAGCTCCGAGAACACTTACAGACATTATTCTGATGTCTAAATATATGGGTTTTTTTTTGCAGTGGGGAGCAGGGGCACTTCAAGGAATTAAACTGTAGCATTTTTAAATCTAGATGGATGTTAGATTTTATGGTGCAGATTTCATGTTATTAGTTAAATAAAAAAGTTCAGAAATCTCTTGGCAATTTAATGCAAGTAACTCAGGTCCTAGTCCACTTTCTTCTCAATCCTGTGAAGCAGCCCACAAGTACAAACTGTAACACCATTTGTATAGTTAGGTACTTTGACAAGACATAGAATCTGTACTAATGTTGGGTGCATTAACTATGAATTTAAGCTGAACCTAGGGTTGACTTCTTATCACCTCAAAAGGTGAAGCAAGATCATCAGGTAAACAGATAGTATTTACAAGTTGTGAATTACAGGATTCTCAATACATCTGGGTTACCTGTTTCATATGCCACAAATGATCATTTTAAATTAGTGTTCTGATATGCTCATTTTTCCTTCCTGGAGGAGAAAAAAAGGTTGATATATGTGCAAGTGAGTAATTTGAGCGATGGCATCTCTTTATTTTCATCATCTTGGCATGGTTGTAGGGTCGCCATCTAAAAAACTGGAGATGGGTCCAATTTTTAAAGATTGTGTAAAAGAGGAGTCTTAGCAGGTGTTGCTTGTAAGGCATCCACATAATGAGCAACCTTGTCTCCACAATCTAAGGGTACAAGAGCCATCTTCAGATTTCAATCTGGCAACCCTAATTTGAACACTGAAGGAACTATCCAAAGTGCTGATTCTGTTTTGGGGCTAGAGTTCAGTACCTTGGACTGCTTTCTTAAAGTTCAGACTAAAACTCAGAGAGGATTTGTGGCTTCACTGATATCAAGGCCACCAACAGGATGTAAGTTATGTTGAGTTGGAAATCTAGACTATGCAGTCTAATGTTTTCTCATGGTTAGATTTGGACATAATGAACAGAGATTTTTACTGTAGCACCCACAGTCCCCTAACCAACCAAATTTCTCATGCTTTGGCATGGAGTTTCTCTTTGCTAAGCTGCAACCAGTGGCATTTTGGGTGGCCTTTTTATGTGCAGAAGTATAACATGAATGCAGAAGTATAACATCAGAGAAGATAAGATCAGAGTTATAAAAATCTAATGAAATTCCAGGGCAAATCAAAGCATTTTAGTGAAACTTTCACATTCAGGTTATCATTAAACTTTGAATTGGAAAGATAAAATAGGGATGATGCCACAAGCAAAACAAGACCTGGAGAGAATAATGTTTAGCTAAAACCAAGCTTTTAATACCAGACAAACTATACCAGACTCCCTTTCCGCATGCAGTTATTAAGGCGGGCCAATGCATCTTGCCACGGAGGTCTTCTGCACCTTGGAGCAGACTAGGTTCAGTTTATTTACCTTCGTTCTGCATGTAATTCCGACTAAATGCGCCCCCATGTGGTTGTAAAGCGTGCTATTTGAAAACCGGAAGAAATCGGTTTTCCAATTCTCCAGATCGATCCGATTCGTATTTTCACAGTGGTGCAGACATGTACATTTGCGCCAATGTGAATTGGTGGTCAGGGGAGGGCTCATGGGAGGGGCCAGGGGGTATGGATTTTTGCACGTACGCACGTACGCAATGACATACTAAACTATGCAAAAAAGGGCCAATCATAGCTGACGGGGCGGGGTGAGGGGAATAGCGGGAGTGGCCACAGCGGAGGCAGTGTGGATTCATGAACTCACACTCCTCCGAATCAGAATGGAACATATGCGGTAGCTGTGTGGAAGGAAATGAGGGAAAGTCCACCTTGTTTTCGAGCCCAGAAAATCTGGTAAGAAACAGCACGAACCGATTCACCAGCCTTGTGCGGAAAGGGCCATAGAGAGATGAATCCATAGATGCCCTGTAGCAAAAACGCAAAGAACTTGTGGTCTTTGAGATTTTGTTGGACTCTTTGACTCCCATCACCCATCTAGAATGGCCAGAGGTGGGGCTCATCTTTCTTGTATCTTCTCTTGTCCTGAATCACCTAGTGTTGGCTTCATTGTATGGCTTCTGCTGGCTGAATTGCTCATCGCTGGTCCTACCCATTCTGGCTATGCCTTCTGCTGTTCCCCACAAAGATTAAACATCTTGACAGAAGTCAAGTGGGATCTGGGAGGCATACATCTGGTTCCAGTTGTATGGGGGTAAAATAATTCTTTATTTATTTTTCATTTATTTGATTTATGTCCTGCCTTTTTCTCAAATAGGACTCAATGCAGTTTTACACTATAGAGTTTATTTCTGAGTAAACATGCACAGCATTTGGACCTATTGGATCCAGGCTGTGGGACAGACTATATTTTCTCCTATGAACCTGTCTGAGATCTTCAAAAGAGGCTCTTGTCACAGTCTTACCATTTTAACAAGTGTACTTGGGAGAAGCAACTGATAAGGCCTTTTTGGTGGCTGTTTCTAGGCTCTGGAACTCCCTTCCCAAGGAGACTAAACTGGCCCCTTGGCTACCTCCTTACTGTCTTTCTATCTGCAGGCAAAGTTTTTTTTATAAAACCAATAGGTTTTTGAGAATTAAGTATTCTTAAAGAAAGGGCTGTAATACTTTTGATTGTACTGTTTTTAAACTGTTGTTGCTGTTCTGTGCCTTCAAGTTGTTTCTGACTAATGGTGACCTTAAGGCATACCTCTCATGTGGTTTTCTTGGCAAGATCTGTTCAGAAGGGGATTGGCATTGCCTTCCTTTGAGGCTGAGAGAGTTTGACTTGCCCAAGTGGGTTTCCTTGACTGAGTGGGGATTCAAACCCTGATCTCCCAACATCCTAGTTCAACACTCAAACCACTACATCACTCCCTTTAAAAAAAAATAAATAAAATTATATGTTTTAAACTGTCTTGAATGTTATTGATATTTTCATTTCATTTTGATGCTGACCTTTTGTGTATTTTCCTGTACTGTATTTGCTTTAATTTGTACACCTACTTGAATGCTAGTTTTGGTTGAAAGCAGGACAGAAATAAACCTAACTGTGATATTGTTGTCAAAATTCATACATCTATTTTAAAGCCTTTTTTTTAAAGTCTGAAACATCGGTGGTAGCATTAGTGTACATTTTGAAGTGCAGGCTCTCATTGTGCTCATGTTCTTGTTCAGTTTTATGGAAGACCACAAGGTATAGCAGGGATATAGTTTTGAAGGAGGTAGAGTGAGAGTATTGCCCCCTCAAATAAGAATTGCCTCCCACAATGAAATATTCCTTCACTCCTCAAATTTTTAGCATTGCAGAGGGTGTGATATTGAAAATGGTTTGTCCCTATAATGCTTGTAACTGCTGTGTTCACATTCCTTTGGTACCTTTGCCTCTCCTTTTTCTTTGGATACCTAAACTGTATCTCTAAATGTTAAATTAAAGTTTTAAATTGCTACAATGGTAGAAATTGGAGTGAGGGGGTAAAGAAAGATTTTATGGGGGCAGAATTCTTTTTGAGGGGGCAATGCCTTCATTTTGTTTCCTTTTGTAGCTCCATCTCTGAAGTGTAGGAGGGGAAAGGCCGCAGATGAGGGTAGCTGTCAGTTACATAGTGATCATTTCTGACGTGCAGGATGTAGTGTTACTCCAACAGCCAGCTCCTTTGCTCCCAGAGAATCCAAAGAAGAGAGCAACTGTGTTGGCCTATATTAAAAAAACAGTTCTAGCAGTTTTCATCGCCACTAGGAGCAGGTCTTGGGAAGCTAATGAGTCTGAATTGCCTACCAAATCAGCTGAAAATCCTCACACAACAATGCATTGTTGCTGGGGGGAAAAATCAGTTTCCTTTCACAGCTACTCTGAGGACTGCAGCTAAACTCAGAAGGAACAAAGAAGACTGACATGGTAGGTGATGTTCCTGTCATTTGTGCTATTCAAAAGGTTCTGGCTACCTCATCCAGTAAGCCCTGGTAAACCTTTGGTTAGCAACATCTTAACTCCAACATAGTTCTTGGCTTGCCTAGCGGAATCAACCCATGGATTTCAAAGGGTCCGACTTCTTTTGCTCTCACTCACCATCAGAGGATGCTCTAGTTTCAATAAGGAATCTCAGCCACCCTGAACACTAAACTGAAATGTGAGATTAGAAATTGCCTAAATAAGTAAGTTGCCACTGTGGTAAGCTCCAGACAGGATTGATTTCCCATGCCCACAGCTGAGGGAAGATACAGTCTCTCTGTTTTAGCCAACCTCTCTTTCCAGAATGGCGGCCCCTGGGGGCCCAGGGACTTAATGAGGGATAATCACTCTTAATTAGACAGCAGTTTAAAAGGCAGGAGTGGTGCTCTTGATTGGGCAGCTCAGCTATAAAAATGTGTATGCAACAGTGGCAAATGGAGGGAGGGTGTGGTTAGAAGGGATAACTGCTTGAGATGAAAGGAAAAGAGAGTTAAATGAGAATTGGAGGGAGATGCTTAGGTTGTTTTTTGTAATAGCAAAGGGGAGCTAATAGCCAGCAGCTTACTAACAAATAATGGAATAAGTCAGAGGCACAGGACTACAGTCCCATCCCCTTCCCCAATTGTTGTTGTTGTGATTGTTGTTGTTGTTGTTACTGTGTGTCTTCAAGTTGTTTCCAACTTATGGCAACCCTAAGACAAACCTATCATGGGGTTTTCTGAGGCTAAGAGTGCGTGATGTACTCAGAGTCACCCAGTGGGTTTCCACGGCCAAGTGGGTAATCGAACTCTGTCTCCAGGATTGTAACTCAACGCTCCAGCCATTGTACCACGCTATTTGGTGGGTAGTATTTAGAATTCCAAGCAAGAGAATTCTAATTCATATACCCCTGAACAACAGCATTAGAATTCTCTGGCATTGGATTCTAAATACCCCAGGAAACTAGAAATCCCAGGATTCTCTAGGATGGAGCAGGGGCACTGAAAGAAGTAACCAGTTGCCATGCTTGTATCATGGGAACTTCCATAGTATTACCAAAAAAGTGTATTATTATAACAGATTTGTACGACATTTTTGTAATTTTTAGAGGGAGGAATGTAGAGGCTCTCATAAACTGAGGCCCTAAATTGTAGGTATCTTTGTGCATAAATTTGGCAGTGCCTGTGTGAGGCCTATTGACTTGGAACAATATGGACATGGGCTGACCCACTGAATGTGATGGCAGTTATCTCTCTCCCTACTCCGCCTGCCTGCCTCCATTCCCACTGTTGTGATTGAATTTCCTCTGGAAAACTCTTTGACTTAAGATACTTCTCCCTAGGGAGTTGGAGGCCATGAGGGCAAAGGAATAATTGACAAGGTCAACAGGCTAAAGGCCTGGAGATGACACTTGGGATATTGGGGAGGGGAGGGTGAGTGGAATGTCAAAGAGGCCTATGGGCTTCTGTCACTTTCACTGATGGGAGACTGACTTTCTAGGCATGTGGCATGAGGATAGAGATGGGGATAAGGGTTAGAATAGTGGCAATTTCCATTGTTTACTGAGCTATCTGAGGCAGACACTGCCCTGATCAATATTCCCCGTGGCTTCCATTGATCCTTTAAAAAAAAAGACAGAGAGAGAGTATGAGAGTTAGAGACAGATTCTCTGCAGCTTTTTTGGATGATTAAGATAGCTTATCAGTTTTGTTTGAGTGTTCTACTGACCAGATGTAGAGAAATGTTGAAAGTAGTCATATTTATTTGTTTAATTTTATCTCATCTTTCTTCCAACATAGGACTGCAAGTGGTATGCAGCATAAGTTAAAAGATGCATCTAATATGATCTATAAGGCAAAAGTTTTTAGAAAGTTAGATAAAGGATCCTATTTAAATGTATTTTAAAACTGCTAAAAATATTTTAAATACAGTGGTGGAGATAAAAGTACAAAAGCCCATCTAAATAAAAAGTTATTAGTCTGCTGGCTGGACAAGAGCAGAAAGGGGGTCAACCTAGCCTCTTGTGGAAGGGAGTTCCACAGAGGCAATAAAAGTCCCTCTTGTATTTTCTTGCCAGATGTACCAGAGATGGTGCCAGGATTAAGAAAAAGTCTTCCGTAGGGCATCTTAAAACCCAGGTGGGCTATAGGGCGATGCACTTTTCTAAATAGCCTTGATTTAAGCTGTATAGGACTTTATAGGTCATAATCAGCAGTTTAAATTGTGACCAAAAACAGACCAGTTGCCATATTGTTTGTTCTCAGTGCCCTTAAAACATTTGTTTCACTCTTCAGCAGAAATAGCCTCCAGAGTGGCTACATATAGATAAAATCCAAGATCGTCCATGCTTTCAGATCTGAAACTGAAGAGCACATCAGAGAAAGAAAAGAGGACAGTGAAGGAAAAAGAAACCAAGAAAACCTAGGCACCAGGACTTACTATGGCTCCTAAGATGCTCAGCTATGGTGGAAACAGGCTGTTTGCTCCTTGAAATTTCGTACTCAGGGATTTCATGTCCAAACTTCCATGCATGGCTGTAGTGCGTGTATAAGCAATTGCTTCAGGTTTGAGTTTGGGAGAGAGAGAGGGAGAGAGAGAGAGCTGTGCAGGGGGTCCCTGCAACTTATTTGAAAGGTGACTTGCAGCTCCTAGAGGCTTCCAATAAAAACAGACAAAGGGTGTCCAGCAGTTCTGGCAGGGCTAAGTGCTGGAAACACAGTCATGGGGTCCACATGTGGCTAAAGATCAGATTATGCCTATTCCTGCTGTAATGCAACCAGATGTGGCTGGAATTACAGGCCGAGTCCTTGATTTTCTGGGTTCTTGTTGCAATTTGCTAGCTACTCGTATAAGGTGTAGATATGCTTTGGGTATTTCCTGAAACTCTGCCTGCCATCACTATGGATAGTACCTACTCAGCTTTACTTTCTTTATTTGGTCACAGCAACTTTGAAGGAACTATACTGTTTTGGGGGCTATTTTGAGGGTATGCATACATTCTTACCATCCTGTGCTCTGCCTGACTGATAATCCAGTAAATGGATGCAGTTTCTGGATGGCATTGATCTTTGTCCATAGCTCTTTTAATGCCTGATGTTCCAAAACTGGCATTTTCCTTTTTGTAACCCTCCATTTCATTCTCAGCCTGGTGTACCTGAACCAGAAGTCTGGAGGAAAAGTGAAACTGTTATTAAAGAATGTTACAAGAGACAAAAAGCTCATTGCTGCACTGTTTAATCTGTTGATTAATTTCAAAATACATGCAAATTTGATATTTGTTTTTTTGATCTTGAGCCTGCATCATGCTCAAAACCTCTCTTGGTCTGGTTTATGTCCATATGAGTGGTGACTCTCTGATGTACGATCTTCATCATGGTATTATTGCTTTACTCTCTACCTTGCTTTTTAAAGCAGGACATCACCTAAGATTTCGACATTTAGAGGTTTTTTTTACCATTACATTTCTGTGCTTTCCTCTTCAAACAAGAAGGAAAGGGCTAAGGAATGTGCCTTTTCAACAAGCCAAACTCCATATTTTTTCCTGTGTGAGTTGCTCTACAATGTTGGGCCTACACTTACCCTTCTCCAAAATGGTACCCTCCAATATAAGATTACTCAAAGTGGTGGTCCATGGACTAGTGCTGGTTTGCAAATCATTGGCTGCTGGTTCATGACAGGTTTCCAGGTAAGAAAGAAACAGTTTTAGATTATGAGCACTAATATGATGCCTGCCTGCCCACCATATCAAATAGCTTACAAAGCACTGATCTAGAATGTTTTGGGCTATCATTCCCTGTCAGCCTCAGCAGACATGGGCAATGTCCAGGAATGAATGGAGCTACAGTCCAAAACATCTTGGGGGGATTATTAAAATGACATCATAGTCAGAAGGTGATAGTAATGGTTCTAAGGGACCATAGTTATGTGATAAAGGAGGATTTTAAAAATATTTTGAAAGAAAAAAAAATCCACATCAACTTATCTACTACAGAAAAGCAATAGCATGTGTATATCTATACTGCATATCAGCTAAGTGCTTTCCAAATGGTTTACAATGTGTTAGCTAAATGCCTCCGGCAAGTTGGGTACTCATTTTACCGACCTGTGGAAGGATGGATGGAAGGCTGAGTCAACCTGGAACCTGGCAGGATCAAACTCACAACCTTGTGGCTGCAGTACCGGTATTTAACCACTGTGCCACCAGGGCTCTGCTGCATTTGATCCTAAGTATGTTTGAGAGCAGAACTGAGAATCATTGGAGCTGCAGTCCAATGACACCTGGATGGCTATATGAATCAGAAATCTAGAGTCCATTGGATATAATTAGTCCATATAGGCCATTTGGGTCTCACCATTGACCCATACCAGTCAGGGTACATCCTGCAATGCATGAAGTGTATCTCTGTGACTCTATATGTTGGGGAGGGAGGGAAGAGGTGATTGTCATTGCCGAGCAAATTGTTGAACTGAAGCTTGTTGCGCATCAGTAGACATCTCATTCTGAAAGCCCAGGTACATTCCTAAAGGACTCCAGAGATCCTTGAAAAAGAAGCAGATGAATTCTAGCAGAGTACATTTTTTTGCATATTAGATTCCTGTTTCAAAATTTGATCTCTCTAGTGAAATACCTGTAATAACAGCATGTTCATAGAATCATAGAATTGTCGAGTTGGAAGAGACCACACGGGCCATCCAGTCCAACCCCCTGCCATGCAGGAACACCCTCAAAGCACTCCTGACAGAATGCCATCTAGCCTCTGCTTAAAAATCTCCAAAGAAGGAGACTCCACTACACTCCGAGGCAACATATTCCACTGCTGGACAGCCCTGACTGTCAGGAAGTTCTTCCTGAGATTCAGGTGGAATCTCCTTTCCTGCAGCTTGAATCCATTGCTCCTTGTCCTGGACTCTGCAGCAGCAGAAAACAAGCCCTCTCCTTCCTCTACATGGCATCCCTTCAAATATTTAAACATGGCCATGATGTCCCCTCTTAACCTTCTCTTCTGCAGACTAAACATAACCAGCTCTCTAAGTCTATCCTCATAGGGCATGGCTTCCAGGTCTCTCACCATTTTGGTCGCCCTCCTCTGGACTTGCTCCAGCTTGACCATGTCCTTCTTGAATTGGGGTGCCCAGAACTGGACACAGTACTCAAGATGAGGTCTAACCAAAGCAGAGTAGAGTGGTACCAGTACCTCCCTTGATCTAGACACCATACTCCTATTGATGCAGCCAAGAATTGCATTGGCTTTCTTGGCTGCCGCATCGCACTGCTGACTCATGTTTAGCTTGTGGTCTATTAAGACTCCTAGATCCCTTTCACACGTACTACTATCCAGCCACGTGTCCCCCATCCTATATTTCTGTATTCCATTTTTTCTACCCAAGTGTAGGACCTTACACTTCTCTCTGTTGAATTTCATTTTGCTTTGGCCCAGCTCTCCAATCTATCCAGGTCATTTTGAATTTTGATCCTGTCCTCTGGCGTATTAGCAACCCCTCCCAATTTGGTGTCATCTGCAGATTTGATAAGCATGCCCTCTATTCCTTCATCCAAGTCGTTGATAAAAATATTGAACACCACTGGGCCCAGGACAGAACCCTGTGGCACCCCACTAGTCACTTCTCTCCAGGATGAAGAGCAGCTATTCGTGATCACCCTTTGAGTGCGGTCGGTCAACCAATTACAAATCCAACTGACAGCAGCCCTGTCCAACCCACATTTTACTAGCTTCTTTGCATGTTCACTGTGCATGATCCAGATTTGAAAAGGCCATGAATGTCATGCTCCTCTGCCATGGTTGGTATGTGTGTAAAAAATAAATACAACCACCATAACAATACAATAGTGGATATGGGGTATGCTCACATGATCAACTGCAGCAGTTGGATTCAAACTGGGTCAAGAGGATGAAAGATCCATCCATGTTGAAAGAGGGGAACACACTGATTCTGCAGATTAGCTCTAAGCCTCTGGTTTAGGTTGAAGTCAGAGCTCTCAAACTTCTGAGCAATGTACTGAAAGCTTGTGTTTTCACTGTCATAGTTAAGCAACTAGCCTGGATTTAAAAACAGTTGGGAGTGGGATGTGGAAAAGTCATAGGAATATCTCCCTACACCCATTTTTATGTAAAAATTCAAATCTGCATTCTTATTATTTTCAAGGCTTTTCTAGATGGAAAAGGGGAAGATTTAGAAGACTTTCCTGCTCAGGATCCTTTCCTAATTGGATCACACAGGTCACTGGAGAAGGCATCTTTCTCCCTTCTGCCTTCAGCTGCTTCTCTGGCTGCTGCCACTCAGTTAACCAAGTTTCCTTTCATCTCATGGTGGTTTGGGAGAAATGGGGTTGGCCCCCATGCTGTGTGCACCCCATGCAATGGACTGAAGTGGCACTGCATGGGGTTTTCCTCCTTGATTTCTGTTTGTGAATGACATTTGTGGTACAACCCTACAACACCATGCATACCAACTGTCCCCCTTTGTTTCTGACCTCCCATCTTCTGTACCCCTTGGAGCTCTCTTAAATGGGTGGATTTGTTTCCCATCTTCCTGAGATCACAAATGGTGAGTTAGGGATGCATGGAGAAGTGTGCTGGGGGTGGGGGCTAAAGACCCTGTGTGCAAACTACTTGGTCTGTTCTGTCTCTCCTCTGCATGCCCCCAGCCCAGCAGCTTAGCCGGCAAGGAGCAGCCTCTCTAACGTTATTTGCTCTGATGTAATGTGGCGGCTGGGGCCAACTCTGGAGGAACAGAGGAAACTGTCTGAAAACAAAAACTAGCTAATCTCCCTCCACCCCCTGTTGCCTGTCATTGCGATGGGGAGGGGTGAGGGTGGACTGAGGGAAAGCAGGCTTGCTTTTAGGGTCTCAGGGATTGTTTTGCCTTAACTGGAAACAAAGTTGGACGAGGAGGGAGGGCATACACATGATGTTGTTTCTCCCCCCCTTCTGCCTGAGACCCTGATTAGAAAGCAACTCACATTTGACAGTCCTGGAAGCTCAGACAGCTGTCCGATCTCATCTCTCTCCCCCAACTCCCTGCCTCCCTCCCACCCCCTGCACATGTTTGCTTGCTTGCTCAGTATGTGGACACAAATGTCCCTGGAGAAAAGGTTGAGGATGAGAGCACTATTCAAGACCACATTCCCAACATGGATACCCAAAGTCTTAGATATTTGGAGGGCATCTATATAGGGAATAGTTTTACACAGGAAACTCAGGAGTTTCCTAACTCCTGGCAGTGAACTTTAGTGGCAACCTGCCCGCAGCTTAAGAATACTTACTCTTAGAGATCACATTTCTTCCTTTTACTTTTAAGTCAGTTTCTGAGGAAATGCTGGCGTTGTCCTCTTGCCTCCCTCACAGAATTTCGCAGAGGTTACAGATGACATCATCTTCAAGTTGTAACCCATGGCTTCCCACTGCTTTTTCCTGCCTTTTTGTTTTTCATCCAGAACTTTCCTCCAGCATGTCTGAAGGTTTCATAGGGTAACCTTCCCATCATTTGAGACCATTTCCTCATTTCAGCCAAACTCAAAAAGGTGATTTATTTGAGACTTCAGCTCCCAGAATCTGGACATGCAGATAGGGGGGATTCTTGGAGTTCTGGTTCCCAAAAATTACTTTCTTATGCTTTACCTTTTTCCTTACCACAAATAAAACTCCATGGGGGGACGACGACCTACTGCAAAATGCCCTTTTGAGTGTTAGTGGTAGGAATGTTGTATTTAGATGCACTCTTCAGATGCCATCCTATACGCATTTACCTGTAAGTGAGCCTCACTGAACTTACTTCTTTGTAAACAGCACGTTGCCACTTCCCAACCCCTGACCACAACTATGCTGGAAGTAGTGGTTTCCCAGACTGTGGTTGTGCTGAGTGGTGTGTCACTATTGTGATAGCAACACAAGCCCTAGCTCCTCCTCCTGTATTATTTAAAAGAACTGAACCACGCTGTGTCCTTTTTCTTGGGTGTCACCATCTTTCACAAGAGTGCTCCAGCTCTTTGTGTTAAAGTGTGTGTCCAACCCCTTCTCTCTGAAAGCTATTATCTAGCTAATCATAGAATGTAATCGTAGAATGTAGGAATAAGGATGTAGACTTGCTAGAACTCTGAGGGTAGTCTGGGTGCTATTCCAATGCTCCCAGTAATAAGTAGTTACCGGGAAGTGTGTGTGTGTGTGTGCCCCATTGGGAAGACCTTCAGCTTTGCATTACAACATAGCATTGTGTGCTCACAGTCGGAGGCCTTGTTCTGCTTCAGATTTTTCATCCCAACTCTAGTACTGAGGAAACCACCCCCCTCACTCTTGTTTTTCAACAGACTGCAGCTATAAAACAGGGTTAAATAATCCCCAAGAAAAGACTGAATCCTAACTTTTGGTTGCCAGGAACTTTGTCCGCAGCTGGATCCCCATGGATGCAGAGCCAACATCTATGCTCTGTCCCTACCCTGACCCATCCCATTCCCCCAACACAGCCTTGGTTTTTCAAATATTTGTGTTGGAAAATTTCCTGCCATTAGGTCTCCAATAAAGAGCCAGCCCTTGAAGAAAAAAAACTGTGCTGCAGTTTTATACTGCTGTCTAAAGTCCCTTACTCAGCCTATGCGCTTCACTGAAGCCTATTTTCAGTGTCCTCCTTGAAGGGCCCCTGACTTTGTGGGAAACTGGAATTCCACAGACAGAGCCTGGATACTGTAGAAAGCATGGTGGGTTTCCACCCTTTATATACATACATGCATACATACATATTTATTTATTTATTTATTTTGGTAAGGGGGAAATAGCATGTTTCTGAGTGATCTCAGGATAACAACTAGGTTCTGAGTTTGGCTGGGCTTCTTGGCTGTCTTCATGTAGTTCTATTGTTTAGACAAATTTTAGGCAGATTTGGGGAGTGGCTGACCTGGAGTAAAATAACACAATATTGGCAGTTTGGATTAGAGGTCCTGAGATCCAGTGTAGTGCAGTGGTGTGAGCATTTGACTATGGCCATTCTGCACTAGCCTGTTATAGCGCGATGATTCCACTTTCAACCTCCTCTGGAATCCTGGGGTTTGCAGTTTCGGGAGGGGCCGGCCGGCCCCTCCTGAAACTGCAAACCCCAGGATTCCAGAGGAGGTTGAAAGTGGAATCATCACGCTATAACAGGCTAGTGCAGAAATGGCCTATGACTCGATACCAGAGTTTGAGTCCCCAGTCAGCTATGGAACCCCACCAGGTAACCTTGGGCAAGTCATACTCTCTCAGCCTCAGAGGAAGGAAAAGACAAATCCCCGCTGAACAAATCTTGCCAGCAATCTTGCCTTAGAGTCTTCATAAGCTGAAAATGACTTGAATGGACACAGCAACGGGCATTTTTCTCTGCCAGTGGAGAAAGGAAAGAGGATTGGTATGATACTGTTTGGAAAGGGTGTAGCCTGAGGTCAAGGCCTAACCTAAATCTTCTTTGTTTTGTTTTCCTGAGGGGATTCACAGGTCAGCCATGCTGTTCTCCACACTAATCTAAACTCTGCAAAGCTTGAGTTACAGTACTCCTCTTGATCTAGTTTCCCCCCACCCCCAATGCTCATGAAAAGTTTTATCTGTTTGCTTTCTTAAATAGTGGACAGGCCAGGGAATGTGATCATGAAAACTGATGCATAAAGAGACAAAGACAACAAGAAGAGGTTAATAGAACTTTCATCTCTGTGTTGCCAAAATTCACATTTATTTGTCACATGCCATAACTGGCACAGAAGTGCCATAGCCATGTGCCACTCATTTCTGTAACATTTTAGTAGTCCTGGTAAAGACGTAGTCCTTCTGAACTCTGATTTTTGTTTTCACTTATGAGCCACATAACTACTTCATTTTAAAGTGTATTCATTAATGCATCACATCTAGAATGCCAACAGCATCTTTCCTACAAACTCTAAATTTCTTTTAGACTGAAGAGCTCCCGTTCTTTGTCAGGTGCCTCAACATTTTAACTCAACAATAATTTTGCCATCTTCCACTCTAATCATTATATATAGACAAGGCTCACGTCTAGTCTTTCCTTCTGAGAAATTAGGCATATAGATAAAGGGCTTCTGTCTCTAGGAAGAGAATGAATTAGCTTACCTTGAGGTCCTTTGCAGTTCACAGTGGGCAAAGAACATCAGTTTCAGAATGTCGACCCTCTCTTGCCTGCTCTTGGATACCTGTTACTGTTTCTCCACTCCCATGAAAGTATGTGTTGCGAGAGGGAGATAGGGAGATGACTTCGTTTTTGACAGTGTTGGGAAACTTAGGGATTCCGTGATCAAACCCAGTGTTTGTTCAGTCTTTGGCCAGAAGGCAGAGTTTGAAATGAACCCGCCATCCCTAGTCTCATTCACTGCAAAACAGGAAGCTGTGCTTGCATGTTTGCTCTAGCACTACAAAATAGTAGATTCTCTCCACACACACACCATGCCTTTTGTTGCCTTAAATATGAGACTATAAAAACATGTTGTGATGAGGTTGGTAATTTCAGTTGACTTCTCTTAAAATAAAATCTGGCTGCGAAGGGACATGATTACAATCGAGTTTCCACTTGGTGAGAGAATTCTTTTCGTGAATGAGAGAGGCTTGCTATGACGATGTTTAAGAACCCCTGCCTTGCCTGTCTGAAGGTGCAAAGCAGGTAATTTTTTCTCCCTTTTTTCTTTCTGTACTTATTTGTTTATACACATGTGCACATGAACATTTTCAGAATAATCAGTTCCAGTGACTGTACCTGCAATTTGAGGCACTGGGCCACTTAGCCTAGGTTAGGGGATAGTTTAGGGCCTTTTTTCTCCCTAAAAAGGGAATTGTGAGAGCAAATCCTTATGGTACCCCCTAAGAATGTTTGCATCTCTGAATGAAACATCCTTGTCTGACACAGCTGTGCTGTTTGCTCTAAGAGCCATGTGCCAGCCTCATAGAGTGCTGCTCAGCAGAGATGTTAATCTAATTAGGTCTTGAGTCACCATGGAAGGAGAGATTTAGTTTTACACTGACAACCTCATCTTGTGTGTGTGTGTGTGTGTGTGTGCGCGTGTGCGCGTGTGGGGGGAGGCCAAATTTAATCTGTCTTCCTCTACATAGCATGAATCTTTTGCTTGCCCCTCTTGTAACCCCATGAAGCTCATGTGACCTGGCTCATGAGTTGGGACCCCCCCCCCTTGAGGAAGCATTTTCTGCCACAGCTCCCCTTGGAGCCATCATGGACTAAGAAAGACTGTGGGTCAAGGACTGGGAACTTCCTTGCCAGCCCAGCTTGGGAACAGCTGGGTGTTGTTAGGACATGAGGTGAAGAGTGTGTGGAGGGGGGAGCTGGGGATAAGAAAAGCTATCTTGATCGCCTTTAACTCATCCAGAATGCCATCATTACTCTTCATGGACCATCAGATATAAAAAAGCCTCAAAGCTTTGCTTTTATGAGGTGGTGGTAGTGGGGAATATAGTCTCTGTACCAACCAAGGGAAGAAATAACTCTCTTGGGACTAGTATTGTAAAACATCTAGGTTTATGGCATCAAAAAATGCACAAAATGTAAAAAGAGCACTGCCTTCTTTATCCTTGATGTATGGGGTCAGACTCCAGTCAGCCTGCGGTCTGCCCGAGTGATAATGCAGCAACATAGTCTGCTTGCAAATGTTGAAGGAAAGAGAGAAAGGAAGCCTTGACTTGCCCTCACCCTCCCCTCTCTGACTCCCTCCCAAAGAACCCTAAATCCTCCAGCAGGGTTTCCAATTGTTTACTTTAATTTTTTTTTTAAAAAAAGACACCCCAAATATGTGAGATCAGAAATAAAAGATACTTCTCACTTTTGGTGATGATTTGTAACAAGAGACTTCTCTTGGGTGTCTTGGCAGGGCTTGGAAGAGCTACCGTTTGTGCTGCAGCTCCCACATGGCCCAGTGGCTTTGCTGGCCTGGGGGATTTTGGGAGTTGTAGACCAAAAAGAAGACTAATACTTCCAAACTCTGGGGTTTGGATACTGGCAAAGACTGCCTCCACATCCCATTAGGATTAACCCTCAGTAAAAGGCCTGACTGCTGACTTGTTGCTCTCGGACACCAAACTCAGGAGATCCCAATGCTTCCTTAGCACACCACTGACGGCTAGATGGTTCCCTAGAACTGTTGCCTTTGAGAATCCCCTGTACCAGCCCTGCCTTCTTACACATTTTGGAGAATGGTCCTTTCAATTAAGATATCCCTTCAGTGAAGACCATTGGCGTTTTAGCTGTTTCAGCAGGCACTAAATTATCACTGCAACTCATGGTGTTTCCCTGCAGTGTAAAATTTCACTTATGCCCTAAGCCTGATATGGTCATGTTCAGTTTCATCTTGTCCCCCACCGCATCCCACTGCAGCTCTGACACTGGCAGCTGTTGGTGTGAAGTTCGGGAAACGCAACATGATGAAGTCACATAATGACCACATGAAATTACACATTAGCAGGAAAAAGGAGAGCAGAATGCTACATAGGAAGTCTGCTTTGGGTAGCAGCCTTTTTATAAAGTGCAGTTTGGATTTAGATCAGTTAATTGTAGGCTTTTCTTGCCTTTCATATTTTCTTGGCATTTCACCAATCAAAATGATCAAATTGAATGTCTCTCTCTCTCTCTCTCTCTCTCTCTCTCTCTCTCTCTCTCTGTGTGTGTGTGTGTGTGTGTGTGTGTGTGTGTGTATATATATATATATATATATATATCCTTCCTGCTATTTCATCTAACCCCCTTCGGAAGTCCAGAGTATGCAACGAGAAAAAAAGTTCTCTGATCAGTCTGTCCAGTTTTGTATTGTGTCACAATGTATTATGTTTGTTTATTTACACCCTTACATTTGCCCAGAACTGGGACTTAAGGCAGCTCACAAAATATAAACAACACAAGTTAGATAGGAAACATCCAGTAAATTATTTATAAACTGCCATTCAGTAATCTATAGGAGTAAAAACTATTAAGAGGTGAATGATAACTTGAAGATTGTTAAGTTTCTTCTCCATTTTTTTTAATTTACCTAATTTCTCAGAATTTGCATCAGGTGTCTATTTTGGTGGGTCTGCTTTGATTCTTCTTGGCTTCTAGTAGCCCAGGCACCAATACTGACATTCACTGCCTGTTGAATTCAAAATCACATAGATTTTTTTTTAAAAAATACAAAGATAGGTGGATGGAGTGATTCTATGTTGAGAGTTTGCTAGGTGGGTAAGGCAGTGTTCTGCTTCCTTGTCTCTTGTGTTACAGGCCCCTGTGCCTGCTATTTGCAGCAGAAGAAAAGTTTCTATTAACATAAATGAATGTGTTCCCTCCAGTAGACATAAGAGGAGCAGGGAGTCCCAAATTGAATCTACTCAGACAACCTGGTCAGTTTTACAACTAGGAAACTTGCTGACTAGGTTTCTTGTCCTCTCTAGTCAATCCTGAAATTGGAAACAGACAGCAAGACTCAGGGGATGCCCAACTCATAGGCCATTTCTGCATGAGACTGTTATAGCGCTATCATTTCACTTTCCACATCCTATGAAATCCTGGGGTTTGCAGTTTAGGGAAGGGCCGGCCGGATGGGTTTGACTAAAGAGAAGCACCTCTGTCTTGTCTAGATTAAGCTTCAGTTTAGTCCATTACTGATAACAGTTACTGGCTTTGCACTGAAACAGCTTCCTTGGAATTAGATAGAAAGGAGAGATTACTGGGCCCTTCCCTAAACCGCAAACGCCAGGATTCCATAGGGTGTTGAAAGTGGAATGATTGTGCTTATAAGAGTGTACTGCGGAAATGGCCATAGTTGAGTGTGATGTTGGGTCATTCACTCTCTTTCAGATTTCAGTCCATCATTTCCTGGCCTGCTTCACATGTTATAATGCTGGTTAACACTCTCACTCTCATGAGGACTCTCTTGCCCAGTTTATCACATCTCCTTTTGGGATTCTGGACAGCATTACACTATTTACCCATAACTCTGTCCACTATTCATATGGTTATCAGCTCTCTCTTCCTGTTTCCTTTGTCCCCCAATGGTCATAGTTCACGACCAGACCCACATCACCATACCCACAAGTTTTTGCATTTCTACTGCTGTTCACTCATACTGTCTCCTCATTCATAGCTGTAAAGGTCTGTTCCTAGGCACTTCATTCCGTGCATCTGATGAAACAGACTTAAGTCTATCAAAGCTTAGGCTACCAACTTTCACTCAGTTAGTCTTGAAGATGCTGCAAGATCCTTTTGGATACTCTCCCTCTCATTGTGACTTACTTCACAGAGATATTGTGGGTAAAGTGGGAAGGAGGAAAGCCCTGGATGTTGACTTGAGCTCACTGAGAGAAAGTTTGGACAAGAGCTTGGAAAAAGTACTCTTTTGGATTGTAACTCTTGGAATTCTCCAGCTTAGAGTGGCCCCAGGAATGAATGAATTACTCTAATTCCCTTTTAAAAATATCCAAATTGGGAGTCATAACATTGCAGAAGGGAATTCCATTGTTTAAGTGTGGGTAGTTTAAAGAAGTACTTTCTTTTCTCTGTCCTAGCCTTACTGAATGACCCCAAGTTCTAGTATTATAGTTTTCTCCTCATCACACATTTGCTGTATCGTACATAATTTTATGTAGTTCCATCACTGGAAAACAGAAATTAGTTGACAGTAGGACAAGAGAAATTTCATCTGAAGCTTTGTGGAGTGATATACTGAAAATCATCCACCCTCTCATGTTTTCTGTGTTTGCATTCCCTCAGCAACTTTGTCTGCCCCTTTTCATTGGATGTCTAACCGTTTCTAAATGCTGAACTGCAGTTTGAAGTTACTGCAAAGCTAAAATTTGGGGGCTGAAGGAAAATTTTATGGAGGCAGAATCCTATTGAGGGGGGAAGTGCCCTTGTCCTTCCCACACCGCATTGCTAGATCTCTGAGTGGTGGAGTCTGATGAGCAATGTATTCGTAACATGTAATCCACATGTAAAATGTGTCAGGTTAACCATACTTCATTTTGCATCAGAACTCTTTTTCTCAAAAAGTATCATCTGGTAATATATCTGGTGTGTTTGTGTATGCCATATACATTTTTGTGTGTATGAATATATGAATAAGTGTGACCAATATTTATATTTTACTATTCATGTTACTTTTTGAGGGACTAAAATGCTTTCTTGGGGCGTTTTAGGGATTTTCCCATCAAATGTTGAGCAATTTTTAATTTTTTTTTAAAAGGGAATTAAACAGTTATGAAAAGTCATGGAAAAGTAATGAACAAAATAACAAGTAATATAATTACTTAAGAAGTTCTTTCTCTCTCAGTATTATCAGTGATCAATTATATCTTTTGGGAGGCAGATGTGACAGTTTTGCAACACATTATGTAATAAGTTACTGTTTAAGAGTAATCTCTCAATCTGCTATTAAACTCATTAAAAGACCAGATTGCCAAAATGTGGCAACCTTTTCGGTTCTCCAGAACTTTTCAACAGGCTTGATGAAGAGAGAGTAATGTACAACCAATGGTGCACTTTTGGGATGTGCTCCAGACCCCTGGGAAAACAGTAATGGTAACAATAACATTTAGAAAGAAAAAGAATAAATTGTATCTGCAATTGTGCCTCCAGTTTCTTTTTCTATCTACTAATTTTTTTACCGTGTGACCTGATGAAGAGATCTGGAGAACCTGAAAGCTTGCTTTGTTTGCAGTGTTTTGTGGTTCTAATGAAGGTACTACGCAGCTCCAAATTTTGTGTTTACTTATGGATCACACAACAGTTTGTTTTTTAAAAACTTCCAAGCTTTCTTCTTCATGCCCAAATTAACTAAATGGCTTCTCCCCCTCCCCAATCCCCCTCTAATTTTCTTTGAGGCCAAGAGAGTGAGAAGTGGTGTTGTGGGAGGAGGAACAGAGGTCATCTCGGTATAAGAAACCTAGATTGAAGTAACTCTTGTGAGAGGGGGCTGGTTTGCATCAAGAAAGAGCTTGTGAAAAGCAAGTGCTGAGCAAATATGCCCCCCCCGCCCCAGTTGTGGCTTTTATCGTGTGAAGAAAGGGAGCATGAGGACTTTAAAAAAATGTTTGGCATACTCCAAGAACTAGATGAAGCGAATGTATTATTTAAGGCAATTTAACCCCACTTGTGTTCACATACCGGTACTTGGGATGATCAAAAGGCAGTTTTAAAAGGATGTATTTTTCTCTGTCCTCACAGAGAAGCCTCTCTCCAGAATGATGTGGTGATTCATATCTCAATGACTGATTGTGGGAAAAATCCACATTGAGAACTCTGAAATCAGTGACACAGGCTAGAAAGGCAGGGTGAGAATGCTACCGTAAATGTATTATTTTCTAAGGGGCTATTAAAATGTCTGCCTTGTTCTACATGGAGAATGCACTTGTGCGTGGGGGTCAAAAAAAAGGCAAGCATCAACCAAGCCCTTTTCAGTAAGAAAGTGTTTAGGTTCGTGGTATGGATAGATGAGGTCTGCTGGTGGCATTTAGGGTAGAAAGTGTGTGAATAACCTGTGGTTCTCAAGATGCTGAGGAACTGCATCTCCCATTGTGTCGTGCCATTGGCTAGGTAGGCTGGGGTAATGGGAGTAGGAATTCTATTTATGGAGGGCAATAAATTATCCAGCCTTGAACTGTGGTTCAGTTATTCTGCATACTTTTCTCGTAGTCCTGAGAAGCGAGCAAGTATGAGGTGACAGAACAAAGTCTGCCTCTGGTGTAGTCTAGCAAATGAAGGATGGACTTGGGCCTAGAAACTCAGCTTCATGCTTCACTTTTGCCGTGGACATGTTGCATTGGCTTGGCTGAATCAAGCCTTTCCTCTCCACAACACCACTGCATGTGACTCAAAAGAGCTGCTGTGAGAGTGGCCACATAATCATGACTGTGGCATTTTTTCTTAGAATTACCTTGAGAAGAGGAAATTATTGCAGTTCCAGAGAGTGCCAACAGTAGTTTTGATTGGCAGATATTTGAAAACCCCTATGGTCCAGAGGGAGCATGTGTGTGAAATTGACAGCACTGAGGATTTCCTATACTATCTCTTTTATTGCCCACTGTATAGTTCTCCCAGGGAGAGGTTTTTGATTTTGGCCATTTCTGCACTACACTCTTATAGCGCGATTATTCCACTTTCAACATCCTATGGAATCCTGGGGTTTGCAGTTTCAAGAGGGGCCAGCCAGCCCCTCCAGAAGCTGCAAACTCCAGGATTCCATAGGATGTTGAAAGTGGAATAATCGCACTATAAGAGTGTAGTGCGGAAATGGCCTTACTGTTTGACAGTTTGGGTAGATATATCAACAGAAAAAAAATAGAACTGTTTACTGAGAGATGTGACAATTAGAGTCTCTTATAATGTAGACTGCATTGCCTTTACAACAAGGAAGATTTGCAAGAGCTTTGTGAAAAATCAAGAGTCAACATTGCATATTCTAAGCCATTTTATTTTGTTGCACTGAATAGTATTAACAAAAACTAAAACTAAAAATAAAAATATGGGCTGTTCCATAGTCCTCTGGATGATCAATGTTTCTAGGGCTGTGGAAGCCAACACTGTAAATTATTCAGTGTTGTGTTAAGTATCATGTATTATTGTCATGGCCTTTGATCACAAGCAATAAACTGCTATGAATGAATGAGTAAATCTTCAAAGTTCGAGCTCTCCTACATTGAGCATCACTGAGCCTCTGGATCTTTGAGGCATTATATCAAGCAGGAGTCACACTTCCAGCTTCCCCTTCCTTTTTGAGGACCCAGGGAATATTCACATAAAAGTGCTTAAAGTATATAGCTGTATGGAGTGCTGGAAAGTAGAGGCTGACTTCACTGAGAGCCATGAGGCAGTTCTGCCTTCTCAGTACAAAAGGTGGTAGAAGAGGTCACTAGAAGAAGGCAGCTTCTGCCCTCATAGTGCTATCTCAGGTGTTCCTAATCCCATTGAGGATGGGTGTAGAGAAGACTGTGGATCGATTGCTTTTCCATTCAATCCCAGAAGGATGCTGCCTCAGCATGAAGGACCTTCTGCATGATGTAAGCTTAGAGCCAGAGAGGAGAAGGAGGTAGCACACAATCCTTCTGTTGGGAAGAGAACTGTCACATCTATAGTGCCCCTTGGAAGGCAGGAAAAATTGACTGGCACCTAATTTGGGGTTGGAGAGATTTCTGTGTGTGGTTTGTGAAAGTGAAGAAAGCTTATAGGAAGAGAAGCAACTCATTTGAAGCTGAAGTTTCCCTGGGAGCCAGAATGACCAAACTGAAGCTATTGAACTTGATGAGGTGACACAACTTATTAGAAAAGATGATAACGCTAGGTAAAGTGGGAGGCAGTAGGAGAAGAGAAAGACCACATTATAGGTGGGTAGACTCAATCAAGGAAGCCAAAGCTCCAAGTTTACAAGACCTCAGCAGGGCTGTTGATGACTGGGACTCTTGGAGATCTCTCATTCATAGGATTGCCATAAGCCAAATGTGACTTAACAGCAGTTAACAACAACAACAACAACCAAGGCTAGGGGAAGAGAAGTGATCAAATCATGAAGGAGCTGTGTGTTCCAAATAATCCTTTGATATCCATTGGCTTCCAAATGTTTTTAACAAAGTTGATACTGCTTAACTATGTAACTACTACTTGTTGTTGTGACTGACTTAGGACAACTCTAAGGCAAAAATGTCAGAGGATTTTCTGGGGCTGAAAGTATGTAATGAGCCCAAGGTCACCCAGTGGGCTTCCATGGCTGAGTGAGGAATCAAACTCTGGTCATCTCCTCCCCATCTTCCTCCTCTTCCTCCTCCTCCTCCTGTTATTGTTGCTGCTGCTGTTTTTGTTGTTAACAATTCTTTTATATCCCATCTTTCTCCCAAAACTGGGATGCAAGATGACTTGAAAAAATTAAATTAACTATAGATAAAAGCACATGCGAAGACTTAAGTCACAAATTGTTAAAATGTACAGAACCACAGAACAAGAACCCCTACTGTAGCCTACAGAGCTAGAAGTTTGCAGTAAAAGCTAGTAAAAGTTCTTATTGCAATGACCATCTGTGAGATGGTCTCTGACCCAGAACTTGCTTTGCTGATGGATTAGTGTCTGATACTGACACCCAGTGGTGCAGTGAAGAAACTTTTGATGTAACACTTCTTAGGGATCGAGAAGGAGGAGTGGTGGGGAAGTCTGCTTGGAACTGTGAACGTGTCTGCCCCACAAACATAGAGGCTGGGAGCTGATTTTTGCAATAAAAAGTGTGATGTGGGCGAGGGGAGCTAAACGTTTCCCCTGCACTGTGCCTCATATCTCTTAGTCCAGTGCCTGAAGAACCTTTCTCCCTGATCCTACTGATTCATTGCTAGTAGTGGAGCTGAATAGGGGAGAAAAAAGTCTAAAGTAGCAGAAGCAGCACAGGTAAGGGGGAGGAGGAGAAGAACAGTGATCATTGCTTGCCCTTTTCATGTTTAAGTCAAGCTTCTCTGTATTGTACATGCGAATGGGGCAGATCATCCTATCTAGGCTGCCTTCCTCATATCTAGCTGGAGCCAAGTCTCTCTCTCTCTCTACAGTGTCTACAGCACTTTAAAATGAGCTTAATGTCAGCTCTTTGTTGGATCCTGTTCCATTTATTTGTTGATAGATTGTCTTGATTAATCATCATGTTTTTGGAGTATCCAAAGCAATGTACATAAAAGAGTAATAAAACCTGGTGGTGGTGATAAAAACATTGTAAGTAATAATAAAACTGTGCAATGATATTGAACAGTGGCTGCAGCCAGATGTTAAATAGCACAAGTTCATAAGCTTGATGACATACTGTAGGGCTGTTCTGTCTATGTTTATGTGCACACAGTGTCATTTTCAGACATTTCTGCAGAGGGCAAAATACATACTAGTTGGGGCATGGTAGATGTTTGGGCCTCACAGGCGAAAGCCACAATTACGCACATGAGCCTGTCTGATGTTTGTGCATGCTTATTTCTATACGGGCAATGTGTTTCTTGGTACAATATACCATAGTTGAAATGTCCTTGAATCTCCCTTTTCATTGAGTTCCCAGACCTGTAATTCTGCAGCTTCACTGGCTGGCGGAAAGGAATTTGTCCCAAATGTGTAGAGATTTCACTTCAGTACCAGATCCTGTCTGATCTTGGAAGCTGAGCATAGTTAGCCCTAGTTAGTACTTGAATGAGAGACTGGCAACAAATACCAGGTGCTGTAGGCTATATTTCAGAGGAAGGAAATGGCAAAGGCCCCTCTGAGTATTCATTGCCTAAGAAGACCCTATGAAATTTATGGGGTTACCATAAGTTGATAGGTGACTTGAAGGCGTGCGCGCGCATGCACACCCACACCCACACACACACACCAAGGAGCGGCCACCTAGATTCAGGAAGTATGACATTTTTGGCAGTTCTGAGCCTCTGATTCCAGATTTTGCACTTGCTGTATCTGCAGAGTGTTGTTAGCAGGTGAGGTACTGTGCAAAAGGAGCAGCATGTAGTAGGTGAGATGGATGGCTCCTTAGTACCAAAAGGAGAGTCTAAATCCTGAGTTGGCAGACTTGCAGAATTTGTTCCCCCTCGACTAGAAGCCTGAAGTCCATCAACTAGAATCAGGTGCAAGGTGGGAAGGTGACATTGAGGAACAAGGTCCCTCTGAGTACCTGCTTGGCCTCAGAAGTTTGTTTTTCAGTAGCAAAGCTAGAACTCAAATCCAGTTCTGTTCACACACAAATGTACTGCTGTTTCCTCTCCTCCCAGCTTACAGATATACCTCAGTCAATGAAGCAGATCTGTTCCTGGGCATTACTACTTCAACAGAAAATTTGTTACCACAGGCAGAAGTAACATGGAAAGAATAGGGATGTGTTCCTATGAAAAAAAAAGAGGAGCAGCTTAAAATGCTCTTCAGTACTCTTTTTGTTCAAAACTAAGAGTGTGGATATGTGAAAGGAAGCAACCAGGTCAGCTAAGCCTTACATTAATAAGAAAACATCTCAGACATTTTATAGAGGCTGTTTTAAGGCTTCTTTCAAACTGCACCAAACTCTGCTTTTCTTGTGACTTCCATTTTGGTGGCCAAACTTATAGATATGGTGGACCCTTAGTATCTGTTGGAGTTCAGTTCCATGACCCCCAACAAAAACCGAAAATGCAAATGATCATGTCCTATATTATTAAATGGTAGTGGCATGTGTACAGATACTCTGAAGTGCATGTTGTTGCCATTTTATGAATAGGATGCTCCACAGTTGCTTGAATGTGAAGATCCAGAAGTTGCATATCTGGAGAGTCCACTGTGTGTGCTTTTTGAACTTATTGGTGATAACTGGCAAGGGAGGCTTATCTGCTATCTCCTTTTCTCTGTTTTTTCTGCTCACACATGCCCAGTAGGGGATTCTGAAGGCACCTGTTGTTCACTTGCCTTTTTTAGGCAGGAGCACATAGTAGGACTGGCTAGTGTAGAATCTTACTCTTTCCCAGGTCAAGCTTTATTGCATTGCTTACTGCAGATATGCTGCTGCAAAAGTCTGGTGTTTCTCCATTCCGTCTTTACCATTCTCCAAACAGTGATGTTGCTAAAAAACCTCCTCCAGCTAGAAAATGGACAAGAAGGGAAACAGAGGATGGACAGGCATAAACAAGACTTTATAAAAAGGAATTCTTTGTCAAAGGCTTTGTTAACAGATGTATGCTTGTATATTGATTTTAGTAGACTCATTGAAGATGGAGAAACGTTCTTCTGTTTTCTTTCTATTATCAAACCTTTGGGAGTTCTTGTTCTATTGGAGGTTGCCAAGCAATCAACAGTTGTTCCTGATTTGTCTTCTACCCGTTCCTCTCCTAAATGATGTATACAGAAGAATTGCAAAATAATTTTAATCTGTTAATTCATTTAGAAAGCAAGGACCCTTGTACTAATAACATGGTATCTCTTTCCTTTCCTTCTGGCAGCCTGAGGACCTTGAAGCATCCACATCCCACACCTTCAAAGTGAAGAGCTTCAAGAAAGTGAAGCCATGTGGGATATGTCGTCAGGCCATTACCCGGGAGGGAAGTACTTGCCGAGGTGAGTGATGATGGGCTTGGGAGAGTAAGATCCAGCATGCCAAGCAAAACTGGTTTGCTAGGTGGGGAAAGGGAACTGGTTTGGGTGGGGAGAAAACTATAAAACTATACAGACAGGATGCATATCACTCTGGTTGGTCTAGCTCATCCTCTGCCCAATGGAGAAGCAATTCCAAGTGGAAACAAGGAAAAGCAAAGTCTTAATTTAATAAATGAAGAGATTCCAGAGCACTAATGTGCAGTTGTAAATGACTGTTCATTAAGGATGTGATTCTTCATTAAGTTTCATGTTGAAAGTAGTAATGGGTAATGTCAGCAGCTTTCTTCCTTCTGTGAGAAAGTCTTTGAAAACCATGCAGTTTTCAAAGACTATTCATAATTTGGGACTTATTCTGCGCAAAATTTGCACATGGTTGTTTTGTGCAGAGAACAGCATTTTCTATGGGGGAAATAACATTTTCTGTGTGTAAAATAATACATCAGCACAGAAATATTAATTACTGCACAGAAAATGGTTGATGCAAATCAACCATGTGTAAAGTTTACGCAGTATAAATGCCCCATTACAGAATTTTCTGAGCAGGAATTAAAATTTCTGTGTTGAAATATTATTTTCCATGCAGTAAATGCTGTTTTCTGCACAAAACAACCATATTCAAATTTTGTGCAGAATAATTTCCTCAGTCCAGGATTCTTCTAGTCAGGTTTGTCAACACATGAGATGTTTTTCTACCATGTTTTTCTACCATTTGTTTTTCTACCATTTTTTCTACCATTTTTTTCTACCATTGTTTTTCCACCATTTTTCTACCATGTATGTTTTTCTACCATGTTTTTCTACCATTTTTCAAATATATCCAAATATTCTTTCTATCCCTACTGTTCATGCTATGATTGTTTATCCCCTACAGGATAAATTCCAGATGCTACAGAACTAGGTGGCTTCCATATCCATTTTTTTCCCAATCATCTGGCCATGCAATGGAGCATGAATTCAAAAATTGTTTTTATGTTATACGTGTGTGAGGAAGCAGAGATGTGCTAAACATTTTATTGGCTAGATTTTACAGGCAACCTGTGTGGCATGCTGACTGATTGTGATAAAGAGAGCCATTCTGATGAAATTATAAGAGTGCTGCATTGGGATGTGAGAGATATGGTTTCATGTTCCCACTGTGAACTGTCACTGAGTACATCACTGAATGATCTTAGGTCACTCACTCTCTCTCAGCCTTTTCTACTTCACAGGGTTTGTGTAAAGATAAAGTAGAGAGGGGGAGGAGAACTATGTCCTCTACCTTGTGCTTTTTGGAAGAAAGGTAAAATATAAATGTTACTAATAAGTAAATGTGTAACAATCATTTACATAATAATTTGGAATCATTATAGGGCCAGTGGGAAGTGGAAATGAAATGATCCAGGTAGTTTGCTGTAAGGTTTCCTAGAGCAGTGCTTCTTAGGGCTATCTGATGTGGGAGACTAGCAATTATATTTCTTCCATTGTGCCAGTGATTGCAACCATATTTGTGCCCATTGTCTACAATTGCTTTTTTCTTTTCTGGAAATTCGTCATGGACAGGCAACCAGTGGCTCAAGGACCACCGCTCCTGGGGCCACCAGTTTGAGTGGGACTATCCTAGAGGTTTCCAAGACCTTCCAAATGGCACTGTAGTTTTGGAGTTGGCCACAGGATGTCACACTTCGCACCTTCTGATGTTTACTTTGTTCCACTTATGCTGATGAATTGAATGCTGACGCAATTAATTGATCACTCACAGTGGCTCCCCATTGGGACAGGAAGGGTGCCAATAGTGACCTTCACAGCTTTCTGTTCAGCCCTCATGGTGGTTTTGTCAGGAAGCTTTGGACACAGTGGTAAAATGTGGAACGTAACTCATGCCTGTGAATTGACAAATTAATCTGAAAGTCTCAGAATGGTGATAGTATAAATGTAGGCAGATCCTCTGTATTTAAGAAAGGGCTGGGGAAGTCATGGCTGGCTTTCCAGATGGTGATGATTTTAAACTCCACTCATTGCTCATCATTGGCAGGGTAAAACTGATGGTCATTGGAGTCTGGCAATATCTGGAAAGTCACAGGTTTCAAAAAAGGAAAAGAAAATAAAGAAAAGGAGAGTATGCACTTTTTTAGGAGAAGGGGGAAGCTCCAAGAATTAGGAACATATGTGGTCTGTGATCCTGCTTAATTTTACATTGTTTTATGGGGCTGCAGCCCTGCAGGGGATTTAAACACTGTATTAATTCCAAAAAGTGCATGTGTGAGAGTGCATGCTAAGCTGCCCTGCCCTTCAGGGCTCAGAGTCAGGGTCAGATATTGGCCTGTTTTCTATTCATAATTATAATACAAAAAGTCCATTATTTCAGATTCATAATTCTCAATGGAGGAAGGATGGGATATAAATGAAACAAAGAAATAATAAGCAGAATGCTAATTTATGTAAGTAGATAGAAGTCCGACCGAGGTCAAGATGAAAAAAAAAATACCCACCTCATTTGCCAATCTAATCTAGCAAAGACACTTTTTCTCAGGGAGGACCAGCAATTTCGGGCTCTTGCTGTACAGCCTGTGCAGCAGGTGAAATACTTGTCTTCATGATTTTTAATCTTCTTGCATCAAACTATGAAACCAAAGTGGCACACGCATGTGTATACATGTGCCTTCAAGAAGTTGCCTGTCAACTTATGGTGGCCCCATGGATACATATATTTAAAGAAACAAATGTACATGCACGAGGAAACCACTTCCTTCTAAAGTTTACCACTAGGTGGTGCAGTTCACTCATTCATTCTGACATTGGTTGGAATCCAGTGAAATGGCCCCTGAGCAAAATAATATGCTCTTTATCAAGCCCGCTTCACTGCAGCTGCGGAGACCAGCTGGCCCTCTCTGTGGAAGGTGGGTTCTGTAGCTGGACATGTCATGTCAGGCAGTTGGTTGGGGAAAGCTTGCTTTCAATGTTATAGCACTTCATATATATCTTAGCACTCGTGTAGGTTAATTGGCTAGACCAGCAAAAAACAAGCCCACTGGTTGTCTTGGCCATGAAACCAGAATCAGAAAAAAATTCAAGAAATGGCTACAGATGGGACCAAAATATGAAATCAGTTCCCTTGAGATGCTTGTGGGATGCTAGCAACAGAAAGACTGCCTGTGACTCTGACAGCAACTATTAAAGTGCACATAGGTCTCACACACACATACCCTCATCATTTTCTGAAGCCTGTTTTTGGTCCCATCTAGATGTTATTGAGGAACATGATTTGTGTGATGTGTTGCTGTTTGAGTCATTGCTGACATATGATATAATGTCTGGTGTGGGAATGATCTGATAAAGCTGTTCTGAAGGGACGGGGGAACAGTATCCCTCTGAATTCCTGGTAGCATTCCAAAGGATGTTATTGCAGTTACTTCTAGAGGATTTTGTCCCTAATCAATAAGGGAAATTTCTACGTAATGTAAAGGTTAAAGAAGGAGTGGGCAACTTGGGTACGGGTTGCATTGTCTCTCTGGAACCTCAAAAGTGAGGGTTGTACCCTATTGCCTCTGTGCTGCTAAATTTCCTCTAATACGCCTTGTATTTTGGTGTTGTAGCAGTAAAGGCAAGTCGCATCAGAGGGAAAGAACCTTTTCCTTTGAAAAAAGTTTATACACAGAGTATATACCTTCTTTGAAATCAGAATCATAATTCCAGAAGTGTGATCTTTAAAGCAAAGCATGCACTTCTGTGTACCTTGTTTTAAAAGGAAAAGAATGCCTTTTAAAAACAGTTTTGCCATGTTTTCATCTGTACAGTTGAAATTTGGGAGTGTGGCAGAAAATTTTGGCAGAGGGTATGAAAGAGACTATGATCCACAAGCCATGAAATGCCTCCCTGTCGGAAACAGCTATGCGGAAACAGGCTTTCACATATGCAGCACTTGGAAGCAACACATTATAAACAACCTGGTTATTGTAACTAGTCCTTTTCCCCCCCACTAACAAGGATATAACAAAGTTACATTTCCAAAATACTGTATAAAGTAAGAGTGATGATACTTTGTTTAATGACTACAGTCAGCCCTCCACATTTGCAGGTTTCACTTTTGCAGATTCTGCCTTGTGAAGGAACCCTGATGCCTCAAAGGAATCCATGGTGGGTTGAATATGGTGACCATACTTTTGTGTGTGATAAATATGGTTTGGGAGGGCCTAGAGTTATTCATGATTTTTCCACTTCCACTGGAGTCCTGTGCCCCTAACCCTAGCGAATGTGGAGGGATGACTGTAATTGTTTCTAGTCACTTCTCAGAGTTACTTTTGAAAAGTTATTTTTCACAGGATTTTGTGTGTGTGTGTGCGTGTGTATGTGTGTTTGCCATTCTATGACCTTGGGCAAATCTTGGCCTCAGATGAAGATAATAGGAAACCCTCCTGAACAAATCTAGTCACAAAACAAAACCCACAAAAACTGGGATGGGTTCACCTTAGGGTTGCCATAAGTCAGAAGCAACTTGAAGGCATGTAACAACAACAATAACAATCAACCGTAAGGATTTTCTCTCTGGAAAAAAAAAGAAAGAAGAGGCAACACAAGTTGCTTTTTGAGCATCACAATAAATTACTTTTTAAAAGTATCAGTCCGTGCTCTGAACATGTGTATCACTTAACAGATCAGTAACCATGGAAAAAAGTCAGATACACATTCAAATGTACATCTGAATGTGGATGTTAACCTGCATTTATTTCAATGAATGAGTTCTTCAATGTGCATTTGAATGCAAATACCCATCCATATTCTGGGGTAACTAGTCATATGCTAATACTGTATTCATGTGCAATTATAGTTGGGAGGTGTTATAAATAGCAGTAGTTGTTCTTGAAGCACATTACGGGGAAATTTAAAATTTTGAGATATGTGTGTAAATACATTGTTGTTGTTGTATGCCTTCAAGTTGTTTCCAACTTATAGAGACCCTAAGGTTACCCTGTGATACGGTTTCCTGGCAAGATTTGTTCAGAGGGGCTTTGACATTGCCTTCTTATGGGGCTGAGAGAGTGTGACTTGCCCAAGGTCACCCAGTGGGTTTTCAACACTCAAAGAACAATGCCATACTGGCTTTCTCTTGGCAAAGGCAAAGAGCAGTGACCTGCATGTTATCAATTCTGGTTGATGGCAAAAGTGCTGGTACTGTCAGTGACAGCCATAAGAAAGTAATTGTGAAATAATCTAATCATTGAAATCTTTTTCCATATGTACACCATCTGTTTGGCAATGACATGTGATGTGACTTAAAGTTGTTGTCCTGTATGAACATGACACAACATTACCATGTGGAATGTTTACACACTGAATGATGTGGGTGGTAGGCTCCTGAGGTGGAACATGTGGAAGAGCCAACAATCCAGCCACACATGGTTGATATTACAAGCAGCACAAAATGGACTTCCAAATACAGTAAGACCATTTCTGCACTAGACTGTTACAGTGCTATTATTCCACTGTCAATATCCTGTGGCATTCTGGGGCTTGTAGTTTACTGAGGTCAAAGAGCTCTCTGGCTGAGAATTCTAAAGGCCCCTCCCTAAACTGCAAACCCCAGGATTCCGTAGGTTGTTGAAAGTGGAATAATAGCACTATAACAATCTGGTGCAGAAATGGCCTAAGTGCCCTGTCTACACCAGAGCTGGAAATGTTTGAAGGCAGTAGGGGAGTGCAATCCCTAGCAAATTTTGTGTAAACATAGAGTGCCTCCCAGGAGCTGGGATGGATTCATGTGACATTGTCATGATGGCATCATTTACCAGGGTATTTGCCAGAATTTTAGGTGCTTTCTTGTAGTACAACTTCTAGAATATCCTAGCTAGCATAGTCCACTGCCCATGCAGCCTGCAGGATTCTGGGAATTGTAGCCCTCCAAAAAGATAACATTCTTAAACTCTGGCATTTCCTTCTGAAACTATCCCATCGAAATACTGACAAGATGCTACTGTGTGCATAGTAATTGCATGGAAGCATGGGTATGGGCCGGTGTGTAGGAGTAGTAGTTCTGAAATGCAGTGCTGACCACATGGAGCATATTTAAATTATGCATCATTGGTTTGACTGATCACCTCCTGCGGTGACAGTGATGGCAGCTGTCAACATGTCCAGTTGGTGGAAGGCCACACTCTGAATTCTGCAGGAAACCCTACTGGAGACATCAGCTCTGGCTGTAGGTTTAAACACTAGTAGCCATCACCTTTATCCAGACTGAACTTTTGGGGATCTGAGCCATTTTTTTTTTCTTTTTCTTTTTTGGTAGCTGAGAGTATTGGGTGGGGGAGGAAACTGTCTAGTTGCAATCCTCCCCATGCCCATTTCAGTAGCTCTTGTGACTCCTGTTTTTCCCCGTGCCAAATCACTGTTGGCTAGATGATCTCTAAGCAGGGATATGCCTCTCAGAGCCACTTCACATATGAGGGGAAAAAAGGACTTCTGGGTTACAACTCCTAGTGGGAGATCCTGGGGAATTCCAAATTCTGACAAAAATAGAGCAAAAGAGGAAGCTTGATTCATGTTCATACATCTTCCTCATTTTTACTCTTGCATGGGGAATAGGGGTCACTTGTCTCCCATGCAGTGAAATCTGGAAGGTGCAGAAAACAGAAAGATAGGTTTTCTTTTTGAGGTACAAACCTATGTGATGGGGATGGGCAGTGGGTGGACCTCCAGATGGCCCTCTGGAGGGCCCCATAGAATGCTAGAGGATGCCTCTCTGCTGTGTGTCCAGCTGTAGGAACATAGCTGGATACTTCTTTGCCACTACTCCAGTCTCCACTGGTCAGTATATTAGCATTAGCAGGGTGGAGTGGAGCAGCTAAAAGGTAGGTTGTAGTGGGAGAAGAAGGGAGATGTTGCATAGTTCTGCCTGTGCAGAACTTTACCATAAATCCCCCAAGCCTGGTTCTCAGCCAGATACATTTGTGTTTCTCACATGTAGTGTACAGGGATTCATACTGTTTCTACCATGGAAGTGTTGGAAGCTCATTGTATACAATGAGCTGGAAGATGCTGAATGCGTCAGAGGTTAATTTGTATCCTACATTCATTCCTTAATGAGATTTAAAATTAAAGTGCTGAATATTGAAGATCTGGCAGCATTTGGGAGGAAGTACTGAGATGTGAATAAACCTACTGTTTTTCCACTACCATACATATGCCTGCCTCATTTAGTAGCCCCTCAAGATAAACATCAACTCCAGAGCACACTTTAATTATATTTGCTTAGGATGTTGTTGCTCTTTTTGAAATGCTAATAGGGTGAACACCGTGCCTCTTTCTATCTCCTCCCTCATTTTGGTACTTTTGGAAAATGCAGACTCTCCTGTTTTACTTTTAGGCTGAATGAGGTATGTTGCTCTCTCACTCTCCCCACCCCGAATCTCAGTAAAATGTATTCTCTTGAGCTTCCTTTACAGTCAACCCTCCACATTTGCAGGTTTCACTTTTGCAGATTTGATTATTCATAGATTATTTGCTGTCCCCTCTGCTGCCTCCCTATGCCATTTTTAATAGGAACTGCAAGCCCCATGAGACTGAGAAACTGTAAATGAAATTTGTAAGTCCCTCTTAAAAATGGTGTGGGGCAGCAGTGGAGGTGGCAGAAAGCCCCACCAGCCACCTACTTCTGCCTTGTGAAGGAACCCTGATGCCTCAAAGGAATCCATGGTGGGTTGAACAGGGTGATCATACACTTTTTGTGTGTTAAATATGGTTTGGGAAGGCCTAGATTTATTCACACTTTTTCCACTTTCACTGGGGTCCTGTGCCTCTAACCTTAGTGAATGTGGAGGGATGACTGTATATTTACTATACGTTAAGTGAACACACAGTCCAGAACACACAGCTAGGTGCAGAAAATGATAGCCAACTCGGTTGGGGAGTGGCATAATTGCTGTATGAGGAATCCTTAGAACATTAGAACTTCTGTGCTTTTTAAAAAGGCAAGTGAGGGCTGGAGATGTGCTATTAGCCAGTGTTGTGTAGGGGTTTGAGTGCTGGACTAGGACTCAAATCTTCCCTCACCCATGGAAACCCACAAAGTGACTTTGGGCAAGTCCCATTCTTTCAGCCTTAGAGGAAAGCAAATATTCTCTGAATTAAGAGAAGAAAACCCTATGATAGTCAGAGTTTAAGGCATGTGAAAACAAGGACTTGAGAATATACTATAGCAGACCATAAAATTATGTATGGTGTGGAGAAAGTTTCCTTTCTGTCCCCACTGACTGATGGGAGATTCAGGAAAGCTATTCCTTCTCTTTTACCTCCTCATTCATGTCCTGTCTTTTTCCCAATAATGGGACTTCAGGTTGCTAACAATATATTTAAAAGCAACACAGATTAAAAACTATACAAAATTTCAATAGACGTATAAATATAAAAGTTATTTCAAAATAATTAAACAATTGATAGTTTAAACATTAAATATTGAAAATACTGGAATTAATTGAAATACTATGTATTAACTTAAAAATAGCACTGCACAGCATTAAACTCACTCCAGTCAGTTTCTAAAATCCTAATAATTCCTAAGAGATGCCTTCCCCACCCCTGAATCTCCAAGGATGATAGCTTTGAGTAATACTTTCTTTCTAGAAATCATGTTTGAGGAGTTCAAACAAATGCTTCAAATGTGCTTATGTATAAGAAGTCCAGATTTCTGCTGCTGTGATAACTCTTCTCTGATTTGGTGACCACCAACCTAATGGCATAAATATGTTTTGACTTTCTAATAGAAGGAGAGCAAGGAGGGGCCATTCTGGCCTTTCTAGGCAGGGAGTTCCAAAGTCTGAGAGCAGCCACCAAGAAGACCCTTTTCCTTGTTCCCACCAAATGTGCCTGAGAAGTTTATGGGACGGAGAGAAGGGCCTCTCCAGATGATGTTACAGCTCTAATTGGCTCATAGAAGGAAGTATGGTCCTTCCAATAACCTGTACCCAAGCCAAACTATACAAAGCTACTTCTAAGAATCATGGAATTGCAGTGTTGGAGGGTATTCCAAGAGCTATCTCGTTCAACCTAGTCAGTGCAGTCAGTCCACAGTTAAAGCATCCTTCAGAAGTAGCAATCCCATCTCTACTTAAAAACCTCCCATGAAACAGAGTCCACCACTCTGAGTCTGCTTATTGCACTGTTGAAGAGCTCTTACAGTTTAATGCAACACACAGTTAAACTATATGGACTCTACCGTATGCTGTCACCAAACTGGTAAAGCTTTAAAAGGGGTTTAGATTCCTGTTAGATAAAACTACCAGTGGCTATGAGTATTTGACTTCCCATCCTGAAGGCAGTAGGTTTCTTGGTGCTGGTTGCTGGTGAATAGGAGCAACAGAGTTTCATTGCTCGCATATCTTTCTTGTGGGCTTCTCAACAACATCTGATTAGCTACTGTGTGAAGTGAATGTTGGACTAGACAGGCTCCTTATGTTCAACGCAGCTGTACTTGTTCTGTGATGGAGGCATACTGCTTACTTCAGTCTCTGATTCCAGGAAATCTAGGGTTTATTCTGGGTTTTATTTCCTCCTGTAGAAGAAGCCAAAGGGCTAGTACCAAGCCACCTGGCACCGTGTGTTATTTTGCACAACTATCTTCTTGTAGGAGGTGATAGAGACAGCCTTGCCTAGTTATTGACAAAAGCTACATTGGTGTGATGGCACTGCAGACTGAATCAGCATCACCAAAATTTGTGTAATGATCAAAGTCATTTCAAAATCTGCTGATGAAAAATGGAACATTCTCAATGTCAGGGGACCTTGCAGCAATAATATGTTATTAATATAAGAATATGAAAACTGAAAGATAACAGTAATCATTTTGGCTTTTTAATTCCCCCCCCCGACCTTGTTTGTTTAAAGAAACAGCCTTGTTCCTGGTTAAAGCCCATATTGCCAACTGCTCCCAAACCTATTTTCTATTGTACATTTTATTTTCCTATTGCACAAAATGCATCCAGCTTCATGGCTGAATAATGTCCAACAAAACCCTGAACCTAATACACATTAGAAACAAAACAGAAGAAAGGCAAACCAAACCAAACCCAAACCAAACCAAAAACACAAAAACCCCTAAAGAATTAATTTCATCTAATATGCAAAAGAGCTTTCTACCTGCAATCCAGAGCCTTATTCCTCTGGGCCAGATGAGCATTTATATCTGGTTTTATTTTGATAGTTTCAGATAAAATATTAAGAGCAAGATGTCACCTGTTGTAAGAGATCACTCCCTTTCACTTCACTTCCTTTGGTACTTGTCTTCATTTTGTTGCAGAATAAAAACAACAACAGCTGAACCATGGCCTAGGCATATGAACCTTTAACCTGAGTAGATGAGTCCACAGTTTATTTAAGATCTGGATTCAAAATGTCCTTGTAACAGTTTATAATTTCCACAGAGACTCCCATTTTTTTCTAAAGGGGACTTACTTTAACATGCAGAGTCATAGCTTGTGGTTCAAGTGGGATGACTGGCTCATAATGTCACATTTAAGAACCAAAGACTCCAAGGAAATCTGCTGAATCAGACCAAAGGCCTAGCATCTGGTTTCCCATCTGGGAAACCCCACAAGCAAGACAGGAGGATAGTAACCTCCTCACACTCTTATTCTTCTTCACTTACTGGTATTCAGGAGGATGTTGCCTCTAGTCCTGGAGAAAGTGTACTGTATACTAATAGCCACTGAGTTGCTTTCAAAGCTCCCTTGAATTGGTGGGCATTGCTACATCTTCTGGAAATGAGATGAACAAAGAATGATCACAACCAGCCTCTAAAGCACACTTATTTGTGCCCACAAAGATTTGGTGAATTTGCCTGTCTGCAAAGGGTGAAGATAGGAGTACCTCTTTGTTTAGTAGTCCATCCAAAAAGGCCAGAGTCTCAGGGCCTTTCCACTCTACACGGTTATAGTGCTATTATTCCACTTCCAACATCCTGTGGAATTCTGGGGTTTGTAGTTTACTGAGGCCAAAGAGCTCTCTGGCTGAGAATTCTTAAATGTCCCTCCCTAAACTGCAAGCCCCAGGATTCTATAGGATGTTGAAAGTAGAATAATAGCGGTGTAACAGTATAGGGTAGAAAGGCCCTAAGATGGAAAAATGAAAGAAATTGAGAGGCATTTCTTTGAATGACCTGATATGTAGCTAAACATAGCTATCTTTCTTTCTGTTTTGCTTCTTATTTTATTTTACTCCCAGTCTGCACTGTTTGCATGTCACTGGTCTGGGAGGGGAAGGAATCTTGTGTGTAAATAAGGTAGATTGAGAAGGTTGAGTAGAAGGTTATGGCAAGCATGGAAGGTCATTACCTTCCCATCATGCACGTGACTTGAATAGCACACGTGTGCCGGAAGGAATGGGATGGCCCACTGCAGACCCCAGCGCACTGTCAGTCTGACACAGCTGATATGGATCAGGTGAAAGTCACTGGGCAAGCAAGCTGTGTTCGTATGTTCAGCCAAGTTCTTTTTATCGGACCTGGCCAGGTGCACAGCTCTGTTTCCGATGTCTCAGACAAGGAGGAAATGCTTATTGAGACTTCAACAATGCCCGCTTCCTGTGTTCCCTTAGGCAGGAAACAACCACAGAGGCAGAGAATGCCTGAAGGCTGATTAAACCCACCAATCTCTGCCTGGAAATCTAGACTGATTAAGGGTTCTCTGCTGGCTGATGGACCTCTGTTGTGTGGTGCCTGCACGTCCTAATGCTACTGTAGCGACTACCAAGAGGAGAAAGCTGAGCAAACGTCTAAATGGGAAGCTCAAAGGAAATCACTTTAAAGTTTTGGTTAAATCTGTCAAAAGTTGTCTGACTTCCAACACCAGCCTTCATCTGAGATGATCCAGCTATATTCCTACTGTATCTCTCTGTGTGTAGTTCCTTCCTCGCTCTGAAGCCCTCCAGATGTTTTGAGCTATGGCTCCCACTGTCCCTGACCATTGTCCATACTAGTTGGGGCTGATGGGACTTGACCAGTTAAGAGTAGGCCACATCATTTGGTGGGAACTACATTGGGGAGACACTGGGAAGCCTTGCTGTTATGCAAACCAGAATTTCACTGGATTAATTAGAAATATTGGGAGATTGTTAGCGAGCTCCCCTGGAGTCCCTCTGTTTAAAGCTTTGTGGGTGTCCTTTTGCCCTCTTTCTAAGCATGAGCACTAGGGGGCCATCTAGGTAGGGGAAGGATAAGTCTAGGGATGCCAGTTCAGGATCTAGCTAAAGGGGCTGTTCCCAGATGAAGGTGAAACGAAAAACTTCTTCCTTCTATTTAGGGAGATGGCATATGGGACATCAAATTGGCCTACTTGTTTCTAGCCAGAAAGTGGATGGAGAACAGGATGGAGGGTGAACCCAGTGCACCCACAAAAACTAGGAGGGAAGGAGGAAGCTGGAGTATCTTTGCAAGCTTCAGCACCAAATCAGTTATGCCTTGCAAATGGTAGCAAGCTGGTGTTCTGCAAGGTTAACTTGAGATTTGTATGCAGCCTTTTCCTCTTGCCTGGAAGAGATTCCACCAAAACTGGAGAATCTGCACCCTTGTCTCCTGCCTGGAGATGAGCCATGAAAACTAGAGACTCAGGGCAAGGTCCTGAGATCTTGCCACCGTAATTAAGTCTGGGGTTCCAGAAAAGCAGGAAAGGCAGAATATTGCTTGGCGAGATGAGAATTTGGGAGAGATGGAGAGAAACGTAGGGGAGTGCCCCATCTCAGCCTTGCAGCAGAAAGCTTAAGCGAAACCTCCAAAGGTAGATTTCTAGCTGGGAAAGAGGTGATCTGATCCAATTTCTCCTAATTTCCCAGATGGAACAATTGGTAAAGAAAAGTGTCCAGTCTGCTTCTATGCCCTTGCTCCATAATATGAAAAGAGTGCTTCCTTCTCATTTCTTCATGCCAATGCCAGCCAAATCCTTTTGGACTACTATAATAATTTGCTTCAGAATTTTTTAAGTCACTGGATTGTTCTGACGTTCTGAGCATTTTATGCTACATCAGTCTGGTTAGGATGTACCTTCCTAGATTTACAAGCTAGGTTTCTTGAATCTGGGAATGATTGTTGTGGCTATATGATGTTCTTTGGTCCTTCCATCCACCCTGCTTTCATTATAGTCATCCTTCCACATTTGCTAGGATTAGGGGGACAGGACCCCTGTGGAAGTGGAAAAACTGAGAATAACTCTAGGCCCTCCCAAACCATATTTAACACACACAAAAATGTATGATTGCCATATTCAACCCACCATGGATTCTTTGAGGCATCAGAGTTCCTTCACAAGGCAGAAGTAGGTGACTGGTGGGGCTTACTGCCACCTCCACTGTTGCCCCACACCATTTTTAATAGGGACTTACAGTCTCATGAGGCTTGCAATCCCTATTAGAAATGGCATAGGGAGGCAGCAGAGCTGACAGCAAATAATCTATAAATAATCAAATCTGCAAAAGTGAAACCCACAAATGTGGAGGGCTGAGAGTAGTTTGTTTTTATATTGAATCTCCCATTTTAGACATAACAGGGGACTCTGGCTTCAAGTCAGTAAGCCAGCCAGGTTAGTAAGCAACCAAGAATCTTGTTCATTAGGCAAAGCATCAGCCTGGTGCCTCCTTGCTTCAGAAGGCACTGGGATGTGATGGTTAAAGGACTGTAAAACGAGGAAAGTAATTCCAATATTATGATATTATACAACCATATGTTTTGGATCTGGCTGTGATCCAGGCTATATGATGGAGCAGATTATCTTCTAGCACAGTTGATTAAACCATTTCTGATGGATCCAGCCTTTTTTTTATTTTTTATTAAGAACTGCTAAAAGGAAGGAAGGAAGGAAGGAAGGAAGGAAGGAAGGAAGGAAGGAAGGAAGGGCAATGCAAACATTGTGCCCAGCAGTTATTGTGGTCAGGAGGCTTCCCTAGTGGCTGCAGTAAACAATAATTCTTCTTCTTTTTCTCTTCTCCTGCTGCCCTGGCAGCCTGGTACAAATCTGAAAACTTTAAGAGCAACACCCCACCCTCACTCCAGCAACCCCCACTCCCTTTTCACCAGACAGAAAATGTTTCTTTCAGCTTCTTCTTTTCCTTCTCCTTGCTTTTAAGACTCCATTCTTGTTGTGGCTCTTTTCTGAGTTCTCTTCACCATCTCTAAAATAAGTGGGATGGGAATACGGGGAAGGCCACCAAAAGGAGCATGGCAGGTGTTTCAACTGAGGCTCACCCTTCACGCTGCAATGCATAACTGATTGAGTTCACCAGATGCAGTGATGACTGTGGGTTTATGGGGTATAAACCTATCAATGTGTACCAGCTTCGTTGATTTTTTAGATTCGGGGGAACTATGTGGACTGAACACAGGTTATGCATGTGAAGAAGAGTGGAAACAAGGAGAGGCAAAACATGATTCATTAAGCCATATTGATGTTTGAGACAAAGGACAAGGTGGCATTCCCTTACTAAGTATAGAAGCTGACTGGACTGATTGTGGCATTGTGTTTTAACCCTGGCAGAGGGAGACAGTTCTGTGCTGCACCTGAAGACAACAGACTAGCTTGGCGAGGAGGAACAAAGAGTACCACCTTTTTCCTAACACCTTCTGAATGTTGGAAGCCAACAAGCGTCTATGGTTGTACAGACTGATCAGTGGAAGAGGGAATGATGGCAGTCTAGACAGTCCTTGTAGTTCTTCCTCTCCTCTGACTTTTCCTTAGATCAATCTGTTTAAGACTTCTGCTTCCTTCTTACCTGTTGAGGTCACTTCACTTCTGAAAATACGCCAAACAGTTGCAGCACTGTGATTCCTCTTTATCTGCCATGCCAACATCCTATGGAATCCTGCAGTATAGGGAGGAGCACTTAGAATGCTAATCCAGGGAGCTCCTCTGGCCAGATGACACATCCCAGGATTCCATAGGATGCAGCCATTGCGGTTAAAGTGAAATCATAGTGTTGTAATTGGGTAATGTGAAAGGGCCCAAAGAAATAGTCTCCTTATTCCCTCTGTCTGGGCAGCAGGCAGCCATAGGGCTCAGCCTCAGTCATAGTTCCCAGCTTATCCCCACATGTAAGACCAAGTATAGCCGAAGTATAGTTCAACTTGTTTTGCCTTTCTCTTTCCCTATCCCAAGATGGGTTTGGAGACAATCAATTAAGTTTTTCCATTTTACTTTAATAGAGCATTCTGAATAATTACTCCTGTTTCTACTAGATGCTTTCTGCTGGTAGTGACCATCTCACTGTGCTTGGAGGTGAGGAGAGGACAAGAAGGCACAAGAGCTGTAGTCCTGCCTGTGGGCTTCTCAGAAGGATTTTGTTGACTTACCATGGGAACAGGATGCTGGAATGAGTGAATGGCTAGGTTGTTCCAGCAAGGGTCTTATTACATTTTTATGTTCATCCTGTGTTGAGTGAAGTTATAAAAATTAATTTTGCAGATTAATATTCTCCTCCTCTCCTTTTTTTAAATAGAAAATTGCCAAGTGCAGCCCAATCTTTATGTTGTTGGTCTTGTGCAAAATTCACATTTTACCAAAGCATAGGAATCATACTTTTTGGACTGCAACTCATAGAATCCCAGACTTTTGGATTATAGTGTTTGGACTACAGTTTCTAAAATCCTAATATTGATCATGTTTACAGGGGAATTCTGAGAGCTATCGTATCTAGGGGAGCGGGAGGAAGCCCCTTAACAAAGTCTGAATTTTACAAATGAGCCTCAGATTTTACAAATCCTGAATTTTGCAGATAATTAACTTATTCAATTATTTATTAATGTCCACCTTTCTTCCAGCACAGAATTCTAAGCAATTTACAACATGTTAAAATAAAGTACAGCTTAAAACACTATTAATACAATAGTTTAAAAAAATCAAGCAGAAATTCTATTCAAAAACACAAGTTAAAAACTGTTTTAAAAACACATTTAAAACATCATAAAAAGTTGCAGACAAAGCTCACTGAACACCCCACCTGCTGCAACAGGACTACCTGCATAAAGGCCTATCTAAATAAAAAGAGCTTTGCCTGCCTGCAGAAAGAGATCGGGGAGGGGGGCTAACCTAACCTTCCGAGGCTAAGACTGGAAAGGATTTTGGCCCACATGTATGAATGCATGGTGTGGAATTTCTTGTGAAGGGGCAAACATGTAGAAGGACTCCAACAGTTTTCAAGGAATGAGTATTGGAGGCTGTTTCTGCACTAGACTGTTATAGTGCTATTATTCCACTTTCAACATCCTATGGAACCCTGGAGTTTGCAGTTTAGGGAGAGGCCTTTAGAATTCTCAGGCAGGGAGCTCTTTGGTCTCAGTAAACTACAGACCCCAGGATTCTGCAGGATGTTGAAAGTGGAATAATAGCACTATAACAGTATAGGGCGGAAATGGCCTGAGATAGTATGAGATAGCTTGAATGAACCATCTGCAGTACATGGTCTGAGATGATTGGTTGGGGGATGCAAGTCATTGCTTGATGCTGCCATCATCAAATTAGGAACATGTGTGCAGGGATCAGCCTTTAGTGGCTCTTGGGTAAAAATGGGATTTGAACCCAGTAATTCTAAAAGCCAAAACTCTTCATTGTGCCTGTTAAATCACACTGCTTTCTTCATGCATCTTCTCATGTTCCTCCAGCCGCCTGCCCAAACAACATTTTCTGCTTCCTGTTCTGTTGGTAAGCTAATAGCAGTCGGTTTTATTTGCAAATGTTTCTTGGTCATTAGCTGCACCGCAAGCGACTGGGCTCTATCAGAAATGAGAGCTTAATCTGAGTAAAATATTAACAAATGCAAGCGTTTATGGAGAAGTCCTCAGATGCTTGTAATTCCAGAGTGCTTTCCTCTTCTCCCAGGGGGCCATTATTGTCCGTTTTCAGATAAGAATGGAAAAGCTTTTTGCAAACTAAAAATGCGATAGAAAAACAACAAAATTAAATGAATATAAAAATGGCATTCAAGAGAAGAACAAGGCTGCTTCTCTTTGCAACTTTTCTCTCCTGGCTCTAAGGATTTGGATACTTCTTGGAATCTGGATAACCTCTTGGCAGTTTTCCAGCTATTTTGGTTCTCTTAGGTTGTTGGTGTGCATCCATTAGAGAAGCTCTTGGGTAAATTGCATTGGGAGAAACATACAAGCTAGAATACTGCAGCAGAAACAGGATAGCCTTTGATAACATATCAAGTGCTCCAAACAGAATCTCTTTCTTTAATTCCACATCAAAGTTTCCATGAGTATGGACAAGACTGTCAGATTCTCATGGTCACGTGAAACATCTATTGTAGGGAGCAGTCACCATACTGTGACATTTTTAGTACCTACCCAAAGACTGCTTCCTCATTTCCAGTGATGTATTTAAGTCTTTTACTCCAAGTCTCAAGTCAAGTCTCAGGTCTCTACCTTCAAATCTCAAGTCAAGTCTCAAGTCCTTGAAAATACTTTCAAGTCAAGTCTCAAGTCTGGAAGCCAACTTTATACCCAACCAAAATCCAAGAATTATTGGACAGAGTGAAATAAATTCAGTTTTAACAATTTAAGCAGAGCTGGCTCTCCGCATTTGCGATTTTGCCATCTGCAGCTTTGGAAGTGAGGAATAGGATCCTTCTTACTCCTCATTACTGAAGTTTCAAAACGTTTAGAAGGAAGGATCCTTCCTCCTCACGCCCATTGCCTAACACATTTGCTGTTCCCCTCTGAGAACTGCACCCTGCACTCTGGGAGCGAGTCTTGTTTTCTGCTTTTAGGAAAAGTTTTAGAAGGCTTCTCTGAGATGCAGCAGAGACAGGCTCCTGAGCAGACCTCAAGCCCCTTGCCTAACCCATTTGCTGTTCCCATCTGAGAAATGCACCCACACTTTGGGCTTGAGAGAGATTGTTGTGTGATTAGTAGGTAAAAAGAGATGGAGGCATTGTTCAAAGTCGTAAGGTTTCTGGATGAATGTGCTATGTTACTGAACCAACGGCATTGAGTCAGTCATTAAAAATATACAAGTCTTGAGTCGAGTCAAGTCAAGTCAGTGCATCGTTTATGGTTGAGTCGAGTCCGAGTCGAGTCATCGAAGCGACTAAGTCTGACTTGAGTCCAAGTCTGTCGACTCGAGTCCACATCTCTGCTCCTTTGAACCTGTCAGGGTTTAGAGAGCTTCAGGGAAGGCCCTTCTGGTCATCCTACCACCCTCACTTATACATCTGGTGGGAATACAAGAGAGGATTTTCTTGGTGCCTGCTCCTAGGCTTTGGAAGCTCCTTCCTAGATGGGCTAGGCTGGCCCTTTTCATAGTATCTCCCACAAAAAGTAGAAAGTGTTCTTATTACTTTTAAAGCCTTACATGATTTGGGTCCAGGTTACTTACAGGATTGCCTTCTTCCATATATTCCTCCTAGTACACCCCTGGGAGACATCTACCTCAGTCAGCCAAACCTAGTCTGACTGTTACCCAGAGGGCATTCTTTTTGGCTGCCCCAGGCTGAGGAATGACCTGCCAGAAGAGATTTGTCAGCTTGAGATGCTGTCTGTATTTAAAACAGCAGTAAAGACCAATCTCTCCTGACAGGCCTATCCAGATTATTTTTAAATGACCGTTTTGAAAGTATTTATTGATGTATTTTAATATATATTGGTTCTATATGCTCTTTTAACTGATGTTATTGTTGTTCCTTGTTTTGATCCACAAGGAGAGGCAAGTAGGAAATAAATACTGTTGTTGTTGTAGTAGTAGTTGTTGTTGTTTGTTATCCATCCAGTGGCAGAACATAACTTTTTTCTTCTTCTTGCAAGCCTTTCTGTTTACAGGGAAAGGGCATCCATAGGGTGTTCCCATGGTAGATAAAGAGGAATCACAGTGCTATCACATTGCTTTGAATAATGTGCTGCATTGTCTATGTTTTTTATTTTTGGATATATATTTTAATATATAAAAATTTAAAATATGTATCCTTATATAAAATATTACTTTTTATATATTTTAACATTTTTTTTATTCCTTTGATAGTTTAATTATGCTTTTGGCTTTTATATTGTTTTAATGATGCAAACGTTTATCTGTAAGCTGCCTAGAGTCCCAGAGTTAAGGAAAAGATGGGCCATGAATAAACAAATTAATGAAGTGCTATTGGAAGCACACACTGGAGATGGTGCCATGGTTCTACCTTTTTCATAACATGGTGACCTCTGGACATGGAGCTCTATTCAAAGCATTACTATGCGGTTGCTGCATTCCACTGAATTATATAGTGAGAAAGAACCCCCAAGGTCATCTCCTGTAGGGGGTAGCACTGAAATAATTATGATCATGCATACAAGCATAAACAAATATACATAAGCAAGTATTGATTTATTTGATAGATTTATATCCCTCACTTTCAATTGCTAGGACTCCTGAGATGCTAATAAATTAAAAAAACATAAACACATAAACATGTTATAATTGATTACAGTAATGGTAATGCAACAAGAACAGAGAAACCACAACAGCAGCCATAAATTTAATATCTGGTGTTTAAAAAGCCTAAGCATCTGGTGGGGAGAGTACTGTATAATTATATTTGATGTTAAAAATGATAAAGGTAGTGGGGAAAGGAGGAATTCAGCAGCACCTGTAAGACAGATTTATTTTAGTGTGAGCTTTCGTGGAATCCAAGCCACTTTGAAATCCATGAAACCTCATGCTAAATTAAAATAAGTGCATGAAACCTCATGCTAAAAGTAAACCAGATTCTTCTTTCTTCCTCCCCATTCTGTTTTAATGCTGCCTCAGGCTGATATGGCTATCTCTGGCATACTCATTTTGACTATGCAGATATTCTTCAGTTAATGAAGTAGATGTGTTCCTGGGCTTTGCTTCTTCAACAGAAACTTTGGTACCAAGAGTAGAAATAACATAGAAAGAATAGGGGTAGGTTACTACAGCACAAAAAAGAAGACAGTTCAACATGTCTTAGCAAATTTTATTCAAAAATAACATTATGCATGTGTGAAATGAAACAATCAGGGCAGGTAAACCTTGCTGAAGTAGACAAAAATGTTTTAAATTTTCTAGAGACTACTTTGAAAACTTCTTCCAAAATGTATCCCATGATAATTTATTTTTTTCTTTCCATACACTCCGCTTTTCTTCTGGTTTCCACATTGATGCCAAAACAGATCTATGCTTTTTGAACATGCCAGCATAGCTGATGAAGCAAGCTAATCTGCTTTCCCCTTTTCTTTCTCTTTTGCTTTTCATGTATGTTCACCAAGTGATTCTGGAGGCAGCTGTTTACCTTGCCTGCTGTGAATAAACACACCCAGCTACATTAGGATCACCTAGAGTAGAATCTCATTCTTTCTTAGGTCAAAATTTATTGCATTCTTTACTACAGACATTTTGCACCAACCCAACATCGAAAGTTTATCTTTCTCTAGCCCTCCTTTACTATCCTCCCATGCCAATGCTGCAAAATACTATGCAGTTAGGAGGGACTGGGCTGAGCTCCCATAAAAAAAGACTTTGTAAAATGAGCTTCTTTCTCAGAGGCATTGTTAACTGAGTTATGCCTATAGTTCCTTTGAAATGTAGAATAACAACAACAACAACAACGTTTATTTATAATATCCTTTTCACCAAAGGGTGGACCATCAACACATACAATCAGGGACAAAGACAATAAACATAACATTATAGCAATACATGGAATGAATTCCCCAGCACCCCACCAGTCGCTACTCATCTCTGCACCTTAAACATGACTCAGTGGCTTAAGATGGTGAAGGAAAGAGGAAGGTCTTCAACCTTTTACAAAAACTGGTGAGACCCTCCTCTAGCTGGAGGTCCAAAGGAAGACCATTCCACAAATGCGGAGCCAGATTTTGAAAGGCTCATAGGCTTGACAGAACTGTGTTCATTGGCAGAACAGACAGAAATGACCTGCAGGACACCACAAGAAATGGTCTGTATGTTACAGGAGGAGGCATCCTAGAACTTCCCTCATGTCTTCTCAGTCCTTAGATGGAAGTCTTTCTAGTTTGTACTCTGAAGACCAACTAAATGCTAAGAGGGTTAAATGTAACTCCTTTGTGGAGCCCTCATCCTATGAAACTTGTTTTTAGACCACAGTTTTCTTGAAGCAAGCCAGTTTGCCACTGCACAAGATGTGTTTTATTTGCAGTCTAGTTCTCCTCTTCTTACCATGCAAAACTACTGTGTTGGAGGAACTGTTAACTATGAACAGCCAGAGGCCCTATAGGCAGTCTCAAGACTGTGTGCTTAAGCACACGATCTCTACCCTGGGTTCAAATACTGCTTTGCTGCATCGTTGCCCTTTGTTGACAGGAAGTTGGTATATAGAAGCAGCACCAGCTGAGGCTGTGGCATTGGCACTGGGCATGGTTGCCTGCACAATGCTACATGTTGCAGTGTTGTAAGGGAGCACTGAGGTGCTCTCTGTTGCTTTGTTCATGCCCTGGGTTTTTCCTCATTGTTGCTATGTGCCTTTGAGTCAGCTCTGACTTGTGGCAATCCTGTCCTAGGATTTTCTTGGAAAAGTTTGTTTAGAGGGGATTTGCCCTTGCTCTCACCTGAGACTGAAATAATGTGACTCCCTCAAGGTTACCTGGTAGGCTTCTATGGCCAAGTGGGGATTCAGACCTTGGTTTCCCAGAGTACTAGGGCCTTTCCACACTACCCTGGTGGGAATCCCTGGGTTTGCAGTTTAGAGAGAGATGTTTAGAATTCTCAGCCAGACAGCTCTTTGGCCTCAATAAACTACAAACCCCAGAGTTCCACAGGATATTGAAAGTGGAATAATGGCATTATAATAGTGTAGTGTGGGAAAGCCCCTAGTCTAACACTCAGACTACACCATGCTGCCTCTCCATGCATTTTCTCATATGTCTGTGAAATGCCGTTAAGTCACCTGTATAAAATGTATAAAGAAGTTATGAATATCATTCTGCTCTGATAGTCCATTTCCTGCTGTGCTGCCCATCACCAGTTCCCCAAATTAAGCTGAAGGAAGGGAAGGGAAGAAGAGAAATAAGGACAAGGGACAAAAATAATTATAGGAAGAGGAAGGGGAAAGAGAGCAGCCACTAAATAATCAGATTAAAGATGATGAGGAAAGATTCCTTGTAAAAATCATTCACCCTGGATTTAAAGGCAAAATTAATGAGTTTTCTTCCCTGTATTTCATCTGTTTTGTGCAAGGATAGGGAGCAAGAGGAAGCTGTTTGAACTGTAGACAGATACAGCCTCCATTCTGGTTTGCATTTTTGGTTTTGCGAACCATGGTAAATTGCTGAATTTACATGTTCCTCCCTTGGCCTTCCTCCCTTCCATATTCTGTTGGCTCCAGTGCAGAGAGATTTCATTAAGCTTGAGTTCGCTGATATGACCAAATCAGAAAACTGTGGGCTCAGTGTTGGTTAACATAACAGGAGAAGAAACCGGGGTCTGAATGACAGTGAAAGGGGAGAGTTATGAGAGAAGCATAGGGCCGTGATGTTCATCCGTGGCCTGAATAATCATGTGAAGATGGCCATGATGTGTTTAGATGCTTAAAGTCATACAGAATTATATTCCCAGTATGTTCCACATCTTTATTTTAAAAAAGGAAGTCTGTATTGTGCAAGCAAGGAAATTTTGAGCTAGAAGAAGAAGAAAAAAACTTGAATAATCTAATGCTAGTCATATTATTCTGTCATGGAACCAGAAATAGAGATAGGGGTATTTTTAACTGAAGCTTAGCGGGGAAAGGTACAGTAACATGATTAGTTTGGTTTAAGTCTTTTCAAAATATTGGTTAGTTTGGTCTTGAGTGAGTAATTAGGACCCATTAGCTTTCCAAAAGGACTAATGTCTTGAGGAGATGAAAACTGCTAGAACTGGTTTGTTGATATGTATCAATATAGCTCCTTGTATGTTTAGATTTTCCTTGGGGATGCAACTGTAAAGATTGTTAAGATGAGGGCCTCTCATCAAAATTTGCCCCCAAACTTTGTCTCTCTTTGTTTCTGGAGGTAGATGGCAACTGATGATGGAATCCACTGGTCTCAGCCTGCTGTTTATCAGTTGGAAAGACAAGAAAATAACCAGGAAGGTTATTGGGTTTGCCCCAGGATTCCTTGTAGAGACAAATCAGTGCAGAACAAAGAACCATATTGCTACTTTATAGATCTCTTTAGCTTTCAAGGTTAAATAAGTTGCTATGGTTGAGTTCTGACATTTAGGCTAAGAAGTGTTGCTCTAGAACTGTTAGGTTCCTGCCACAGTCTGTATGGTGACCCCAAAGTCCCTGCAGTTTGACCTGAGCAACAAGTTAAGGCAAGAACCCCAGGCACAGACATTTTAATATTTATGTACTTTCAGTTTGCATTCATATATTTTCATCTGGGAAGCAAGCCTGCTGAGATGCATGACACCGTTCCATTTGTTTATTTGGAACAACGGAGTCAGAACTATGGGCCTGTGAATGTTTCCTAGGGATCCCCCTTTGATTATCTATCAGTATCACCGCCAGGTTCTAAGCTTATGTTTTCTGCCCTGTTTATGTGTTTTACTCTTAGGCTAAAGACGGCTTCTTTTTTGGACAGCTTCTTTTGAAAAACTTGAGAAGGAAACACAGATGGCCTGTCTTACATCAGGAGTGGCAGCCTTTGGCCCTCCAGGTGTTTTGGACTACAACTCCCACAGTTCCTTGGCATGATCTCTGCTAGATGGAGCTGTTGGGAGTTACAGGTGAAAATATTTGGAAGGCCAAAGACTCCTCATCCCTGGTGTACACTCAGCAAGTCAATGTCATTTGCCATTCTAGTCAATACTGTAGACCCTGTCTGGCAGCAGTTCTCCAAGGGTTTAGGCAGCAGTCTGTCTTAACCCTACTTGGAGGTGCTGGAGATTCAGCCTGGGATCTTCTGGCTACAAACCATATTGTCTGCTACTGTGCTATTTCCCTGCAAACCCTATGCCAAAGGGGTGGGGAACCTCTTTTTCCTGTAGGGCATAATTCAGTTTCAGAGAAGTTCAGGAGGGCCACATTCCATTGGTGGGTAGGGCCAAAGGCAAAAAGTTGAAAACAAAATTACCAGCAAGTTTTGGCTTAAAACTCCCTACTGCCAGTAACTAAGGCTAATTAATGAGAGGCATTTCAACCCTTTAAAATAGAGGGAAAACTTGCGCAGAAGCTGAGGAACGACCAGATGATAATGTTAGGATGATAAGAGTCTGGCCATCAGATGAATCCCAAAGGGATGTAAATACCTTCCAACTGTCCTGATTTGGCAGAGACAGTTTCAGTTAACCCTCTCTTATCCCACTTTGTTGGCTGCTTTTAAAATGTTGCAATTTCTGTCTCTTCCTCCCATGTTCTCCCTTTGTCCTCAGCTTACTTCAACTGTTGTAGAGTGAATTTTGCAGAAGTAGTACACTCAATTAACTCAGCAGGGAGCAAGGGAGGGAAGGGGGCAGAATCTTGCCCTTCCCAGTGGGCTCAGGCAAAAGCAAAGTTCTGCATCCTCTTCTGCATCCTCCTGGTTCTGCATCCTCTCCTTCATTAATAACTTCTGCCGTCTCAACCACACTCTGATCTTGTTCGGCCATATATGTCCTGAATTTTATCTGTGAAATATGGATATGGATGAATTGAAATCTAAGAGTCTGAGATGTTCTACACCTCTGCCCTATGGAATTCTATTGGAGTTTAATGGGATTTATTCCTCCATAAGCATGCAATGCAGCATTCATGAATGTGCAAGGCAGCTCAGCTTTTATTTATTTATTTATTTATTTATTTATTTATTTATTTAATATGCCACCTTTTCCCAGAACAAGGACTCAAGGCAGCTCACAAAAGGAATCAATGATTCCCAACAATTTAACTTTAAAGGCAATTAATATCATTACCTTGAAACAGTATCAAATTATTTTAAAGGCATGCAAAAAGTTAAATATATGCATAAAAAGCACACATCCAAATAAGAAGCTTCCTTGTGAGTGATTAAATGTTAAGAGCCTGCTTAAACAGAATGGTCTTTGCCTGTGAGGGAAAAGAGAGCAGGGACATGGCTAGCCTTGCTTCCCACAGAAGGGAATTCCAGAGGGTGGGAGTAACCACTGAGAAGGTTCTCCCTTATATTCTGACCAAGTGAGCTTGTTATGGTGGCAGGACTGAGAGAAAGCCTTCCCCTGTAGATCTTAAGATTTTGGTAGGTTCATATAGTAGGGAGATAAGATGTTTTAAATAGCCAGGACCTAAGCTGTATAGAGCTTTATAGATCCTCACCAGCATTTTGAACTTGTGCCTGGAAACAAACTGATAGCTGGTGAAGCTGTTTTAATAAGTTACATGCTCCCTGTAACTGGCTCCAGTGAGCATTCTGACCACAGCATTTTGGACCCACCAAAGTTTCTGAACAATTTACAAAGGCAGACCCAATTTATAAAGGCAGTCCAGATGAGATGTAATCCAGGCAGGTGTCACTGTAGCCAGATCTGTCATCTCAAGGAATGAGTGAATGATTTTAATTGTGCAAACACTCTCCTGGCCACTGCCGAAACCTGGGCATCCATGCTTGGAGCTGAGTCCAGGAGAACACCCAAGCTGTGACCCTGAGATTTCAGGAGGAGTGTAACCCTATCCAGCATAGGTGGAGTCCTTATCTCCTGATCTTCCTTTCAACTGACCAGAAGCACCTTTATCTTGTCTGTATTAAGTTTCAGCTTGCTTTATCTTCATCCCATCTGTTACCAACAGCAGATTGAAATGGATCTAGATAATCTGTCCCATCCAGAAATCCTTAGAGCTGGGAAGCTACCTCATGCTCTAGGACCTTGCCCAAAAGTAGAATGTTAGAGACTGGCTAATAATTATCCAGAATGTTGGGATCCAGGGAAAGTCCCCACCCCCACCCTAAATCTTGCATGGCACTTTGATTTGATTCAGCAGCTCTCTTCTTGGAAATCTTACCTTAGTGGCCTGGAGAACTGTTTAGGTAATGTTAATGAGGAAAGAAACACTTGAGAGTACTTTAGATAAGGCTAACCAGAACAAAGAGTGTTTTAAAGATATGTTTGGAGAGGCAGATCAGCTCAGATATTGATAGCCCACTTCCCAGAAAAGTACAGTTAACAAGTTTGGACTTGGCTGCATTCTTGTCCTGTACTTCTTGGTAGAAAAGAAAAAGAAAGAAAAGAAAAAGAGAAATGGAGGAGGACAGAAAAGGCTGAGCAGAATCCAAGTGTTCTCCGGCTCCTGTTCCCCTTTTGCTAGCTTTTAGGCCAAGTTTTCTCTACTATTCAAATCTTGGCCTAAAAATGCAAAGGTAACATATCCTGTACAGCAATTCCCTGCTCCTGTAACCTTTCCTTGCTAAGAACAATGGCTGTCTTGTGTATCAAAGTAACAGATGCTGTTTCTGGCAAAGGCTGCAGCCGCCAATGTAAACCGCTCTGGGGTGATTGAACTTGACCCAACCCAAGGCTCAGCTGGCAGCAAACCAACGTTTTGGGCTGTGGGTGGGGTGGGTGGGGTGGGGTGGGAGAAGGAAGAGGACAGGGAGTGGGGCTTTGCAGTGCATAAATCTAGACATACAACCTCTGAAACAGATCCATCTGTATATGCGAATACAGAGCCACACAGGTGCTGTTGTGGATAGATCTCCAGAGGCTCACATCCCCTAGCTGGGAGGAATTCAGGTCTGGCAGGAAGAGAAATGCACTTAATTTAGATTAAAGCAGGAGCTGGTCCCACTTGACACCCTGCTGCATTCATTCCTTTTGTAATAAAAGTCAGCATCTTCTACACCGTCCGTATCCCTGGGAAAGAGTTACATGGCAGTAGAGGCTTTTTAACCAAAAACATCAGCCTCAGGCAAACTGCTGGGAATGTAATGAGAAAATGCACACAGAGTTAAGATCCTGTATAAGCCCCTTCCTCTGCTCTCCCGACTCATCTAATGGCTCATCTGTACTGTGAATAATCCCCAAACTGACTGTTGAAGATGGAGTCTGATCTTGATCACTTTTCTCAATGTCTGCTCTAGCAAAGGTTGGAAAATCCACAGTTCAAATCTCCCCTCAGTTCAAACCTTCCTTCAAATGTTGGTGCCCTGAGACTGTGTTGAGCTAGAAATCATTTCAGGCAGCATGACCAGTGATTGTACTGACAGGGAATGATGGGAGTTGTAGTCTGGCAAGTCTGGAGAGCCCCGAGTTGGGGAAGGCTGCCCTTTCTGCTTACTTTCAGTCCCATGCCACCCCTTCTATTCCCATCTAGAAAGGGAGAATAATGATCCTGAACTACCTAGTAGAGTTATTGTAAAGATTAATGAGTGTGATGCTGTGTGTGGGGTGCATTTTAAACTCCGAAAATGAATCAAATTGGGAGAATGCATATTGCAGATTCTCCTTGTAATGCTTTAAGGAAAGCAATCTTTGCATTTGATTGAATAAGCTGACCAGTTAAAACGCCGGGAACCCTCTGCTTTGTTAAGCGCTCATCCAGCAGAGCATGAGCTCAGCCAGTAGCACATTAAAAATTAACAAACAGATAAATCTCAAATACAGACTTTTTATGTAAGGCTGAACAATATGTTCAGAAATGAAGGGCCACCCAGGAAGTGGATCATGAGATGCCATTTGTATTTTGTAACAATACCCTAAGCCACCAAACCAGTAAATAAATAAATAAGTAACTCCAAAAAACTTTTCCTGTGTTGTTAGTTACCAGCCTGCAGTTGGGTGGAGATGCTGAGTTGCTTATTTGTCAGAGCAAAAATAGGAACCAAATCTTAAAAATTATGCGGAAACACAATATGCTAAATCAACATTTAAAACATGTTGATTTTTATTTTGAGCACCATGGAAACAGAACTTCATTCAGTTTTACACTTCAGGTAATACAATAAGTCAGCCTTTGCCAACCTGGAGCCTTGTAGGTAATCTATGGTTGCCACCATCCCCAGGAAGCATGATCATTGCTATTGTAGTCCAAAATGTCAAGATGATACTCATCTCTCTTAAAGCCATTCACAAACTGCTATATCATGGGGCAGGGAGGAGAAGGTGCAACTCACCTGTGTCCTGCTTACTTCCCTCAGGTGAATCTGTCATGTATCTGGGGTAAGATACTGAGCATCAGTGTGCCCAGCACACATTCTCAGTATCAGTTTGGGATCCCTGGACCAAGTAAGATGGGAAGAGGGGCAGGGGAAGGAGGCAAGTGTAGTGCCAGCTATGTCATTTTTTGTAAAACAGCTTGTGTTTTAGTGAGTATCACAGAGAGAGGCAAGGAACCAACTGGGCAACAGTCTCTATCCACTTTGCCCGTATTGTAGCACTGCTCCAGGAGGTAAAGGATGTCTGCCTTCCAGGGAGAGAAGCTGTGAAAACTGTAAAAGAAGGTACATAGTATTTTGACAGCACTTTAGGCAGCTATCCTTACTAAGACCATTTCCGCACTACAGTGTTAAAGTGCTGCTATTCCACTATCAACCTCCTATGGGATTCTGAGGTTTGTAGTTTAAGAAAGGGCACTTTGAATTCTCAGCCAAAGAGCTCTTTGGTCTCAGTAAACTACAAACCACAGTATTCCACAGGGCGTTGAAAGTGGAATAGCAGTAGTTTAACACTGTAGTGCGGAAATGGCCTAAGTGTGACAACAGACCACCTTAAAGGTGAGCAAATGCAATGCATTAGGATTAATTTTTTTTCATGGGCTGAATGGAATCCAAAATATGAATGAATTACAAAAATCTCAAAGTAGTTTGAGGGGGGAGACATTTTTGCCTAATTTTTTTTATTGTCCCCTTCATTCTTAGTGGAGGAGGAGTTGTAAGCTAGGTGTCAGCTGTAAGCTAGGAGGAAATTTTTATTTAAAAATCTCCTATCTATTCTTTCCAGTGAGAGGAACCAGTGTCTTGTAGGGCAGAGCCAAACAGAAAGTAGGTTATATTTTAGCAGTAGATGTCTGGGCATTTTACAGTAGATCCAGAAAGATGTGTGACCCAGTTATTTGACAGTAGCAGCAACAAAACCATGACTTTTACCACCTCAATTAGGCTGCTGAAATGAAGGAAGAGTAGAATTTCTTTTGTGAGAAGACTATGAGCTTAGTTAAGTTCTGGTACTGAAAACAAATTCGTAGCTCAAACGTATTGAAAGAAGTAGAAGTTCACCTCTTCAGCCAAAGCTTAGAAAAATGACTTTTTGTACTACATAAATGGGAGTTGGTAGTCAAAAAAGTAACTTCTTCATCTCTAATGTGGAAAATGCCTTATTCTTTAACTCCAAGCATATGTCTTTAACATCTGGTTCTGATCAGTACATCTTGGGCTTGTAGTAAAAAACAAAGTAGATCCAACAATACTACAGCCCCCCTGCTCATACTTTGGAAAAGACAGAAAACTGAGTTTGCTCTGTGCTGACATTGCTTTCTCAGCCATACTTGGACAGTTTTTGACTACAGCCCCCAGAAGTCTCCAGTCAACGTGACCCCTTTCCATGCTAGCTGGGAGATTCTGTAAATCGTGGTCCAGAAAAGTAACTTTCCCAAAAGCTCTGTGCTTAGCTGACCAGAAAGTCTGACCATTTCTGCATAGTTAAGAAGCTGTGCCAGGTTACTAGTTAAAATGTAACCAGCTTCAACTTTCAGCTATTGGGGAGTGTTCTGAAGGGAATGAAGAAAAGATAAATAGAAAATGTTGTGTTCTAGTTCACTTTCCCTCTATTTTATTATGCAAGGGAATAGGAAGAACCTGCTATCACAATGTCCAGAAACAGAGCCAGTGTTTGAGACAAAGCCTTCTTTTTCATGCATTGCTAGTGTATTCTGAGTGGACACTACTGTGATACATTGCAGACGACAACAGTTGCCATGTTGTGGGTAGATTCCACGGAAGTGATTGTGCAAAATGCTTGTTTGCTTTGATAGAGGGTGCTTCAAACTTCACCCTTGGAGCGTTTACATTTAACCCCTCTGTTTTGAACTCTTGCCATCTAGCTATGAAAACAGTGGTTGTAGCCCTCATGGGATTGGCAGATGGGGGTTGGTTCCCCTGCTCCCTGTTTTCCCCAGACAGCCCTCAGAGCCTCTTTTGAGGGACTGTTGTTAACCAATGTCGAGAGACTTATGGCAACTATATAAATGTGAGACCTACAAACCACCCTATCCTCAACCATCCTGCTGAGGTCTTGCAGGTTCAAGTATGTGTCTTGCTTCCTTGAGTCTATCCATCTCTAATGCAGATTTCCTCTTTTCCTCCTGCCTTCTACCTTCCCAACCATTATTGTCTTTTCTAGTGAGTAATGTCATGTCATGATATGGCCAAAGTATGATAACCTTAGTTTAGTCATCTTGGCTTCTAGAGAGAGTTCTGGCTAGGACCCATTCATTTGTCTTTGTAGCAGTGCAGGGTATTGGTAGAACTCTTCTCCAGCACCACATTTCAAAGGAATCAACTTCCTTCCTATCAGGTTTCTTCACTGTTCAACTTGCACAGTCATAAATAGAAATTGAAAATATGATGGCCTAGATAATCCCAACTTTAGTATTAATGAATGGAGTGGGCTATGAGATTGAAAAGATAAGAGGGAGATGTATGAACATTCAGTAAGGACACCTTCCTTGAGTGGGAACCCATGAAAGATGCCTCCACTTGATCTTTAGGGATCTCTCCTTCCCCTTGCTTATGCTGTGCTGCTGCCCACCCTAATCAGACGTGTCTCTTAATTGTCAGAAGAAAGTTTTTGGATGGGCGGTTATTCTGGGTGTTGCTGGGAAAAGAAAGGGTTAGGGAAGTCATCTGCAAACTCCCCTCATTGATATCAGGGTGGCAATGGCTGATTTGCTTTTCGGATTCCATGTCAGTAGAAATAATGTGTTAAGATCAAGGAAAGTAATAGTGCCACTGTAATCTGCTTTGGTTAAAACTCACCTGGACTAGTGTGCCTGGGCACCACAGTCCGTTAATGACACAGACTAGCTGAAAGGAGCCCAGAGGAGGATGACACAACATGGATAACCAAACTCTGTGAGCAACAGGAAAGGGAACTGGGCATCTTTGGTCTGACAAGAGAAGGTGGAGGGGTGATGTGGCAACAATCATTAAATATCTGAAGTGCTGCCCAGTGGAAGATAGATGAGGCTTGTTTTCTGCTGCTTCAAAGGATAGGACACAAACCAGGAAAGGAAATGCTTATTAACCATTAGGAAGAATTTCATGATGGTAAGAGCTGTTCAGCAGTGGGAAGAGGCTGCAGAATGTCATTAATGGGAAACTTTTAAACAGAGGGTGGATGGTCACTCCTTGGGGAGCTTTGGCTGTGGCTTCTTGCACTGGCAGGGTGTTGGACTGGAAGACCCTTGAGGTCCCTCTCAACTCTGTGAGGCTGTGAGGACACTGGGTTGTCTAGTGGTTGGTTTGATACAACCTTTCCCGCTTATCCTCACTTCCTCATCTTTAAAACAGAGGGCAAAAAGTTCCACTGTACAGGATTTGTTTTGTGAAAAGGCCTTTTTTAGGGGAAACCAGAAAGGAACAATATAATGAAAGATCATGAAAAACTTTGCTGCCTGGCTGCGGGGTGACAATTAGCAGCAGGAGTTTTTGAACAAAGCAAAGCCAGGTGAGCGAGGAAAACTGGGCCAAGCCGGCTCATCCTTTTGTTCTATAACCTAGATTTTTTTTGGTGGGGGGGGGAGGGGAAGAAACACCACCACCCTTTTTTTCCCTTTTCTTTTCCTGGTCCTGTTCCAAATCCATACAGCCATAAAGTGATGCTGCCTCCCGAGGAGGGAAGCGTAGCCTGTACATTTTCAACATTCTTGCTGGAGTTAACGACTTAGAAACATGACTCCCCAAAAGAGAGGGAGGGCTCAGCCCGTTTGTGCGAGTGTGCGTGTGTGTGTGTGCGGGTGAGTGTGTAAAGTTTAGTCATGAAAGGGTGGGTGGGTGTGGAAACAGGAAAAAAATGCAGAGCCCCAGGGCAGCCTCTGACAGCGCAGTGGGCTGGCAGGCAGCTCCCAAACAATGTGCTTAGTCTTATCCCCAGGACTGGAGCTGTCGGAGCGGGCGGGCGCGCTTCGCTCTACCTGCGCAGCCCGGGCGATCTTTGGCGAGGTGCCAGCGTGCCGAGAGGGTTATTTTTTTCTCCCCCCGTCTGATTTCCCTCCCTCCTGCGTGTGGCGTGTAGTTTTCTCCCCCCCCCACACCTTCCTTCTCCCTTCCTTTTGCAGGAGTCGTTTCAAAAAATCTGGAAACAGCTCCCCCTTTTTTTTATACTTTTGGTAACGTGGTGTAGCTTTTTGTTTTAAGTGTGGTTTTTTTTCTCTCCCCCCTTTTTTTTTTGGTTTGAAGGGGGAATTTGCTCATCTGTTCATTCTTGCTCTGCTTCCGTTTCAACCCCCCTCCCCTTTCCTCCGGGTGAGGCCCCTTTTTCTTCCCGAGCTTCTTGAATGTTTCAGTTTGGAAGGCAAGATTCTTGTTTTTAATTTCCCTCTTCTTTTCACCCCACCCTCCCCACTCCCACCCCCCGATCCCCTCCTTTCTGTTCCTCGTACAGGTTGCAAGCTCTCCTGTCACAAGAAATGTGAAGCCAAGGTAAGAGCAGCTTGTTCCGATTCTTATTGTCTTACAATAACATTGGTGGTTGGGTTGGGAGACCTTTCTTTCTTTCTTTCTTTCTTTCTTTCTTTCTTTCTCTCTCTCTCTCTCTCTCTTCTGTCTGGTGTGGATCTTCTTTGAAAGTCGTTTGGATGAGGAACACGGGGGCTTCTGTTGCTCTCCTTCTCTCTCCTCCCTGAAGTTTTTGTTTATTTTAAAAAGCTGCCGATTGTTGCCCAAGGTGAAATTTGCCAGGTTCCCACCAGGTCTGGAAGCTCTGATTACAAACGCTCCAGGAGCACCTCCGCGTCCTGAGTGGCTTGCAAGGACAGCAGGGTACCTCTCTTGATAGGTAGTTTTAAAACATTGCAACAAAATCTTTTCTTTGAAACATTCCTTCCTGGGCCAGCGTTATGGCGGTTTGCCTTCGGCTCTTTCTTTCTTTTTTTACTTTCCCCCTTCTCTCCTTCTCTCTCTCTCTCTCTCTTTCTCTCCCTCCCTCCAAAGGAGACTGTTGAATTAGCAGGAAGCGTTTGCTAAGGCGTTCAAGGTGAGCAGTCTCTTCTCATCGATAGGTAGGGCTATAAAATAAATGCACCCACTTGAGAGTTTTTCTGTCCTTGCTCACTAATGTTAGGAGGTCATATAACCTTTGGATCACCTGGGGATGTCTTGTGCTGATGAACTGAGCTGCAGGAGGAAATCCCTCTGAGTGCTCTGTTTCTGGGCTGAGATCCATTCAGTTTGGCACTTGGAGCTCATGGTGGAGAGTGCTTTGCCATTCATTCTTGTTATAGCTGTGGTTCTGGTCCTTATGGTTGCCTTGCAGTATTATTCCCACTTGACAGGCTAGATGCAGGGGCCTAGAGAGAGTAGCTCGTTCAAAGGCTAATGATGATAGTTGATTCATATGCCAAAGAGGAGAAATACTGAAGCTTTCATGGTGCTATTTGCAGAGGTGACACAGGACCAACTCTATTGGTAGGTAGAGGGAGGCATTACCTTGTTTTGGAGGTATGGAGCTATGTGTGCCATATGATCAGTTATTCACTCTTGAATCTGATATGCTGCCCAAAGATGTAACAGAAGGTATTGTTACACTATAAATGTTAGAGTAAGGTTATTCCTCCAACCCATATAACTTCTGAATATGGTAGTAAGTTGTCATCTTATTCATTGTCCCAGGCAGCCAGATATCTTGGCTGTCTCTGTTTCTGGGTGACAGCAGCCTGACCTTAAACTGAAATGGTGATAGTGACAGAATAAAGTGGTAGTGATCCCTCTACCCCTAGTGTAAAGTCAAGCTTCCTGTCACGCACATGGCTCCTGCCTGGCTATACCTCATTTGTATCCTTTCATTACACCTTTACTGCCAAACTTTATCTGCCTCGCTGAAGCTGGTTTCAATGCAGAATATTAAAAACCTAGTGATTGATAAAAGCAGCAGGCAGCATATCCCCTACCCACATTCTTAAATGCCCTGATGTTTAGTATGCTTGAGTAGGAGCTGGTGTTAGTAGCAGTGGTGCTTCTCATTTTCCTTGGGCTGTCTGCAGGCTTCTTGGTGTGTATAGCATTGTGAGTAAGGGATCTGGCTCCTTTGCTGTGGACAACATTCTGGGCCAGTTTGGAAGACACTGATATGCTTTATTTGTATGGAGGGGGCACAATGTACCTTCCCGGTCCTCTGTCTGTTATACTGTCCTCACCACAGCTATCCCCATGTGTGTAAATTTATAGCCTATATATGTAGGCTGAAAGGACACTGTCACTTTCAGGATTTCATCTGGGAATGAGAATGTTAACTTGGACTTCATGTGTATACTGTGCTTTGTTTAGCATGCTCATATGATCCAGGGAACATAAAGCAACAGAGGAAGAAGGCACAGCATGCTGCCCCATGCCATAAACTAGCTATGGCTGAACCATCTGTTTTTAGGTTCTGCTACCCAGAGATCCTTTTTTGTTTTGTTTCTTCATCCCCACATGGTCACATCTATGACTCATGCAACCTGTGTTCTTCATTTTCCCCCTTCTTTTTCTGAACCTTCCTCCTGTTCTTCTTGGAAAAGGCCACTTCCTTGAAAGATTTTTCTACTTGAAAAATAAATAAAGCTGTTGTTGGCACATTTTTTCACTGCCCTACTGATGTGTACTAGGGTGAACAGAAGATGAATTTCCAGATGTTATGGTCTTTCATCAGCCCTTGCCAGCATGGCTGATGCCCAGTCATGATGGGGATCTACCTTCTTCCCATTCCTAATGTATACTGGCCCTGCATGTCATCATCAGTCAGTGTTTCTGAGCTACAATTTCCTTTCTGAATGGGCCCTACAGGGATTAGCCCTAATGTTGAATGAAAAAGAGGAGCTAGGATCTGGATATTCAGTAGAATCTTGAAATGGGCTTCTGCAGCCTTCTTTGTGTGCTCTATATGGAACAGACGCAGATGAAACAAGGGAGAAGGAAAAGACTTGTTGAATTGCAAAAAAGGGTATTTGAAGTTGGAGATGAGAGGAGGTCTGGGCTGTGAAATAGGCTAGTGGGTACAGGTGTGAGAGAGCTTGCAGAAGAAACTAAGACAAAGGTTTGCGGGGGGGGGTGGGGGTGGGGTTTAGCCTGAGAATGCAGTAAGAGGCAAGCTGAGGTTTGGATTAGGTTATTTAAGCCAGTGGGAAGACCCAAAAAAGCACTGATCAACACAGGGAAGACTTAATGCTAGGAAAAAATCAGATCAAGGTAGATGATATGAGAGAGGTGTGTGAAACCAAAAGAATAATCAGATTTTCAGAAGAAGCCAGTGCTGCATTGGAGTGTGGCCATGCATCAGCTTTGTTGACCCAGGGATGATATGGCTGCTAGCATAAAGTGGATGTAAGAATAATTGGTAGGACGCAGAAAGTTTGGAATCACAGGCAGGGAAAAAGTAATAAGCTGCTGTTGTGAGCAATGCAAAGTGATCCATGACCCAGTTACACATGGTAATCAATCCGCCTTTGAGTTTCAGTCTAGCATGGTTCTGTTTCAAGAGTTTTAACACAACTTCACTGGAATAAGAAGACATTTGGCCATTTTGTAAATGTTCATAGATATACAAATTCTGAAAGCCGGTATAGTGATTTGAGTGCTGGACTGTGAATCTGGAGACAAGAAAACAGCTTCACTGGTTACTCGTTCATTTCCAGACACAAGTTAAAGTACTGCTCATGTTCGCCGCCTCGATTCATATGGAGAGATGCGATACAAATAAATAAATAATAATAATAATAATAATAATAATAATAATAATAATAATAATAATATAAAGTCCTTTATGACTGAGGAGCAGACTAGTTGAAAGACTGTGTCTCTTTATATGAATCTGATAGAGTTTTAAGATTTGCATGGGAAGGCCTTCTCTCGATCCTGCTATCATCCCAGGCTTGCTTTGTGAAGACATTGGGGGGAGCCTTCTTAGTGGCTGCTCCCACCCTCTGGAACTCTCTTTTGCTGGAAGCCTGGCCTCTGCTTATTTTACTTTTGCCAGCAGGCAAAAATGTTTCTATTCAAGCAGGCTTTTGATGTATGAGCGGGAGAGCTTTTTATTTTTATTAGGATGCATTTTAAAAAAAACACCTTTTGTATGTTTTTATAATAATTTTATGCTGTTCTGGAAACTGCCTTGGGTCCTACTCTGGGAAAAAGGCAGCATATAAATGCAATAAACAAACAAGCTAACAAACCCCACTCAGCCCCCTGGGTGAACTTCGGGAAGCCACACTTTCTCAGTCTCAGAAGAAGGAAAAGGACCCCCCCCGCCGCAAAAAAAAATCTTGGTAAGAAAACCCTGTGATAGAAAAACCTAGGGCCAACATAAATCAGAAACAACTTGAAGGCACGCAATAAAAATACAAACTCCTTTTTGAGCATTAATTTAATGACATGAAAACCAGCAGATGCACTGGGATGCTGAAAAATGCCTGTTTTATTTTACCACTAAATCAACTGATAATGTACAGAAAGTTAGATCTTGTGCCAGAGACAAAGGAAGTTTGGCTTTATAATGAATTCCAGTTCTTTTTTTAGCAATTCCAATCAGCTGTCCACCCACCCCATCTACTCCATTGCTGTAGAAAGTCTTCCAGTACCAAGTCAGTGGCTCCAAGCAATTTTCAGTCAGTGGGTCTTTTCTCAGCAAAAAGGACACACTAAGGGCTAAATCTTCTTTTAGTCTTGAGTAGAGTAGACCGATTGAATCTATTACATTTATCTACGTGTTTATTCATCATTCAGCAGTTGAATGGATGGGTGTACTCTAGTTGGTGCTAACCCACAGAATGCCAGTCTAAATCTTTTTCTCTTTAAGTCTTTCTCTCTGATGAAAATGCAAGTCAGTGATACATAATAATATAACATTCTTAAGCAGGGGGAGGGAGTCATGGATATGAAGGCCTCTCACCCATAAGAGCACCATTTTTTTCTTAGTCAAGGTTTGCTGTGTTTGCTGTGTCCAGAAGAACCTTCTGTGTTTTTTGAATTGGTTAGCTGTGATGTATAAAATGTTGTTATATGATGGCTAGCAAATAGGACAGGGTGGTGCAACACTGATAAATAGACGTAGCATATAGTGGGAATTTGGTACATAAGATACACAAGAGCAATCCATGTTATTGTAATGACATGCCTGCTCATGGATGAGGGACTTCAGTTCAGAAAAACATTGCATAATGTTTTATAAAAGTAGATGGATTTTTTTTTATCATTGATCAGAAAATGTGGAAAGAGGTATAAAAGCATTTTAGCAGCATCTCCAGAAAACAACCCAGGTAGAACTGTTCAGGTGTCAAAAACATCATGACATATTAGAGAAATAAGGAGAGGAGAAAATGTAAAGAAACCCAGTTCCTACTATAATTTTTTAATATGGATAAGTGGACCAGTTGTACGCATTTTTGTCTGGTCACCAGGTTTCTACCATCATCTCTCTTTCAAAGCTTGGCAGTAACAGATGCCAAGCAATGTAGTTACCTGCCACAAGTGATTTCTTTTAAGTAAAGAGAGCACAACAAAGTTACATTGCAATGAGAAAGAGAAAGAGCTGCTTCTCAAACACTGTAACAAATAACAGGAACAAATAAATTTACAAAAACAGCTTTCCAAGCTTTGCTCTCTTTTCTCTCTAAGTCTGCCTAGACAGAAAAACAACAACTCTAAAACAAGGATCAGCCAAGGAGGAGTATGAGACAAAGGGAAAAGTGGAAAAGTGATTAAAAATGAACAAATAGAGCAAAATATTAAAAAACTCTCTCGTGATGAGGCTTCTGGAAGGAAACATTCATATTTGTACCACATTGAGGAGGTAGGTGGTCATCTGAGTAAAAGTACTTCTTCATACAACATGTAGTTAAACAATAGAATCCACTACTGCGGGAAGTAGTGGCAGCTGCAAGCTTGGACAACAGGAGATGGGATAAATTTATGAAAGATGAGGCCTTTGGTGGTTAACAGTCACAATGAATATATATTACCTCAGTACCAGACACAGTTGTCTCTGTGTCTCAGTTGCTAGGGAGCATGAGTGAGAGTGATGTTGCTTGTGAGTTTCCCTAAGTACCTGGTGCCTTGCTTATGGGTCTCTCATAGCCTACAGGATTGGTGATAGAGGGAACAGAACATGAGACTAGAGAGGTCTTTGGTCTGATCTGACAGGCTCCCACTATTGTCACACTCATTTGGTTTACATTTTAACACAAATTAACTTAGTTTGCACTTTCCAGATGAAGATATGAACCATTCTTCTTTGACTTTTGTACTGCTCTAAATGCAGTTTTTTGTTTGTTTTCCAACAAAAAAAAAATCATATAAGAATATATGCATTGGAGAAAGCAGCATACAAAAAGACCTATGTGAGGGATATTTTCTTGCAAAAAAGGTACATTAGAGCAATGTGAACAAGTTCTTGTACATATGAACATACATATGTATATATCAGTTTTCAGGAAGACTTTGAAAAAAAATCACATGGAAATGGGAAAGCAAGTACTAATTCTCTCTTTTTTTAAAAAAGCTGAATGCTCTACAAGTTGAAACAGATTTGTCCACCCTTAAACCTGACCAGAATCAGTATGAAATACACTTGGGGAAGTTGGGGTAACAAAGAAACAGAGAACCATTTCAATATTTATAATGTTGTCTTAGGGCATTTAGAGCAAGAAGCCAAGATGTTACACAAATCAGATGAGTTGCCTGTAAGCAGGAAGATACTCTTTTATTTTTTAGAACTGTGAAACACAACCAGAAGGATGCTAATTAAGAAGGACATTGCTGTGCTTTAGCCTCCTCAAGCTGGCATCTCCAGGTTTCTTGGACTACAATACTCATTATTCGCAGCCAGCATGGCCCATGTGCTGAGACAGTATTGTGCAGTGCCTGCCTCAGTTGCCATGGTGGAATGGAGGAGTGAATGGAAACATGTGTATATGGGCCTTCAAGTCACCTGTTGACTTATGAAAGCCCCATGAATTTCAGAGAGTCTTCTTAGGCAAGGAGTGCTCAGAGGTCTTTTCCCAGTGCCTTCCTCTGAAATATAACCTACAGTACCTGACATTCCTTGGTGCTTTCCCATCCAAGTACTAACTAGGGGTAACCCTGCTTATCTTCCAACATCAGACTGTGCCTTTGGAGAGGCTGGAGTCTTAAAACAGGGGTTCTAAGCAGGAGTTTAGAACAGAGACAAAGTTCAGCTTTTTGGATGTTGTTGGGCTGTGTCTTCCAGCATCTTCCATCAGTGGTTATGCTGACTGTTGATATTATTGTTACCGTAATTATTATTGTATTTATATTCTGCCTTTCTCCTAATATTTGGATTTAATGCAGTTTGCAATTTAAAAAATGACAATACAACTGGAAACAGACAAAAAGTGAATTAAACTATTCATAATATTAATATGGTTTAAAACGATATCTAAAAAAGATAAATACAATTGAAAGTTAAAAACCCCCAATTAAAACAGTTCAGTTTAAAACAATACAGCACATTCAACCTATTCTTTGAAAACTTTCTATTTTAAAAGTCTGCTGGTGTATAAAGGTCTTCGCCTGACAACAGAAAGATGGAGGCCATTCTAGCCCTCCAGGGAAGGCAGTTCTGGGTCTAGGGTCAGCCACTGAGAAGGCCCTATCTCCACCAACCATGCTTTTGACAGTGGTAGGACTGAGGGAAGGAAGGCTATGCCTGATGGGAGTGGTAGTTCCCAACCTGGAGTGATGAGCTCCAGTGCATGCATTCACTCAGGGTGAAGTAGGACCTTCAGTGCCCCACAGCCACCGCTTTCAAACAAGTTGCCCTTTTCACACACAGCAGATGTGGGCAACGGCAGGGAGCATGGGGTAAGGGTACCACTCCATTTTGGGCTAAAAATCAGCTTGGAAGTAACAGCCAGAGGTTTTCTTAACATTTCCAGGACAGAGTTTTCCAATTATTTTAAACCTGTTTTAAGCCACAGATGGGTATTGAGTGCTAAATCACTGATTTCTCTCTCTCTCTCTTTCTCTTTCTCTTTCTCTTCCCGAAACAGCATAAAGAGAGCTGCACATGCTAGTAGCTTCTAGAAGCCATTTAGAATATTAAAGTCTAAATCTATTCATTAGTCCTGATTGGAATAGATACACTGAATCAGTAGGATTTGAATGTATTGACTTAAAATCTGGCAGTTCATTAATGGGTTTACTCTAGCTGGGACTAAGGAACTTTCTGTACTGCATTGTTATAGTGCTATTATTCCACTTTCAACATCCTGTGGAATCCTAGTGTTTGTAGTTTAGGGAGGGGCTTTTGGAATTCTTGGCCAGAGAGCTCTTGGGCCTCCCTAACCTACAAACCCCAGAATTCCACAGAATGTTGAGTGGACTAATAGCACTATAACAGTGTAGTGTGGAAAGGCCCTAACAGTTGACTTAGACTAAGGACAGGGGATGTGCAATCCTCCATATGTTGCTGCACTATGACTCCCATTCTCCCATAGCATTGGTTATGCTGGTTAAGGCTGTTGGAGTATTTATGTTCGTATGTATTATAAAATGTGCGCTGAGGGGAACTTGGAACGCATGCTGCATGGGACAGCAAGGAATGATATTTTGGTACTCATAAGGTTAGAAGTACTGTTACCCTGATTTCTGGGGGTCCCTTGAGGGACACCTAAGTGCGCTCCAAATTATGCAAGTTGGGGAAATTAGTCAAAGAGCACAAGCTAGCAATACGAGAGGCAGGGCAACGGAGCGAGATCTTTTACCCAATGTCTACGGGGTCAGGCCAAGTCAAGGAGCAAACAGAAGTGAATATAATAATTGTTTTTATTAAGATACAATCAAACAGTGTATGCAGCACACTCACACAGATACCTATAGAAATAAAGGTTGGAGTGGAATAGAGGGATTTTTATGAGGAGTTATTGGTTTGGGTAATACTATGCCTGTCCTGAAGCCCAGGTAATCTGCAGCAGAAGTTCATAGATATGGAGTTCTCAGTACATGGGACTGAGGGGAAGGCTCACCAAGCAAAGCGGCAGCGAGGCGGGATGGAAGTTGAGAGTGATCCAAAGAAGCTCTCAAAGTCAGGGGTTTTTATAGGGGAAAATGTGGCTGTAGGCTAGTCTGTACTTGGGGAAAACAATGAGTTTCGGGCTGGAGACAAAGTCTCCGAAAGGTCGGAATTTAGCATGATTGAGTTAAGTCTGGATTATCAATAGAGCAGATAGTATGCAAATACAGAATGCTTGATGGATGAGTATTCGTCTAATCAAGCTGCCTGCTTGGGGCAGGGAGTTCTTTGTAAGTAGCGTGCATACATAATAGAGTACTTGCCTTTGACGTCTTCTGAAGTGGCAGGACGGCTATTTCTGGCCTGCCTGTATTTGTCTGGAATATTACAGCGATTAGTGGCCGTGCCTGTCTGTGAGCTTGTCTGGGAGACCTCGCAGCATGTGGAGAGGAATAGGTAAAGAATGCCGAATTATTGATATCAAAGTGATATCTAATATCCCACAAGTCCAGGCTAGAAACTGCAGTAACAGTACTGAGGTGGATTCAGTCTCAGTCCCATTTACGGATTGTTTTGGCCTGGGTGGGTCAAGTTGTATTGCCATCACCACATGAATGACTGTCACTCCTCTAACCATTCTTGAAGAAGCTGAAAAGGTCCTTTAGAATTTCATAATAGAAAACCAGACAGCATTCTCAAAATGTCATTTTTCTAGCTGCATGCCTGTGACCAGATCTTGTGCTAGAATTGCCTGCATTTTCGAGATGGAATTGCATACATGTTGAGGAAATTTGGCAGGAATGTTAACAAGAGTGATCTGGGTCCCCTCACTCCTCCCTCCCTCCCTCCTTCCCTCCCTCCTTCTCTCTCTCTTCTCCCCTCGCACATACATACACAGATGTACAAACTAATGTTTCCTTTCTAAGCTTTTGCTTATTGCTTGATAGATGACCCCAGTGTCACCAAATCTAAATATTTGTTTAAAAAGCAACTCTTCCCAAATCTGAAAGCTATCTCTTATTCCCCCTCAAAGGGGTGGAATGTATAAGTGTTAATTCCTCTTCTGAACTGTTATGTGTTATGACAGGTTTATATGTAATTTTATTTTCATACAAACTGATGTGGATGATGGTATGATAGGGGTTATAGTATGTATCGGGTCAGGCAAATGAATGGTCCACAAATGTTTGAGTTGTAACTCCTCTAATTCCTTTCTCATGACCATGCTGATGGAGTCTTATGGGTATTGCAGTCCAAAATGTCAGGAATGTACCAGGTTGCCTGAACCTGGCATACACAGTATTTAAGTGGGGATGGGGGAGATGCACACAAAAGTTTCTGTTAATTTGAAAATTACTTGGTCAGCGTGCATATATTTGAAAAAAAAATGAGCACAGTACAGAACATTGCATCTTAGTCAGTCAGAAGGAAAGCTGCTGAGATCCCATAGGTTCACCAGCATAGTTATGTGGGAATTGATGATGGTGGCAGCAGCAGTAACAGTGAGGAGGAGAAGGTAAAGAAGGAGGAGGAGAAAGAGGAAGTGGCAGAAAGAGGAGGCAGCTGGCTTCCAACTGTCTATTTCATGAATACCTGCCCAGGGTCTTCAGAGTCAAGACATTAACTTGAAAAAAAATTGCCCAGACAGGGGTGATTTTTCAAGCCACTCATCTGAATAGTTCCTTAGTTCTGAGGACCCTCAAAGCCAAGCGTTCATGAACTAGATAGCTCAAAGCTGGCCGCATTCTCTTCTCATCATTGCAGCTGCAGCTGCTCGGATGAGTGCAGATGTTGGCAAACTGGTTGGAGGATAGTCTGTTTCATGACAATAGGACAATGAGTTTTCCCCCCTGCCTTTCTAATCCTATCTTTTTTTACAGGATCACTGTAGGAGGCTGTTTCATATTTGTCAACAGCAATTCCAAGAGACTGATTTAAATTCCTTCCTTTGACTAAACACCCTGCTCCATAATAAAGTCAATCATGTTATCTTAGATTCTAACATTTGTCTGTATTCCAGTCACATTCTTGAAAAGATTAGGGCACATTTTATGGATGGCCAGAGGGTTCCTCCACCCCAGGGTTTGCATTTTTTTTCTTCGTAAATGACAGCTGGCCTCTTGCAGACCTTGCCTTGCTTATATTGGGCTTAGGAGAGACAACAGCGTTTTCAGAGCAGAACGTGGTTTGAAATAGGAATAACTGTTCATTGGGTATACTAGTCTTTTCAAACCTGGTGCCCTTCAGATGTTATTGGACTACAGCATCCGTTGACCCCATCCGTATAATCAATATCATGGATTATGAAAATTAGGTTATGAGAACATCTGGAGGGCACCACGTTGGGAACGGCTGGTGTCTACATCACCCACTCTCACCTCTGGTGAGGAGCCCAGTATTAGTTAAAAACCTGTTTGGCTAGAGAAGACAGAACAACAAGAGAAATGCATAGACATACCATGTGAAATGCACTGTTGTGTTTTTTTGTTGCTTTTAATTAATAAGCTGAGGATCCAAACACTTGTGGAGACTCTGAATTACATTTAGCTGTTCTCCTTTTCAGAGACTGCACCTTTTGCCTCAATGATACTAGGTAGAATAGCTCTATAAAGAAGTTGGCATTTTGTAGTCTCCTGAAAGAAGCTGACTAGAACCAAAGGTGACAGAGGACAAGTTTAGTGAACTGTGTAAATCATGTTCAGATGAGGTGAGACAGATGGGACATAAGTAGGAGGTGAATTCAACAAATATTTTTTCTCAACCTGTTATTATTATTGTAGCATTATGGCTGGCATAGACAATTCCCAGCTCAGTCACACAGCAAATACAGTTCAGCATTGTTATCTTTCAGTCGCTCCAATTATGAACCGGTTGAACCATATTCATAAGTGGTAACAGAATGATATATAAATGAGTGATAACTAGTGATGTATAAATGAGCTTACAGCAGCCTTCTCCAACCTGACATCCTCCTGATGTGTTTGTACCACCACACCTGTCATTCCCAGCAAATATGGTCATTGGTCATGCTGCCTGGGGAATGATAGGAGCGCGATTCCAAATACATCTGAAAATATGGCTTACAGAAGTAGCCATGCAATGCACTCTTCCTAATGGGGTTTCAGTGTAAACTGTTTGCATGACCAAGTATAATTTTAGCAGTTGGCTATTCAGGATAGGTAGAATACACAGATTTGGGAATGAATTTCCTGAAGCACACTTTGTTCTTGCTCCAATGGAATAATGCCTGAAATAGATTTCTTGGGTCTAGCCCTCCTTGTCACTGCAGTATTGTCTGCAAGTGGTGTTCCAGTCATTGTGAGGCTGGCATACTAAGGTAAAGTCATTTTTGAGGCATCTCTACTGGCTGTAACCTGTATTTGGCTTTGTCACAGCTGGGTGCAGCTGTGAACCAAAACAAGGGAAGAAAACAACAACAGTTCAGTTAAGAGCTAAGGCAAATCTTTCTGTAGGCTCCAGGCCCAAGCAGCCCATTCATTTAATGCATTTTAAACTCAATTGCTGTCTTGTGTTCTCGTCATCTATCCATTACAGTATTCATATTTTGATTTATTCCCATCATCCTTGTTTTAGGAATAACTCCTTATCTATTTAAATGGAACATGCTTCTACATAAGTGGCTTATAGTGAATCCCATCTTGTTGCACATATATGTATTTTTTCATCAAGCATTGTCTTTGTTTTGGAATACAGAGAGCTTCTGTTTATTTTAAGTCTCTGTGGTTTCTGTCCATGTAGAGACATTATGCAGCATACAAAATAGGTAATGTTTTTGATGTGCAAAGGAATTTTTTTTTAAAAAAAAAAATTAGTAATAGAATATTGTATAAGAATCAGCACAAATGTAGGATGGATGACACATGACTTGATAACAGTATTGAGAAAAGGATCTGGGGTCTCACTAGACCATAGGCTAAACATCAGTCACCAGTGTGATGCAGCAGCAAAACAAGCCAAAGCAGTTTCAAGCTGCATCAACAGGAATATAGTGTCTGTTTTGCTCTGGTCAGACCTCCCTTGGAATATGATTTCCACTTCTGGGCAGTACCGTTCAAGAAGAATATTGACAAGCTGGAATCTATCCAGAGGAGGGTGAGCAAAATGGTAAATGGTCTGGAAATTAGGCTGTCTGAGGAATGGTTTAGAGAGCTGAATATGATTAGTTTGGAGAAGAGAAGATTGAGAAGTGAAATGATAGTCATACTTAAATATGTGAAAGGGTGTCATGTAGAAGATGTAAGAAGCTTGGTTTCTGCTGCTTCAGAGATAGGACATGCACCAGTGGGTTCAAACTACAGGAAAAGAGATCTCACCTAAACATTTGGAAGAGCTTCTTGACTTGAAGAGCTGTTTGACAGTGGAATGACTGTGTTGGAGGGTGAATAGATTCACCTTCTTTGGAGGTCCTTAAATACAAGTTGGCCTTTTCTCAGGAATGTTTTAGGTGTCTGTTCCTGTGTTGCACTGAGTTGAACTAGATGGCCGCTGTGGTTCTTTCCAGCTCTATGGCCATTTCTGCCCTGCACTGTTACAGTGTTATTATTTCACTTTCAGTATCCTGTGAAATTCTGGGGTTTGTAGTTTCCTGAGGCCAAAGAGCTCTCTGGCTGAGAATTCTAAATGCCCCTCCCTAAACTGCAAACCCCAGGATTCCATAGGATCTTGAAAGTGCACTATAACAGTGTAGTGTGGAAATGGCCTCCATAACTGAGGAAGAGCCAGGTTCATATCTTCATTCAACCATGAACCTCTCTAGGTGACTATGGGCCAGTCACTCTATTTCTCTCTTCTTGATTTACCTCACAGGGTGCTTGTGAGGATTAAAGTGAGGAAACTCGTGTATACTACTTAGAGTTTCTTGGAGGAAGAGATGTGATGAGCAAAATGTAACAAGCAAACAAATAATAATAATACTTGTCAGCCTGCTAACTGGGGCTAGCCACAGCAGGATCACACCTTGCTAGCAGTTAAGACAGTATACCTTACTAGTACTTTCCAGGCACAATTCAAAGTGCTGCTGCTAACTTTTACAGGCAACAGGATGAGAAATGTGTAGCCCTCCAAAAAGCCATTCCCATCTGTCTTATCCGGAAAGCCAGTGGGGAGGGGATTATGGGCCTCACAGTCCAACAATCTTTGGAGTATCACGTATTTTCCATCCCTGTTCTTGTGCTTGGAACCAAGATCCCTAAAGGATTACCTGTTTCCACATAAGCTTGCCCAGCTGTTAAAATGGCCGGGTTTCCTTGTCGTCTAAAGTTAAGTAGATTGTGCTGCATGAGAGAATCTTTTCCATCCTTGCAACCTGGGTGTGAGATGCTTTCTCTAGGAAGACGTTTGACATCTGATATTTGTGTTATTAATGCTAAGTTAAACTTTTCCCAGTTTTTTCATAGTTTGACTTCTGCTGAAACTGGGTTTTTAAAACTCTTTTATTTAGGATGTAGTTTTTAATTTATTGTGGTTCTGTGTGACTTATAGAGATTTTTAAACCACGGGGAAATTGTTTTGATAAATGATCTTGAAAACGTAATGTGTATGGAAATACTTTGGGTTTCCCCACCTTGTGGGATGTTTTGGACTACAAGTTCCACAGTCCCTCCGTTGACATGGTTAATGGTAGACAGGAAATCTGTTTTTTCTCCCTGTTGCTGGTTCTCACTGTCTAGCTGCAGTGCATGGAAGTAGCTGATACAACTCTCTGTTGTAGAGGGATAGAGATCCTCTGCTGTAACTTACACACCTTTATATTAGACATGAGAAGCATGTGCCCACTCCCCCCGAGATTGTTGGGCTGTAGTGTCTAGCAATCCTAGTTGCATAACCAGTAGTCAGGAATGCTGAGAGCTGCAGTCTAATATCTTCTGGAGAGGCACACAGTTCCTAACTGCATTATATCAAGAGTGGGGAATCCAGTGTTTGGACTAACACATCCCACAACCTTTTACTATTGGCCATGGTTGGTGGAGCTCATGGGAGTTGTAGGATAAAGCATTGAGAGGGCCAAAGGTCTCTCCTCCCCTTTCTTATTTTATGCAATGTCTTGTTCTCTTTCTCCTTGTTTTGACATTTGCTGCAGTGGCTATTCCCTGTTGCTTCAGTGCTCTTGCCAAAATCTACAATGACTTGTGGAGATGTGTTGATTCTTTGAGTTATGGCCATCATGTAGAAGTGGATAGAAATAGTTAAATGTAGTGGCAGCTCTACAAGGGGGACACATACTTTGTGAAGCAGCTCACTGTATGGTTCAATCCCTGTCTTGTGGAAGAGGGTCACCAATAGCCCCAGACATGGTGGAAGGCAAGAGGAAATTTTCTGGACTTTTGGAACAATCCTTACTTGTGAAAAACTTTGAGCAACATGACTCTGATGTAGAGCCTGGCAAAACTACATTTTTTTGAAAACATGCAGAAGCACCCCAGCATGCTGACTGGGGAGAGGATTCTGGGAATTGTAATCTGAAAGCACATTTTCTCAAACTGTGCCTGATGTGGAGCTATCGCCATTAGAAGCAGACTCCAGTGGATTCTGCTTAGTGGCATAACTTAAGAATCTATCATCAGAAAAACAGGCAGAGAGATAAGAGTAATATCTTTATAAATTTAACACCACATATGAAGCTTGCCAGGGTGACATATAGAATCATATAGAATCATAGAAGCATAAAGTTTGAAGTGGCCTTAAGGGCCACTGAGTCCACTCCCATGCTCATTGCAGGATTTTCAGCTAAAGCATCCCTAGCAGGTTGCTGTCCAGCTTCTTTCTGAAAATGTCCAGAGACAAGGGTGAGTTCCATTGCTGAACCACTCTTACTGTCAAGAAGTTCCTTCTAATGTTATGTCAAAATCTACCCACTTGTAACTTAAAACCATTAGACTTGGTCCTACCCTCTGGGTAGGGAGCAGAGAACAAACTGGATAGCAAACATGCACCTGCCTCTCTGTGGCAGCCCTTGAGGTATTTGACCAGTTCCTTCAACCATTCCTCATATCTTTTGTTCTCCATGCCTCTTACCATTCTTGTTGCCCTTCTCTGAACCTGCTCCAGCTTGTCTATATCCTTCTCAAAATGAGGTGCCCAGAACTGAAAGCAGTATTCCAGATGAGAGTTGATTAGACATAACAAATATACTGTCTTGTTCTGATCTGAAGCAGGACCACACAGGTCAGCTGCATCTCAGAGAGTTCCTAGTGAGCATCATGCTCCAATGAAGGCTAGGATTAGACTAAAGATTTTTCTTCTTGTACCAGAGGCCACCCTCAGATTCCATCCTTATTGCAGAGTGGAAAGCCTTAAACCTGAGGTGGACATATAGGGAGGTCTGTTGGACATTTTTTATGTCCCAAAACCCTCTGGAGGCCATGTGAACTACTGAAAAAACTCTCCAAAGTGACTGCAAGTCCCCTTCTGGTTCTCAAACACTAGTTAGGACTAGTTGGAAGGCTTTGCAAGTTATTTAACAGGTAAATTATTGCAGCTGGAGACTTCTAGGAGCAGCAGTTCACTCTTTTTTGGGAGACCAGAAGAGAGTTGGTCTGGAGGTTTTGAGAGCAACATCACTATCCTGTATATGACTCCAGGACTGCACTTTGTCCACCCCTTCCTTAAAGGTACAGGCCTCTGGCTTGGGGCCTAGTACTCCCTCTCTGCATGGTACATGAACTCATGGTGCTGGTGTACTGGTTCTGATGATTGTAGAGCTTTTGGTGAGCTGGTGCAGTACTGGAGGTAGAGGTAGGAACACAGTGCAGGCTCTCACATCTCAGGATGGATGGTGGTTGTGAAGAGAGTTGAAGAGTGTGGTTCACACAGGCGTACCTGGTTCCTTCTCTGTTGGTATCACCAGTTTCCCAATCAGCCAGTTAATTGCTTTATTTATACTTCACTTTTCTCCATGATTGGAATTTGAGGTAGCTAACAGTTAAAAAGAAATACCCAATGTTTAGCTAGAAGCATACCAAAAAACTGAGAATAAAATAGTATTAAACTGTCTCTAGAATTAATTCCCCAGTCTCTGACTTCATGTGCGGGTTGCTGCTGGACTCTGGGGTCATGATGTAAATAGATTGTGTCTCAGATCTTACAGTCTGCATTTTGATAGGAGAGAAAGAGAAAGGTACAGTTGGCTTGGGATGAATATAAGCTAGCTCATGTCACTTTCAAATACTTTATTTCAGATCCAGGACAGGAGGACACAGGCTTATGCAAGACAGTTTTTTATTGCTCTTTTTTATTTGCATCCCATCCTTTTTCTAAGTAGTCTGAGACAGCAAACTTCCCATTTTATCCTCAAGACAATTGAGACAGATAAACCGGGCAAAGCATAAAGACTTGGGACTAGACAGATTGAATGGCTTAGTAGATGAGTCAGTGAATCTATTGTCTCCACCTTCTAAAACCATCACATTACCCAATATGTTATCCAGAATATCTGAATGTGGTTCCTTCTCACCTCCCCTTTTTTCTGGTCATGATACATGAACAAATCGTATCCACACTATATGTTACCTTCCCAACTCACTCTGCTTTAAAAACTCCCCAAATATTCAGGTTCTTTTTTCTCAATAGTACCTGATAAGTTTATGCCATGCAATTAAATTGTTGGAAAATAAAATAAATGGAAAACAAAGGTGAAATAATTATCAGCAACGACTGAGGGAGACATCAGTAACTGGAAAAATAAAATCTTAGGATTTGTGATACGTAAGGCAAAAAAAAAAGAGAGTCTGGCCTGGCTATGAACAAAAAGCTTAAGGCCGGAATGGAAGTTCTCAGAAAGATGTAAGGACATACCCAAGGTCACGCTGGGAGTTTATGGCACAGCTGGTATTGAATTCAGGTTTGTGGCCTTTTAGAGTTTGTGCTTTAACTGCCAAGGTCACCTTTCGTGTGTTTAAACGAGTGCCCCTTCCAGTGCTTAGAGTGTGATACTTGTCACATGACTGGAGTCTGTTAAGCGCTGATGTGTTTTGTTTGCTCTCTGTTTTTAAGGGTTGCTGTATTTGCCTTAAGTACGTTTCTCCACTTTCTGTATAATGAGAGCTGCCTGTAAATCTGAGTGTGTGCTTAGGGAAAAGGTGGTGATGATGGCGAGGAAAAGGGGTGTGTGTATGTGTGTTAGAGAGAGAAACAAAATTAAAAAGATGTGTGTGTGTTGGAGGGGGGAGAGATAGAGAGATAAACCAGAACATGTTCTGGCTGGGACATGCTTTGAAACAAGTTTCAAAAAGAGCTATATATTGCTTAGTTTCTAGCACGGACGTAGGGATTTTGTAGAATTCCGATTGCCGCCAATTTTGGCTAGTGTCTCCATGGAAGATAGCATTTGTGGTCTAATGTGGTCTAGAGGGCCACAGCTTCTCCATTTTTATTTTAATGGCTAGCAGTTCTGTTTTTTTTTTTTTAATGATGCTCTGAAACAGAACAACAATTTGAGTGATTTCATTACCTTGCTGAGCATTTTCATACAAGGTCTATTATATGTAGTTGGTGAGCACTAGTGGAGGAAACACAAACTGGAGTCTTGGAATCACTTATTCAGAATCACTTATTCATGTCATAAACCCTTCACTGGAAAAAAGGGTCACCTGAGTTTCCATTTGTAGCTGTAAACAGCATGTACATCTAAGCTGTTTCTGCACAGCAAGATTTTGCAATTATATCTAGACTTGTGTTGTCTAAGAGAGGAATACTAACTAGTGATCCAAGAGGTGGAACCAGCTTTTGAACCAGTTTTATTTGGCTCCAGAGCTACTATAGAGGGTGCTTCCAGATGAGTCTTCCTTTGTGCAATCATGCTGCCAAATTGCAAGCTAGGCCAGGAATCATTGTCTTTCACTTGCAATATTACTGTGTTTTCCTGTGAATTCTTGTTTCTTATTTCTGATCATGAAAAATCTAGTAGGGAACAAAATATCGAAAGTTTGCATCATGCATTTGGGCTGGTTGTGCTAGGAGCTATCTTTCTCAGTGCATCTCGAGTTTTACTCAATGACTCAAGTCCTAGTTTGGGCAAATCCATAAATTCATTGCTGGATGATAAGCCAATGCTTAAGTAAATCCCACTGATTCAGTGGGTCTACTGTAGTTGGAATGAGCAAGTGGATGTAGGCCAGTGGAATCAAAATATTTTTTTCAGACTTCCATATGTCAGGAGAAAAGGCACTGAATCCCCATTTAACCTGTTAAATACTAAATTGTATTCTGTGTACACTCAGAAAAGCAGAGTGACACTGCTGATCCACTTCCTGAAAGAAACACTTTAATTCATTAGTTTCATCCCCTCCCTTTCTATTTCCTCAAGTCTAGGAGAGAAAATTTGGAGTCCTTATGCTCAATATATGTGAAACTTTTACTACTGCTAGGTGATGACGTCAGCTTCCTGGAAGGATGGCTAGTTGTGGCTCTAGAGTTGCCTGGCAAATACAGAAATGGCTATTGCTGACAAAGAGTGTGGTTGCCTTGCCTTGCTATCTCCTTGTTACATGTTTCTCTCAAACACACATTTTTCTCTTTTTCTGCATATGCATGCTTTGGTTTATGATGAGTGGCATTCCCTTAGGAGGCTTTGATCTGAAGCATTAAGTTAATGGGAAAATTGTTCAAGAGGCAAACTCATTTTCATAAGCAAATAACTTGATTTATTTTCTTCTCTTTTTTGAAAGTCTGTGCCTAGTCACTTCCTGACTGCTGCTCAGGGTGTAGATAACTCTGACCTGCTCTCTGTTCTGCATCCATCCATCCAAGGAAAGCAGCACTTTCAGGTATTTTAATTATGAGCTCAAACACTTGATTGGTTCCTGTTTTTACGTATTAAGTGCAGATCCTTGCCTGGAAGCCCTAAGCAATCGATATTCTGTCTGGTCTGACATCAGGGCCGATGTGGTTGAGCAGCTCTCAAAGATCACAACCCACGAATAGGCTTAGCCTTCCCCTCTGGCTCCTTGTTCATGCTACTGCTCAGCTGTCTTCATAAGAACATAAGAAGAGCCATGCTGGGTCAGACCAGAGGCCTATGCAGTCCATCATTCTGTTTGTACAGGAACTAGTTAGCAGTTCCCAAACAAATGCAACAGCCCCGTCTCACTCCAGTTTTCAAGCAACTGTTATACACAGAGGCATGCTGCCTCTGGTACAGGAAGTACTATGTAGCCTTCTTGACTGGTAGCCCTTCTTCTGGGCAGCGAGCAAGTGAATGGGCAGCAGCCACAGTTGCAGAGAGAGGACCCCATTGGGGCCATTTTGCTCAATGAACTTCCAGAGCCTGTTTCGTTTAGAATCAATATGTTTGTGGATGGAAAAACTCTGAAGAGATCATCTGTTTTCTTCTCTCACACAGAAATAGGATTATCTATCTGAGATGGAAATGGATTCCATTCTATTTTGAGAACAGATCCTCTGTTTCCCCATAGGAACCTCTCTTCCTGTCCAGTCACTCCCACAGTTGTGAACAATTTTTCTCCTGCCTAAGAGTTAATTCCTGCTAAATTTTTGCAACTTAGGACAAGTCTCCCATGGATTCCCTTATGGCCAGAATAAACTTCGTTTGATTTTTTTTTAATTTGACATGCATGGCTGGAAAAAAAAAAGAGAAGAGATAGCCATGATGACAAAACCTGAGTCTGGCATGTGTGGGGAGTGTAACTTCTTTCTCCCTGCCATGATTCTGGCAAAACTGCTCTCTCCTGCAGTCCTGATACAGTTCTTTGCGGTGGAAAGAAGGCTCCCATGTTCACCGATGAGAACTTTCCTCTCAATGCAGACAGCATCATCATGGCAGAGTGGGGGGTTGTGATGGTAGTGGTTTTGCAACAGTCAGTAATGTTGCCAGATCTCAGGCTCAGGCCCCAAGTGTTCCGTTTGCATGAGTTATCTCCAGTGATATAGATTCTAGTTGATTGACTCAGACTGAAGTCAGCCTTAAGTTGCAGTGACTTGACTTGGATTTGACTTAGCCATAAATGACGCGCTGACTCATCTCAATTTGTGACTTGTATATTTTTAGTGACTGACTTGCTGCCCTTGGTTCAGTAAGATAACACATTCATCCAGAAACCTTACAACTTTGTAAAACATTTCCATCTCTTTTTACCTACTGGTCACATGATAATCTGTCTCAAGCCCAAAGTGTGGGCACGTTTCTCAGAGGGGAACAGCAAACAGGTTAGGCAATGGGCTTGAGGCAGGGTTGAGGTCTGCTTAGCAATTCTTGTTGCATATAGGAGGAGCTTTCCAAAACTTTTCCTAAGAGCGATAGGCAAGACTCACCTAGAGAGCATGTTTCTCAGAGGGGAACAGAAAATGTGTTAGGCAATGGGCTTGAGGAGGAAGGATCCTTCCTTCTAAACCTTTTGAAGATTCAGTAATGGGGAGTGAGAAGGATCCTATTCCCCACTTCCAAAAATGTATCTGGATTCACAAGTGAGAAATAAGAAAGTCCCTGTTCCCCACTTCAGAAGCTTATTTGACCTTGTCCAGAAATTCTGGAATGTAAGTTGAGGTATAAAGTTGGCCGCCAGACTTGAAACTTGACCTGAAAGCATCTTGCAAGGACTTGAGACTTAAAGACCTAAATACATCACTGGTTATCTCCAGACAGGAGACAAGTGTGCAAATTCTCCAGTTTTTGCTGGGATCAGTTCCAGGCAAGGGGAAAGGACTGTGTGCAGATCTCTAGTTCAGCTTGTAAAGCCAGCATCTTACTAGAATTTGCAAGCCATAATTGATTTGTTGCTGCAACAGACTCCCCGGGGAGCCTATGTATTTACTTACTCAGCTTCTACCTTCCACTCACTTTTTGTAATGCCAGGGCTTACCCTCCACAACATTCTGCTTCTACCTTCTGGCTATAAGCAGTCAGTCTGGAGATGTCCTAAAGGAATAAACCCTCTCATTTTATCTTAAGATTTCTGTTCTAAATTCTAAACAGGAACATATGCACTCTCTTGCTTTCTCTCTCTTTGTGTATGTGTGTGTATTTGGATGACAAGTTGTCAGCAATTGTGTTTGGTACTTAATGTACAACACTTAATGACAATACCAAGGGCTAGGTCTCAAGTTTTGGCCTGGAAACCCCAAGACCTGGGAGTATTCTGAACTGGCAACCATAATCACAGCATGCAGGGAAAAAGCACCTCCTCCTATCTCTAGCCCTAAACCTGCTTTGTTTACTCATTTTAGCAATTAGGTTTTTTTTAAAAAACAACAACCCAGAAGTGTATCTTAAATGCAAATGGATGTTTAGCATTCTGCTTAGTTTGTCTCTTAGAAGGCTGTGGCTGCTGCTTCTTTTTCATCTCCTTTGCACGACTGTTATGCATTTGAAAACTCTTGCATTCTTCTGGTGCTGCCAGTTCAGAAGCTGAAGCATGTGTATTTCCACATTACCTCACGGCAGAGGATTCATCACTGTACTTTGATCCCCCTTCCAGATCTGCACAGTCCTTTGACGAGGACATATGAGAAAGGAAGCAAAATCTTGGGCAACAGGGAAGGAGGAACAGGACTAAAAACTGTGGGTGAAGGCCAAATCCCTCTGTAGAAGACCAAAGCCTTTCCATCATTCTGACCACTGGAAATCTGATCTGGATTAGGCTTTACATCTTGTATTTTATGTTACATTTTTTTTACTGTTACGTGGTTAAAGCCTTTATGGATGACCAAGAAGCTGAACTGATGATAGCTGACCATCAAAACTCATGCGGGCTTCCTCTCCCTTTGCTGCCTCCTGGTTTTGTGAACATTCCCCATAAACTGCCCAAATATTTTAAAATATGACAACCACAGACTTGTCTTCAAATAAAGGAAAACAGGAGGGGAGAGGGAGGAGAGAGAGAGAGAAGAGAGAGAAAGAAAAGTAAGAGGCAGCTTACCTGCATAGAAATATAGTAAATTGAAGGATAGGGTAGAACAAGCAGTATCCCAGTTTTGCAATCTAAGATAATTTATTTGGAAATCCTAACTTTATTTATTGGTAGAATTCCTCCTGAAGTTTTATGTGTATAGGTTTAAGAGTGATTTGACCATGACAACCCTTACTGCTCCTCTCTCTGGCATTTCTTCTGCTTTCATCTCTGTCCTTCTAAAGACGGTTCAGGGGACACAGCAGGACTAAGTGCAGGGCTTCGGCTGAGTGGCCTGGAGAGGAGTAGGGCTTTTACATGTCATGTCTTAATGATCAATCAGTCCTTGGGAGACCTCTTGCCCTGTCTCAGTAGACAGAGAAAGAAAGAGAGAGAGAGAGAAGTGCTGTGGTGGGATTGAGGATAGGGGAATGGGGAAGGTTGCTGCTTATACAATACTTCTGTAGGGCTGCTCATAAAGTTGGCCCACACTATTAATAAGCTCTTACCTCAACATTTTGGCATTTCGCCTTCCCTGCATTCCTGGTCATGGGGATGTGGAGCTCTCCTTCTCCCCCCTCGCCTGTCCCCCAGGGGAGAAACTGTTTCCTTGAATTGGCTCCAAATGTATTTGGCACTCCATTGCTAAAATTGCTGACATCTGGTCAGTGTTATGCTTTAAACGTCATGAGGTTGGTCATTAAAAAAAAAAAAATCAGACCCCAACAGCAACTGATTGGGGGTGGGATTGAAGTTGTGTATTGAGGTGGGGAAGGAAGAGAAGAGCTGATGCTTACAGGGGCTTAGCCGCTTGTGCTGGCAATGGCCCCGGGCTTCTGGAATGGCTCTTGTTGCCAGAAAAGGCCTTTCTGGAGTTGTGGTTGAGATTTTGTGTTCTTTAATTCCATCCTTTTCTGAGCCAGCGTTTTCCATATGTTTTGGGATTACAGCTCCCAAAATCTCCAGGCAACATTCTGTAGGATTCTGGGAATTGTAGTCCAACACGCCTACCTGGGAAGGTCTGGTTTATTTCCCCATTCTCTCTCCTCACGTTACCCCTAAAAGCTATGGCAGAAGACCACGTGACCTTCTTCTTGTTAATTTAAAATGTAGCTCTTAAATCCTTGGGCTAGGGAACCATGGTTTCCTGGTTCCATTTTGCTCTTCTAGGAGAGTAGATGCTCATGAAAACTCTCATCAGCACCAAATATCTCAGTTGGGAGTGGTCTACAATGCAACTGAGAATCATGAAAGGTGCCTTTGGTTTATTTTGGCAGTAATGGGGCAAGAGAGATTGAAGAGAAAATGGCAACCTCTTAAACAGAAAGGTTCTCTTCTCCAGAAAGTGCCAAAAGCCATATTTGGAAACCATATCACATGCAGCCACTGAATAGAAGGAAAACCTTCACAAATGTTGATATTTTGTATTTTCTCCTTGATCTTTTCTTGTTTTCTATTTCTCTCTGAAGCTACATAAGACAGTGCCAAAGAGATTAAGAGAAGCTGGGGACAGCTGGGCTACCTACTGTGAAGCTGGTCTGCCACCTCAATATCTGTCTCTCTTTCTCTCTGTGTTCTTGGATGAAGAGAAAAAAAAAAAAGGGCCACCACTGCTGAATCTGGCCATCTTAAGTTTCTTTCACTACACATTTATAGCACTCCAATACCACTATAACTGGCATTGCTGCATCCTGTGAAATTCTGGGTTTTGTCATTCGCTGAGGCACTAAAGTCTCTGGAAGAGAATTCTAAGTAACCCATGAAACTACAAGTCCCAGGATTTCATAGGATACAGCCATGGCAGTTCAAGTATTATCAGCTATATATCTTGCTGATTTAAAACACTACTTAGCATGAGGGACAGCAGATGCTATCCCAGTTACTCTGGGTTGTGAAGCAACAAGGCCCAGTGTGGACAATGGTGGCAGAACTATAGCAGGCATAAGCACTTTCTTTTAATGAATGGGTTTCCAGAGATAGCAAGGAGCAGAGGGAACTGGTCAGTCATACTGTGGTTTTTTAGTATAGTACTGGGAAATGTGTGGCCTAGCTGATGATGTCAGATCATGACTCCCATCTTTCTTCATTGTTGGCTGGGCTGGCTAGAGTAGAGAAAAGAATTGACAGCCCACACGTGTATTCCCAATGGGCTGTACTGGCAGTTTCCCTGCCTCTTACTTTCTTTATGAAGGGCAGTTTCTGAAACAGAAGCAAAAATGGTTGCAGGCTGGGTTGTATAGTCACCATTCATACATGCAGTGCAGTATTCAAGCACTAGATGTCTCACTGAGCTGCTTAGGTTTCCAAACAGACTGTGTTTCTTGGTGGGAAAGACTCTTTCCAGATCAGTAAAAATAAGGTAACAAGGAAACATAAAGAGTGAGTCTAAGATCTGGTTTAAAATCAGCTAAGATTGTCACACCTGTAATAAAGTCTCCAGTCTCTGAGGTTTTTTACAAAGCCCCAAAAGTGCCCTTCATCTAGGACTGGGGTTTGGACTATAGCATTCATAATCTTTTATCATTGTCAGTGTTGGTTGGGAAGCTATTAAAACTGATGCCATTCACAGCTTCCATGGAGAAGGTGGCAAAGCACAATGTCCAGTGGGGGACCCAACTATGTTAATAGCAAACCTAACAGAGTCCTGTGGCACCGTGAAGAGTAACCAATTTGGCATGAGCACTGATGGATTAGAGGCCATCAGATATTATCTTCAATTGGGAGATATATACACAGGTAGAAAAAATATAAACAAAGATTAAAAAAAATGCAGCCTATGATAATTATGCAAAGCTTAAATATATGTAAAACAAGCACAGAGATTGGTTGCAACAGTCATAATCCGTGGTAGTGCATTGCTTAAATTAATTAATCTCTTTAGGGAGATAGTAAACTTTTATCCCTGTTTTAAGTCAGAGGCATGGAAATTGAACTTGATAAGTTCCAGTTCAGTGGTTTCATGCCAGAGTTGCCCCTTTGAAGTCATTTTTCTGGGGAGAGGCCACTCTCAGATCAGCAACAAAATGCTCCAGGAGGTTGAATGTTCTACCACTGGTTTCTGATTATTGCCTTTTGCTGTCAGATTTGTGACATTTATTCTTTTGTGCTGAGGTTGAGCTATTTGTCCTGTTCAGAATGCAGAAAGGTAGTTTTGACAGATGATAGCATTGGATAAATTGGAAGATCAGTAGGGCCAAAAACACCACCTGATGTTGTAGCTAATGCTGTTGTATCTTAGACATCTCTTGCTAATGAGGCAACTGTTGGCATTTTGTCCCTGTGTTTGTGTCTCTGCTGGATGGTCTGCTATAAAAGGTAGGTGAAGAATCACATTTTTCTAGCAAGAGAATGCTGTAGCTTGTGTGCTGAGGTGATGCAAGTTCTACCCCAGGGAAAGCTTTCTAGTTGCCTTGCTACAGAGTAGTAACCTGGGCATTCCTTGTATAGTAGAGTGCCACTGTGACTCGCTCTTGCAAATGCACTCTCATGGTGTAGCATTTAGATGAGTGTTGCACAAGAACTTTGGAGGAGCAAGTTCAAATTCCTACTGAGCCATTAGACTCACTGGGTGACCTGAGACCAGTCCTTCTTTTTCTCAGCCTGCCCTCCCTCACAAGGTGGTTGTGAGAGAAAGTGGAAGGGAGGAGAGCTATATATGCTGATTTGGTCTTATTGGAAGAAAAGTGGGATGTGTGTATGTAGGTGAGCGTAAATAACAATAGTAGCACTGTTGAGATCCACAGAAGAGTATTCCGTGGCCCTGTAAATGCAACCATGAGCAGTAATTCCTTAGTGTGATGTCATCGCCCCTGAAGTTCCAAGGTGAAAGGTGGCTTTGAAGCACGATAAAGTGTATGTCTATGTTGAGTTAAGGATTAGCACACTTGATCCATTTGAAACTACAAGGGGAGGATTATAGCGGAGCAAAATGTTGGCAATGAGAAGGATTAGGGGGCAGTAGGGTGGGGGAAAGAGAGATCACTAGGCAAATGCTAGTATAAACAGGTAATGGAGCAGACCCTCAGCTGCATAAACATATGGGCAGAGCACAGCCCAACAGAGGGAATATTGTTCCTGCTGTAGCCCTGTTAAAATGCACAGAACCCTTGGCTGTTCAGGAGTCTGGCCTCACTTATAGGCCTGCTGGGGGAGTGCAGAGTGAGCAGGGACACCACCCCCACGCATTATTTTTCAAAATGCCTCTTTCTAGAAATATTACTGTTCCAGTACTCACATGTGTTTAGGATGAATTTTTGACATGGTCATAAAAACATTTTGTTTCTGAATTTCATTGATTGCATAATATCTCCCTTGTTAGACATATGTAAATGAAATAAGAAAAAGCATTTGAAATCTTCCCAACTGCTTCTACTGAAGTGAATGGGTGGGTTTCTGTCACCTTTTCCATTCCTTTGTAGTCTTTGGCAGCCTTTCCCACCCTGGTGAACTCCAGATGTGTTAGAGTACAACTCTCATCATTCTGCTCCAGCAGCTTGGGGAGGAAGGCTTTTCTGTGGGTTCCCTTCATTAGTGCCTGGTGTCTTCCATGTCACTGGGACAGTGAATCTGTTCCAGATTCTACTGTGAATGTAAAGGGAGCTCTCCAAGGTACAGAAATCTGCCTCCAAAATAGGTTTACCACCTTAGATAGCTCCTAAAACTTGGAGCAGATTTACCACTCCATTAACACGGAAATAAATGGGTGTCACTATTTCCTGTTCACCTGCATTACAGATTTCACCTGAGTTCTGCTTTAATGAGGAACATTTCTAAAAGTAATTCTTGAACTACAACATGTCTGTTTTGCTACTACTGTCAGCTCATCTATTGTCCCCCCACCATGCCTCCCCCTGCCTTACTTAGCACGATGCTGGGATGGGCAGAGTGCAGCCATCCTGATGGTGCTGGACTGCAGTTCCCAGAAGCCCTAGTCAGCATAGTCACTGGTGAGGAGTTGCAGTCCAACACCATCTGGAAGAACACAGTTCGCTTGCTGCTATATTATACTGTTGCCAGAATTTGGATAAGTTTCTTTTGGGAATGCCAACTCCCAGGATGTCCAGCCAGCCTGGCTACTAGTCACACTGGCTGGAGATTCTGTGACTAGAAGTCTAAAATAAGGGGTTGCTTTTCCAAGTTTTGGACTGGACCTGATTCATGCTGGAGGACAGAAAGTAGGGAATCAAAAGCATTTGTGTAGGAAAATGACCCGTGCCAGTCCAGAAAACAAGCAGCCAGTCCTGTGGGAAGGATGAGGAGCTGAGAATGCCCATGTAAGGCTGTCCTTGTATCTATCAAAAACAGTTATGGGAATTCTTTCCTGCTTACAAACTGCCTCCTTCTGCTGGGGCTGTGCAGGCTGGAGACTTCAGTTCCTGGGTGACAGGCCACCTTACCTCCTCCGTTCTTTCCCTCTCCTTCTCTGTTTTGGTTTAGCCCATGCATTTGAGATGGCTCATCTACATAGTTTACAAGCAAATCTGTCTCTTCCCCCTTTTCCTCCTTTCATTCTCATCAGTCCTCCAGCTGCAAAACTGTGGAGCTTTCAGGGCAGCCCTGATTTCTGAGCTGTAGGCTGGCAGAGATGCAGAGTGAGAAAGAGGAGCTTCCAGCATCACAGTATGTTGTCTTCTGTTTGGTCTCTGACAAATTGGCTACAGAGGAAAAACATCCACAAGAAGCATGGGTAGTACTTCCACCAGGAAATGGTGCTACTGAGGAAAATTCCACTTTGCAGCTAAAGGAAAAACCCTAATGTAATTTTTTTTTTTTTTTTTGGGTTTGGGGGAAGGTCAGAATAGTGGAGTATAATCACAGCTTGGCTATATTGTGGGGGGGGGCTATAACTCCGAGAATATCCTAGCCAGTGGCCATGCTGGCTGGGGAATGTTGGGAATTGTAGTCCAGAAAAGTAACTTTTATAATCTGTGAATAGAATGGCACTTTACATGTCATGGCCCAGTTTTTAGGGGCTTAACTCTCACCTCTAGCTTCCTAGCCTATTAATTTCATGCTGTAAAGCAAGGAGAAATGCATACAGTTTCTTAACTTTGCAAATAAATGCAAAGCGGCTCTTGACTGGAGTGCATGTCCTGTTCCGACTTTCTATCCTACCCAAGATGCAGACATATAGCTGCAAGATTTCATTGATTGTTCAAGTTGATTGCTTATCATCATATTTTTTTCAGCAAAAAGTTTGATCTATTCAGAAAGGACAGCTTCTGTAGCAAAACCAAAAACACTGTAAATTCAGATGAAAATCACTCATCTGTCAAGATCGGGCATCAGTAGGTGGCACTCTTTTCTCTATGCATACCAAAAACTGTTTAGCAAATGCATAGTGATTTCTAATTCTTTGGGATGGTGTACCAAAACAAGCATGCCTGCTTTTTGGAAGTGAGACTGTGGGTGCAATCTGGTCAAGCAATGTACAATAATATCTTTTTACAGAGTAATGCAGATAACGTCGAATATCTTTTTTCTTTTGTAGACTATCTTGTGTAGAATACCTTTAAAAATGGGCTTAAATGGCATGTGGCTGACACACCTCTCTAATGACATTCTTTCCAAAAGCATTTCCTGTTCATTTTGTATCCTGAGTGCATTACAGACCCACTCCCTGCTATCTCCTAGAATTGTTCATGGACATTATCTTGCACACATCTAGGCCACCACTGGCGACCAGTGACAGCTGATGACTTCTGTGTTACCAGTGCAGTGAATCCTCTGGGTTTTAATCCAAACTTTAAAGGCAGTGTTCAGAGCACTGAAACCTACCCCACCAATAGATTCAGAACACTGGATAGTTACTTTAAATCTCAGACTAAAACTCCTAACACATTTACTGCCCCATTGACACATAAGCCACTGACCATGCTTTTGGTGACTGAAGGCCTGGAAATGGCTACTTTTAATCAGATCTGTATGACAGAAACGCTTTAGAGTGGTAATGCTGCAAGGAGCTGTGAGAACTGTGGTTGATGCTGTAAAATTTCTGAGCCAGGGTCCTTGGCACCCTTGATAAAAGAGCTCTGTTGTGTATACTGAAGGGAGTACCTTCCTAGATTTCCTCCTGTGTTGACTCCAGTGTAATGCTGTGGGTCTTTAGAAAGAAGTTCCATTAGCTTGATCTTATAACTTTGTCGAATTTTCTCAGCTGGTTATGGGGTCTTTGAGCTCTTGAATGAATGGTTAGTACATAAAACTTTCATCCTGGCAATTCTATTGGACCATAGTTAGCAAGTCAGTATGTGTACTGCAGAGCTTGGAAAAGTGCCCTTTTTGTGGGTGGGGGAATAATAGCTCCCAGAATCTAGGGGAATCTGTGGTTAGTAGTTGCCCAGAAAATAATTGTTCTAAACTCTGACCTAATGTGATCTTTCTGAGCCTCAATTCCTAACATCCCTTGCCAATTTCTTCACCTGCTACTAAATACCCTCCTGGTCCTTCTTGCCTGTTCAGCCAACAAAATATATTTTAACATTGAACAATCTCGATGTGAAGTAGGGTACCCTGCTTTTAATAGACTATTGGTTTTGGCTGAGGATCTCCTTTCCTCTTGTCTTCTCTTGAAGCTAAGGAGAGCTAGTGTTCAAGGTAGTCACTATTGTTTGTTTCTAAAAATGGAAAAGGTATTGTGCCTACTGGGCATCAACCCCTATGTGCTAGCTTTAACCTCAGCTGACTGTAAGACATGGCTAGAAGTATTCAAAGACATAGCCATGTTAGTCTGTATTAGACATCTGATGAAGTTGACTGAAGTCTATGAAAACTTCAGATAGAAATTTCTTACTTTCAGTTAGTCTTAAAGTTGCTACAGGATTCATTTACACTTTCAAAGGCACAACTGGCTGTGATGGTTGTGGTGGCTTAGATGAACCCACTGAGGTTGGCTTCTCTAGGCTGTTTTGCCAGCTCTACCAGTTCACAATTCTTCTTTCCTGTGGGTTAGCTGCTTTTATCAGATCTGATGTTGTAAAACAAGCACTTGTTAGCCTTGGTTTGTAAGAAGGTGAGATGGTTTCTCTTTTACCAGCAGCTGATCCTTAATGACTGATCTATTAACCTGGAATTGAAGATTCAGTTGCAGGAAATGGCTTCCTTCTCTACTCTAGGTGATTTTCCTCCTGGTATATTTGGCTTCAAGGAGATAGATAGATAGATAGATAGATAGATAGATAGATAGATAGATAGATAGATAGAGTGGGAGAGAGAGAGAGAGAGAGAAAGAGAGAGAGGGGGACTGGAATGAGCATGAAGAAGATGATGCTTCTTTCATTGGTCTGCATCCATCTGCCACTGGAGATTTGAATCTTCCCAGATTCCAGGATGGAAAGAGCATGGGAAGAGGTGAACTTTGCTCCAGCTCCTCTCCCTTCTGGGACTATCAAGGATGCTCATGTGTTTGAAGGTTGGGAGAGGTCAATGAAACAAATGCATTCTATTTTCATGGCTCATGGACTGGAGAGCTATGAAGGGTGTTGGCTTATTCCAGATCTGTGAAGTGCAAACATATTTGTGCATACCAGTATTTATGCACATCATTTTTCTCCTTTTATTTATGCCACACCAGTTACAAAGTCAAACTAAGGCCCACTCCAAATCAAAAAGATATGATACAAGAAATAAACAGGATTTCTTCCTGCCTTTGGAGGTACATAGCTTGCTTATTTATTTAATTATTTGTAGTATTTCTGTACCACTTCACAAACCCACAGAGGCTCCTGAGATGATATACCAGTTAAAACAATGCAAAGATAAAACATTTTAAACACCTATTAAAATGCTCTTTTAAAAAAAAGCAGTTTAGGAACAATCCTAGAATCCAGTTTAAAAACACTTAAAACAGCAATTTCAAATGCCATGTGCATTGTTTTGGCTGCCTGCTGGAAGCTTGAAAGAGATGAGGCAAGCTAACTTCCTTGGATAGAGAGTTCCACAGTCGAGGTGCTGCTAACTTCATGGGGTGTTGGGACACAGTCCAACTGCCTGCTATATCATGCTGCCAGAAGGAGTCATTTCATGTAGAGTGTCAGACTAGAACGAGTAAGACTCAGGTTCAAATCTCTGTTCAGCTCTAAAGCTCACAAAATGACCTTTACTGGATAGCCAGTCACTACTTCTCAGTTTGACTTACTTCACCAACTTGCTGGAAGTTTGTACGAGGGGATTAAATGGTGCACACCATCTATGAGGTCCTGGAGGACAAAAACAAAAACCTGAAGCTGGATTGAAAAGTGTTCTGACAGCTTTGTTCCATGAACATTGACATTGTATGTGAAATTCTGTAACATTGCTGTAGCTCAACGAGCCACCATTTGCTCAGGTAAGCAGGGTTTAAGCACAACATAACAAAGATCTTTTGCAAACACAAAAATCCTTTACTATAGGAGCAACAATTGAAAATATACTGTGGCTATGCATGTATGCAATATGCCAACTGAAGCAATACTGAGAGCTAAACTCTATGGATAGGCTCCTGATGAATTTCTAGTGTGTGGTCTATTTTATGGAATTGTTTATTTCTGTTTGTAAGGCAGAAATGACTTAGGCTCATGGAAATAACTCTTGATGCACCCTTGTTTCAGCTGTCTTCTGCCAAGTTCATTCTGTATGCAGGAGTGGTTTCACCTTTGTTAATAGGAGTTGCTACTGCTGCTGTTGTTGTTGTGTGACTTCAGGTTGTTTCTGACTTATGGAGACCCTAAGACTAACTTAGCATGGGGCTTTCTGGGGCTGAGAGTGTGTGACACACCTAGTTTCACCCAATAAGTTTCCATGGCCAAGTGGGGAATCTAACCCAGGTCTCCAAGGTCATAGTGCAATGCTCAAACCTTTACACCACACTGACTCTCTAATGGGAGCTATTCTAATCAGAAAAAAAAAAAATGCTGAGACCGGAATTCCCAGGTCTCCATCTCCTGTTCCAGTCCCTGGGATATTTTGCTTCTCATCATGAAATCACACAGTATTTCTGCCTGTGGGGTTCTAGGTCTGGTCTCCCACCTTTATTTGGCCATGTAATTGCATCAGTTCCTCCAAGTCTTTGCTTCTGGAAGATAGTCTCTAAAAAAGACAAAGAAGGTTTGATGCTCCCGTACATGTTGGATCTTCTGATCTGGAAGCTCCGTGTTTCCGGGTGTCCTGGAGATACTTGGAAATGAGCTCCTCGTTTGCTCAGATGCATTGTTTCCCTTTTACTATAATATCACAGATATTTCAGAAATATGATTGATATTTCACATTTGAGTTCTGGCAAATGAAATAGGTTTGGGGGCTGCTAGCTCTGGTTTCTGTGCTCAGCCTTGATGAGTTCCTCACCTAAATAAAGGCTTGGCTGTTTCTGCCTGTCATATGTGCTATTGTCTTTACTTATCTCAAAATTCTGCACGTTATTACCTGGGACAGAGATGATACTTGGTTATAAGAACTGTAAACTCGGGCCACAGACAGAAACAGTGATTCTTCATGTCATTCCAGGCTGTTTGGAAACCAGAAAAGTCAGATGTTTTGTAGTCTGTATATTTTTTCTGGCTCAACTTAGGAACAGATTAGCAAGACTTCTTTTGTGGATATGAATTGATGTGGCTGGAGCTTTGCAGATTGTCTCCTTATTCATTTCTCAATTGACCTTGTACTTGCTTAGGTATTCCTGAATATGGAGAAGTAGGCACTGCAAGGCCATGAAGAAATGACAATTCATTTGTAGGTGTTAATGGTCAGCTCTTCTTCCAGTTACGTGATATGAATAGCACATCTTTAAAAAACTGATACAGGAGAAGTGAAAGAAGCAAATATTGAATGACCTGAAGCTGTTTGGCTCTTCCTTGAAATGGAAAGCTCAAAATGGCTAATTGTATTGTTGTTAGATTATTTTTTTGCACAGTGTGAATTGGAAACATTGTCCCTCTGTCAGTGGAAATGGGTATGGAAAGTATCACATGCCTGTTGGGGGATGTTGGGACTTGTAGGCCTAGTCTCTTCTTTAACAAGAAATGACATTGCCAAGAAAGTAGCACACTTGTCATTGCTGCCTCCTCCTCTGCCTCCTCTTCCTCCTCCTCCTTGGTAGGTTCTTTGGGGATGAGGGGATAGCAGCAGCAACTGTAGTGCAAAACAAGCACCATTTCCGCACAACAGTGTTAAAGTGCTGCTATTCCACTATCAACCTCCTATGGAATTCTGAGGTTTGTAGTTTAGGGAAGGGCACTTCGAATTCTCAGCCGAAGAGCTCTTTGGTCTCAGTAAACTACAAACCCCAGAATTCCACAGGGTGTTGAAAGTGGAATAGCAGCAGTTTAACACTGTAGTGCGGAAATGGCCAAGGTCATGTTTCAAAGAACTGAAGCAGACGTAAAGAACTGCTAGCTAGGACTACCGGCAGAATGACCAGGATGAAAATTGCTTTGTGCCATCTGTACTTTTTATTCAACCCTTTTCTCTCTGTGTCTTAGTGCTTTACTACCTTGTTTTCTGTCTGTCTTACTACAAGCTGTTATTAACCATGGACTGTGTTCCAAATTCTCCGCAAACCAAAATTTACCATGAGATGAATGAGCCAAAGAAATTCTTGCATTCTTGTGCTTCTCACCACACTTCTCTGATGTGACCGTAGAGATGAATCCAAAAGCTTCTATTTCCACCATTTTGGTGTTGTGTCTGAAAGCTAAACTGTGCTAATCTTAATAATGGTATGTTGGAACAGGTTGACTTCATAACTTATCGTTATGAATTTTAATCATAGTTAAGATTAATCCCAGTTGGTTTGGTTGGGGATATAATAACAAGCATTATTTTATCAAAAATGAAATGCCATGAGGATGATGGAGAAGAACAAGTGATCCCAAGTTTCATTCTTGTAACAGTAACTATAGCCATTTCTGCACTGTTATAGTTCTATTATTCTACTTTGAACATCATATTATTCTATTTTCAACATCCTATAGAATCCTGGGCTTTGCAGTTTAGGGAGGGGCATCTTTGACCTCAATAAACTACAAACCTCAGAATTCTACCAGATGTTGAAAGTGGAATAGTAGCTCTATAACAGTGTAGTGTGGAAATGGTCTATTTTTTTATCATGGCATTTGTTTGTTTGTTTTGCTCACCTGGCGTGCACTTCTAGGTTTAAGCAACAGACCATGGTTAATACAGCCCGGCTTTCTATGATGTGCAAGCAAACTCATTGTGTTTATCACATGTTTATGCCAGTACATTTTCATTTTCTTAGAAATTTTGTGGTTCTTGAGGTAGACACAATGTGTTGTTTGTGTGTTTTTGTGTTTGCTGTAGCTAACCTGCATCTTCATATCTCACTACTATTACCGTGGGATTGTTATCTCATGCCTCATCCTATCCATTTTGTTTCAACAGGGTGTCTGCCCTACCTAGTCTGTTACTGAGCTGCAAGATTGTTGTTTTTCCTCCTTTTCCTCAGAAATCTAAGTTAACAGCCATGTGTACATTATTAAACAGGCTGTTGGCCCACAGCCAGAGAAGCCTGGCTTGGTTGTGCCTGAACATTGTGTTCTGGGGACAACTGTTGCTCAAGGGATCAGGGCAAATTTGGGCAAACTTCAGTGCAAGGGAAGGGGAAGTGGCAATGTAGGCCTTGCTTGTGTCCCAACTTAACTTGAGGGTGGGAGAGTCTTGAAAATATTTTTGCTGCTTTTCTATCTCTATCCTGTGCAGACGCACCCACCCGTGTTTTGGGAATCCAAAACATGTGTTGTTTTTGTACAGCAAGGTATCCAGGGAATGTGTTATCTTGTAATTCAAGAGAGCAAGACTGGAGCCTGTTGTTTGGCAATTTTTTTTCTTTTTGAACACACACTTGGAATACCTGCAGATATAGAATACTTTCAGCCTGCCTCAACTCATTGACATCAGGGGCAGTGGGCTTTTAGAAACAAGGACACCTTTATACACCTGTGCTTTATGAAGCCCCTGGAGGCTTCTGACATCCAGTTCAGTACACTTGAGTTTTAATAGTTTTTATTCTTTAAAACTGCTGGAAATCTCTTAAATGAAAAGGTTTATCTCACCATCACTGTCAAAGCAAGCTGCCTTTTTTCTCCTGTTTGTTATGCATGGACATGAAAACAGCCTTGCAACAGCAGACCTAAGATATCTCTAGTTCTTCCTATAATGATCAAGCAGATGTTTATGGGAAGCTCCAAGAGGAGAATAAAACTCTGCTGCTCGTATTCCCCAACAAGTGGTACTCAACAGCATAACATTTCCAAGGCTGGAGAACCTAGCCATCATGGCTAGTCGCCAGGGATAGCTTTATTTTCCATCAACATACTAATTCCCTTTTCAAGTTGTTCAGGCTGGGTGCCATCATTCCAACTTGTAAAAGTAAATTCCAAAGTTTATCTGGTCCTGCCCAGGCATTCTGAATTGTGTTTGGTAAATGTGCGAAATGGGTGACTAGGATGAATATGGTATATTTTGTTAATTTCTGTCTGATGGGTTGTTTCCTTATGGGGAGAGTCCTTGCATCTAAAGGATGAACTATAGTCCATGGAAGCTTGGGATGAAGTAAATTGATTGGTCTTAAAAGTGACACAAGACTCCTTTTCCCTTCCTTTTTTATGTTACAAAGCTTGGAAAGCCTAGTTTTTTTTGGAAGGCAACTTAAAGAAACTCTCAGCCAGCATGGGCTCCAAGCCAAAGCTGTGACATTCTGTGTTGTAGAATGCTGATTTTGTCATGTCTCTCTGTGCCTTGTTGTTTACCCTGTGCTTCCTCAATCAAAGTGCGAAATAGGACTGAAAGAAGATTGTCACTGTGCCTCTTAAAGCAGCAGTGCTAGGTTTGTTGTGACTGAGCCCAGAAATGTAAATGCATCATCTGAGGAAGCTATGTACCTTGGACCTTTCCCTGAGAACAGGGGCAAGGCCTACCTTATTGTATTCCAGCTGGGAGCTCCTTGTAAAATGAGGAAGCTGAGAAGCTATCTACGTTATGGCAACCAGTGGGAATTTATTTTTCTTTCTCCCAGCTTCCAGCCCCTTCAGTAGGTTTTCAAGGGAGCCTCCCCTCTGACTGCAGTCATTGCCTTTCCACCCACTCCCTGGAACTTGGCTTGCTTCTTGAGAAATGGCTGGGAACAGGAAATAGACCTCTGTGTCACTGTCTGGATCAGAGGCAGTGCTTTACTCCTACGAGGTTTGGGAGAGATGTTTCTGGAATGTGTCACTGCTTTCCAGCTATGAGGGTAATTCTGAAACACCTGTTTTCAGCTGCATGGGATTATGAATCCTGCTCTTAGGTACATGACTCTCCATTGCACATTGAGAAGAGAAGAAAGCGTTATTGTGCAGTTGCTGAGAAGCTGCTAGTACCACCACCACCACATCTTTATTTATACCCCACTATTTTCTTAAAACTGGGACTTAAGGTGGCTTATAAATTAAAAAGACTACAATATAATTAAAAACATAGAAAAAGTTGACATTAAAACAGAATTACAGTTGCCCATCTACATTCATGAGTTTAAATTTCAAAGATTTGATTATTTGTGTTTCTCCAATCCTTGCCCCTCATCTCAAGTGCTCCTTTTCCGGGGGAACCTTCCCTCTTGGTGGCTCCAATCAGGCTGCTCAGTTCTTTAAAAATCCACCCCTGGTCCTCCTCCTCTTCCTCCTCTATCAGCTGCTGTCTGGTCATCAAAGGATGGCTCACAGCCCAATTTCTCAACATTATAAACCCCTTCCTATGCCCCCCCTTACACCCAAGGAAGGAGATGGGTAAAAGGAAGCATAAGGCCACACCCTTTCCATCTCCTTTCCCTGACTTGGGGTTTGGACCCTGGGTGCCAACTCTTCCCACCACGCCTCTAACCCCCTTCCTGCAGACACACCCACACATTCTGAAATTTGCGATTTCCCCACTTTTCCAGGGGTCCTGTGGCCCTAACTCTAGTAAATGTGGAGGGCCGATTGTAAACTGGTAACAATATTAAAACAGTTTACAACATATATTCAAGAAGCAGTTAAAAATGTAGAACAATTAAAACAATGCAACTGTTATTGTAAATTGCCATCAGGTCAGCCTTTGCTTAAAAACCTTCACTGTAAAAGACCATTAGAATAATAATGTCTTCCCCTCTTGCTACTATCAATACATATCCAGCCCCTGCCTCTTCATAAGGATCTTCCAGCTTTAGGTGCAGCCTTGTAATTGTTTGGGGTGGCCTCATGGAAGGCTATGTGGCATTCTTTTAATTGCACTAGGCACACAAGTAGGTAGAGGCAGTGGTGGTGGTTGTGATGCCACATTCTGAGGAGCTTCTTCCAATATTCTACTATGTGGAGAGTACGTGTGAGTGTATGAGTGAGATTCCTATTCCTTCTGTGTGGATTTGTGGGTTTTCTGGGGGTGACATGGATTTGGTCAGTACACTCATGCCACAGGGGAACTCCTTAAACTGGAGTATCCTTGGAAAGAAGATTGGGCTTAGTTTTATTTACCCTTTGTCATACATTTTAATGGTAGAATCTCCCATACAATTTTAAAGGAAGTTAGCATCTTGAATATTTCAACAGAAATGGAGGTTGCAAAATAGGGAGGTTGAGGTCACCTGAAGCCACTGAACCCTGAGGCATGAATAGAGAGCCTTTGCTTAAAAAGTGAAATACCTATGTTACAAAAAGGATAAATTCTGCAAACTGCACAAATTATGCAGACCTGCACAGTCAGCGTAGTTAAAGCTTTATTTCACTCATGAAGAGAGTGTAGGTTTCTGTTCACCTTGATGATTGGGTGTATTCCTTGGCCTTTCCCTCACTTGGCTGTATCATCCTGTGCAACCATTGTCCCCTTCAGAGTTACTTTTAGGCACTGCCAACCAAATGTAGAAGTAACTATGTATTTAGCTGGCTTGGTGGAAAGTAGTTTTCATAGAAATCACCTTTTCCCTTGAAGAAACCTGAACTTTTGAGCTTGTTGCAATATTTGCATGGAATCAGATGTTACACTGCATTGTCTTTCATTAGGAGTCTTTTGGTTTCTCTGGTATCCAGGATTTCCCAGCATTTCTCCCTTACCCCCTTGCTTTAAAAGCTATAAAATTTCTTATATGTTTTCCCAAGGAAGTGCAGATCACAGAGCCTGGAAAGCAGCTGTTGGAATCTCAGGAATGTCATCACACTTGGAGAAATGGAGTGTGTGCCTGTCCCTGGATACTCACATCCCTTTTACTCACTTCATCAATGACAAGGCGCATGGAAGGAACACTAACACACAGTTCAGGGCATCACACAAGGCCTCTGTACAGCTGGCTCCAGAGACCTGAAACAAAATCTGCTGCCTAGAACTGAGCAGCACTGTTGCTTGTGGGAGATGGAAATAACTGCCTTGAGTTGGAAGTATTTGGGGTAAATGGGAAAGGTTGTGGATGGCAGGAGGCTCTGGTAAGGAGTAATATCCCAATCTGAATTTCAACAACTAAATTTGATGGATGAAGTAAACTATTTTCGCCAGCTATTCCAGGCTCTGCTTTATCTTCCCAGCACTGTAAGCTGGTTAGTGGTGTGTGGTCTATTTGCTGTGACCTAATGAGACCAGCTTAAAGTAACCACTAGGCAGAGAGGGCCTTTTCATTAGTGGCATCCCAGTGAAAAATGTGCTCTCCAGAGATGCTTGTGTGGCTCCTCTGTTGTGGCCGATTGGGTACCAAGTGAAGACCCTTTGATTTTCCCAGGCTTTGTTTTGTTTTGTTTTGTTTTAGGGCTTTTAAAGTTCTTAACACTCTTGTTTTGTGTTGCTGCTTTAGGCTGTTTTGTTTGCATCAGACTTCATGTCCCAAGTTTTATTTTCACCCTTCATGGTTTTAATTTGCATTTGTAATTTACCCAAATAATTTTTATTGGTGGACAGGGCAGAAGTTGCTGCAAATATATGGTATAGCTGCTCAGTTAAGGGTATAACTGATTTGTATAGCACAAGTTAAGAAGGCTGGATTTTTTTCTGTGGGTTCCAACAATTTCTTTAGGCTGGTTGACAGAAGATTTCTCAAAGATGTGAAAATAATTAATGGATGGCTGAAAAGTATGGGACGTAACTCTTTGTTATGTTCCTAGTGTCGATCAGCCTGTACACAAGAACACCTTGGCATTTCTAGAATTGTTACTTCTATTACTAAGGCCCATTCACGCTGCAGAATTATAGGCCCTTTCCACACTTTACCTTGCTGTCACAGTCAGGATGTCATCCTGGCAGCACCTCTGCAGGGAGGGGGGCCTGTCCCCAATGCTCCCCTCCGCACCCAACTGGCTGCCTGTGGAAGGGAGTGTGAGGGTCACGCTCCTTCCTTCAGCGCTGCAGCCGGCCTTTTTTCCATGCTGCAGTGGGGAAGGAAGCACATAATTGTGTTTCTGGCCCTTTTGCTTGGCTACCTGTGACTGAAGACACGTGTGATTGGGGGTCATTGATGGAGTTTCTCAATCAATGATATACCCCATGATCATGCCGATTGGTGATGCAAGAAGTGCAGGACCATGATGACATAATGTGGAAGTGGTGTCACAGTCCTGCTTCTCTTGTGTTCCCATGCCGGCATGCTGCCATCCTGCAGAAAGGTCCATGTTGCTGTTATTCCACTTTAATTGTCATGCTTGCATCCTTGGAATCATGGGACTGACAATTTTGGTAGAGCATTTGGAATTCTCAGCCAGAGTGTTCCTCTAGTGCCTCCTTAAACTATCAGTCCCAGGATTCCACAAGATGGAACCATGGCTGTAAGAGTGGAATAATACCACTATAATTGTGTAGTGTAAATTAATAAACTTCCATATCCTGGAGTGATATTAGATGAAATTACTTTGTTAGATTACATGTCCCAGAATTCCCCAGCCAGTATGCCCAGTGGAGATACTGGGCATTAGAATCCAACAAAGTCCAACTTTTCCAGGCTATGGGCTGGAGTAATGTAGGCTTGTGTTCAAACCACAAAGCAGCAGACTTTACTTTAAGATCCTGGAGGAAGCTTCTAACTGTCCTTCCACTACTTTCTAGGAGAAGTTGTTGTAGCCTTGACCAAACATTTCATTTGGCTTTATTTGGGGTTTCATTTTGTAACTCATGGCGGTTTGGCTGGGCATTCTGTATTCATGTCTGTTTCTGTTTTTAAATGTACTTTCATTGTAATTTGCTATTCATAGGCATGTACATACTATAATTAGAACTTGAATGTATAGCTCTTTCAGCTTAATTCATAAAGAACACAGAGTACCATTATTTGACTTCAGGCTTTAAATCAAGAGTGGACAGCTATAGTGGGTCTAGGGCCCAGTTTTCTGCCCTAAGACCCCCAGAGGCTGCATAGAGTGCCAAAAATGCACCCCCCAAAAAGAAAAAGAAACCAAAACTGGAAGTAACGAGATGTTCAATTTTGATTTTGAAAAAATCTGTGGTTTTGATATTAAAGAATGCAAGGGAAGCCCTGCAGCTTACTGAAAAGATGGACCAACCCCGGAGGCTTCTATGAGAGCCAGTTTGAACACTTCACCAAAAGAGGGTGGAAAGTCTGGAGGAGTTGTGGGATGTAAAAATAAGTTGTGGGTGACTGTAGAGCTGCATTTTCTTTCCCCTTGTGTTAAATGGATTATCTGTGACAAAATGATGGCTGTAATAACATGTATTTACTCTTTAAAAATATATTGGTTGTTTCCTAATGCCTTTTGGTACTGTTACCATTTTCATGCATGCTGTGAAGGCAGCTATGAAGAAAATAAACCATTCTGAGGTGGAGTAACATTTCTTTGTCATGGCTGCATTTCCATTTCAGCTGCTGATATCCATGTATGGTTTTGTATGCCTTTGCAGTGAACATTTATAATTGCTGAGAAGAGTAGGGTCATTGCTTTGCTGTACTTTCAACTGCAGCTTCCCTGGAACTCCCTGGCCAGCTGGCAGCATGAGTCAGAGGGATGCAATCTGAGTCAGCAAGCTCAGTCTGTCTCTTGTGATCTAAACAAAACTAAATTTACTTGGTGACATCCACAGGGTTGTTGCACCACAGATAAACAGTATGTGCCATCTCAGTTTGTTTCTGCACCTTGGTCTGGTGGGAGGAGAAAATGTGGGATAGGACAGAAAGGGGATCTTCCAGGATTTGAGAGGAGCATCGTGCTGCCTGATAGCTGTAGCTGTGATGGCAACAGGCTATCCGGAATGACAAGGAAGGAAACAGGAAATACAAAACAAAGAACTTTTCATTATATGCTCATTGCTTATTTCTTTTAAACAGCAGAGGGGTGGGAACAGTTGATCCATGTTGAATATTGCTGGCAGGGTCGGCCCTACTCTTAGGCAGAATGAGATAGCCATCTAAGGCAGCAAATTTGGGGTATTATGAAAGGGTAATAATGTGTTGGAGAGCTAGCATGGTGTAGTGGTTTGAGTTTTGGATTTGACCAGGATTCAATTCCCTGCTCAGCCATGGAAACTCATTGGGTGACCTTGGGTGCATCACACACTCTCAGCCCCAGAAAACCCCATGATAAGTTCGCCTTAGGGTTGCCATAAGTCAGAAATGACTTGAAGGCACACAGCAACTACAACAGTGTGTGTTGAGCCAGCATGGTATAAGGGTTTGAATGTTGGACTAGATCTGTGGGAAACCAGGGTTCAAATTTCCATTTGGCCAGTGGGTGACCTTGGGCAAGTCACACTGTCTCAGCCTCAAATGAAGGCACTGGAAACCCTCATCTGAACAATTCTTGCCAAGAACACTGTGTGAAAGGTTTGTCTTAGGGTTGCCATAAGTGAGAAATCACTTGAAGGCACACAACAACAACAAACAATGTGTGAATTATTAAATTTGTTGTTATATCAGCATACTTCCGGATTAAGTGAACATAAGATTGTAGTCTTAAGGACAGAATCTTGTGTCTAGTTAGCTGGGAATAAATTTCTACGTATGATAAAATGTTCATATTTCCAGCACCAACTTGAAATCCTTAGATATTTTAGCCAACTTTTCTAGTGTTATATTCCAGCAAAACATCATATTATAAAAATTCTGTTTAATATTGTAACACATTGTAAATTTCAACCCTTTTGGCCACAGATTCTGTTTCATCCATATATTGTATCCAAAATTCTTTGCCCATACAATGCATCACATGTTCCTCTTCCATGTTAAATTTTAATAGGTTTATAAATTTTACCAGTCATATGGTCATCATCTGTACACAATTGTATGTGAAACTCTGATTTACAGTTTTCAGAACCATAGGTCTTTTTATCAATCTTAAACTTTTCAACTGTCAGTAAAAAAGCCATTGAAACTATGCCCTTCTGCAAACAACTGTTTTTCTGCCTTTATGTTCCCCTTGGTAGTTCCCCAATAAGTCATGATATGTTTACCGTATGTGGTGGACTTGTGAGAAGGCAAAAATTTTGGGTCCAAATGCATAGCTTGATTCAGAGGCTATTAAAGACTAACTTACAACTAAGACTAGAACTTTTTCTTTTGGGACTTACGGATGAAAAACTGGAAAGGAACCATGGAAGAGTACTTCAATATATGGTAACAAAAGGGAGATTGTTACATGCTCAAAGATGGAAATTTCAGAAATTCCTATGATGAAAGAATGGGTTACGTGAATGAGTTATTTGAAATGGATAAATTATCAAGTTTGATTTGAAAAAAGGTTGTTAGAAACTTTTTCAAAAATTTGGAATCCCTCATAGACTTTTTGGGGGAAAAAGAAAATGATTTAAGAACTGTTGGTTTTGAAAATTAATATAAATTAGCTAGCAGAAGAGGTATATGAATCAGTTTTTAGAAAGTGGGGTAGGATCATTCTATTTATATCAGTGTACCCACTGAAAACAAGATCAGAAGTCATTTATCTATATTTCTACTTTTTTGGTATCTAGTTTTCTTTTCGTTTTAGTTTGCTGTTTTTTCTCTTTCTTTCTGTGTTGTTTTGGTTTAATTTTTTATTGTATGGAGGAAAAATCTTAATAAAAATATTAAAACAGCTGAGAATAAATTCCATTGAATAGACTGAGATTTATTTCAGAGTAGACATGGACAGAATTGCACTTGCAGCAACTGAGGGTAAAGACGAACTCATCATCATTTTCTGTAATGAAGGAGAATCTCTTGGTGTCTGTGGCAACCATAAACTACAGAGATGTCAAACAAGACACCTCAAAGTGTGACAGAGTGTTCTTGGTTGTCATCCAAGTTGCTGTGCCAAGTTTAAAGGTAAAATTCTAAACAGGAGAGTTGCAAGAGAAGGAGGAGGAGGCAGAAGAGGAGGAGGAGGAGGCGGAGGCGGAGGAGGCGGCAGTCACAACTCATCAGGAAGCCATCTTAAAGGCCTCAAAATCTGACATGATGCTTTTGGTAGTCATCCAAGTAGCAGTGCCAATTATCACGTCACAAAATCAAAATTCCAAGCAGTATGGATTCCTAGAAGCAAGGGAAATGGAAGTGAACACAAGTCACCAGGGCCTCCCGGTAGAGTCCCAAAAGTACAACAAAAATGTTTTTGCCTGTTGTCCAAATTTCAGTGGCCAGTTTCAAATCAATCATCAAAATGGTGGTGAAGGGCTTCCACAACTCATTGGGAAATATTTTTAAGGGCTAGACAAGAGGAGAGAGTTCTCTGAGGCACTGCTCCATAGATACCTTCCTACTTTCCCAATGTAGGAAAAAAGATAGGAAAACCGAAGAGAATTAAGGCAATGCTGCTGAGATTACTGAGGCTTAAAATAGGACAAGGAAATGACTGAGGGATTTCTGAGATACTCCTGTAAAGATTCCTTTGGCGCTATGAACACTATTTGAAGTGTAAAGTACAAACCTGAGCAGCAAAGGGAACAATTTAACCAGAAGATAGGAGAGGGCTCTCTGGAGTGCTGCTGGTAAGATTTCTGAGGCAGGAAAATTGGAGAGGGTTAAGGCAATGCTGGTAAAATTCATGGGCTAGGAAAAAAAAATGCAAGAAAAGAGGAGAGGACACTTTGAGTTACTGTTGGTAAGATTCCTGAGGTGTCCATGAGTATACTCTGTGGGGTATTATGTACAAACCTTGACAATTATGGGTGATAAGATTCCTGAGGGTTTTTTTTAAAGGAGGAATGGGAAAAATCCATGGACACCTTTTGACTAATGAGAGATGGACCAGGGTATTGGATAAACTTCAGCTAAGAATACAATAATAGGTTTACTGAACAGTTTCAGGAACAATTTCAAAACTACAGTTTTTCAATTATTTTTATCACCTGTGATTTCCACTGTAACTCTCCTCATTCCATCTTACTTCAAAGGTAGAGGAGAATCAGGATGTGTTTCACCTAGGTGGGATGCAAAGTCCCACTATCGTGTAAGAAGCATGTGGTTTAAGGATTTTTTCCAGATGGAGGTCAGATTTTTTTTTTTAAGGAGACAAAAGGATCCCCCACACACACGCAAAGAAAAGGTGTTTTGTAAAGATCAACACCGGAGTAGAGTCCCACCCAACCTCTAAGTGTGTCCAACTACTCCTTCATTTACGTGTGTGTTTTGTTCCAGATCTTGTCTGCCTTCCTTGCATTCGCATAGTGCAGCCTGACCTTGAAATCCTTATCAGATGCTTTTATTTTTAAAGAGAAGGCAGGATTCCAATGAGTGAGGTGTGCTTGGGCAGGTACAGCTTGTATGATCAACCAAAGGCAGTGTAGGCCACCAGCTGTGTATTGAGACTCCTTCCCCTTCTTCTTGCAATTGTGCTTCTTGGCTGGCATTGGAAATAGGAGTTGCACTGAAGGCATGGAGGGGCAGGGTTTGGCTTGGGTGGATGGTTAGTTCTGAGTTAAACTGGCTATTTCTGGCCAAAGCCTGGGAGAAATTCAGAATTCATCCACTGAGTCTGCCAAAAAAAGACATGTACTACCCTCTGTCATAGAAGAGTGGAAGAATGCAAAGTGAAGCATCAGTCCATACCTCATATAAATAATGTATACAGTTCTTATTGCCAGCGTTCAGATGGACACTTTGCTTATTGGACAAATCCATTTTTGAACTGTACTTCTGTTCTGGGCACATATTCCATCTCAACCACACCCCTTTACAGAAGTGGGGAAGTGTGGTTGGTGGGAAAAACTGAGGCAGAAGAGTCTGAGCAAAAGTAAAACAAACTGGGAAGGAAGAGTAGTCTGCAAAAGAGGGATCTCTGAGTATTCATTCAGCTGATCATTAATTCCCTGGAAGAACACTGTACAAGCTCTTCGGCTTTCTCCATCACTGAGAACTTCTGGGTATGTTAGCTCTCATTTTCTGAGTGATTCCACCATGACTGAGCAATTTGCATGGGCATGGTATCTTGGAGGCTGTACAACTAAGCTGCAACCTTCTGCAAGCTCTCACGGGTGAGTCTGAGAACAGCAGCAAATCTCTTCTGACTTATTTGATTTTTAAAAATTTCCATCCCTCTTTCTTCTTTTGTTTGAAATGTTTGGCTGCTCTTGCTTTTAGAGGCAGCCATCTCCAAGTGCCCCTAATGTGCAAGCCACAACTGGATCCAGATGTGCAATAAAAGTGCAGTGTAGGGTTGAGAAGGGGAGGTACCCGGAAAGCTTGACTCATCAAGGGCTGACTGTGTTTTGGGAGGTAGGCCTCTGGCCAGAGAGGTGTGCGTGAGGGAACTGCAGTACATACAAACACAGTGACTCTCCGTGAACTGATTGAATAAAGAAGAATCTGAGGGGAGGAGGGGAACAAGTCAAAGATGAATTAGTCCCAGAAGTAAGGAAAAGACCGATTCCTGTGCTCTGTTCCAAGGAACTACCCTTAAAGGAACTGTCCAGCTATTAAAATTTTAGAGTAGTTTATTTTAAATGGAGCTCCATACTGAAATCTTCCTGCTGCCCCTGCTTCTTTTTTTGGGTAATTTGTATCTTATTTGTATGTGAGGTAGCCTAGTATTTGCTGTGAATAAGCGAATGTGAAATGGCAGTTCCTGGGCTACTGTGGGGATCTTATGACTCAGGAGAGAAAGAGTGGTATTTACCTGTAGGTTGTGCTTAGGAGGGAAAAAAAATCACATTGTGGAACCAGGTGTATGATTTGTTATTTTTCTAACTGTTAATATCTAGAGCTGATATTCTCCTTCTTAAAGTAAAATAAAGAATTTGGTTAACTTTCCCAATCTTTGTAGCTGCAACCTTTGCTTTATACAGGCTCAGAATCAAAGGCAGTCTTGGTTCACAATATTATCTGTAACAGGCACATCTGGTCTAGGCCCATTTTTCATCCCATCATGGGCAATTTTTGCTGCTTAATTCCACCCCATTCCCCCTTCAAGCTGCTTCCATTTCATGGTCTGGATTCCAGACTTGTGTATATATATTGCTGGAAACAGACATCTATGATTTTGGGATGATGAAGAGAAGCAGCTTGAAGAGAAGCATTTTAGAAGCTGAGCAAGTGGCCAGGGAGGAACAAATTTGCATGTAATGTGTTGTTTGTAAATTTGCATGTAAAATAGATGGGAATCAGGTAATCATTGAGATGATGTTGGACTGCAAGCCCCAGCAGTCTTAGCCAGTACTGAGGCCCACTGGGAGTTACAGCCCAACAACATCTGGATGGCAACATGATTGCAATTTAATACCTAGTTTATCCAGAGAAATGCAGCCACCCCTTTTGTGTATGGTTTGACTTGGATGGCCAAATAAACAAAGAGGTTGGACAAAGTGTGCCTGCGCATGTGTGCATGCGTGCATGCATGTTTTCCTTGAGTCTCTTTGGACTGGTGATGGAGGGAATCCATGGAACCAAATGAAGATATTTCTCCACCAGTGATGAAATAATAAATAGTACTCACTTACCCATCTGACTGAAGGTGAAAGTTATTTTGACACAGGGGGCAGAGAAGCCCTCAAATAGCTTTCTTCATCTCTAGCAGTAAAAGTCCAATGACAACATCTAACCGTTAGCTCTCCTTCCATGACATCCTAGATCTGCTGCTTGAGATAGTTAACCTACACTGCCTAATGGTATGGCCCTGGCTGGATCACACTGTAAGGACCTTGGGCTATGAGAACTGTTATATGGGGGTAACCAGATATTTCTGTGGTCATGCTAGTAGAGGCAATAGAGTGAGGGGGTAGAATCCTGAGGTACCTAAGAGGGGGCTTCATCAGTGCCATTAAACACATTTTCCTTTTTTTTAAAAAAAAAAGGAAAAAAAATCTAGCATAGGGGAAACTGTTCTAGCTCACTCTATTTCTGCCATGTTAATTTTCTTAGCACAAGGAGACATTATTGAATGTGATTCTCTCTTCCTGTCTCCAGGCTAAATTGGTACAATCCATTCTGCCTTCTCATGCGAAGAGCTGACCAGTTTGAGTTCTGTGGGGATGCTGACTTCTCCCCCCCCCAAATGGAGTAAAGGATCCAAAATGTAAAGTGCCTGAGAGAGAATGTGCAGGACATAGGCTTTCCTGGTCCCAGTTTCCACCTCTATGGCAGGACAGACATATCAGACTTTCGAGTCCAGATGAGACTCAAAACAGGCAGCCAGTTCACACAGCACTCTGCGATGTTTTATTTCACTCACTCCACAACATCCAAGCTAACTTCTTCCCTCACTGCCCCAGCTCACTTGATTCCTGCCCTGATTCTTCATATGGTCTGCTTTATGGCTGCCATGCCCTTTAAAGCTGAAGAGAAGAAAAAGAGAGAGAGAGAGAGAGAGAGGGAGCCCCACACAGTTAGTGGTGTTGTTTTTGGGCGTGTGTAATGTTGTACTTGGACAGCAATGTACGGTGGGCGGAGGGGGGAAGAGGCCGTGCTAATAAGGTGGAGATCGGGAAGGAGGAAAATCCCTTTTGAGGCAGTTCTGAAAGCTTTTCTTCTCTCTGCTTCATCACTGCACGCTGCTCTCCCCAAGCTCCACCACCCTAGAAAGCCTCAGGTCTGTCTCCTCTTTTGCCAACAAGACCTTGGCTTCTCTCCATTCCCAGCAGAATACTGTGTAACTTCTTTTCCACTGCCAGCTTTGACTAACACCATCTGCACTGAGTAGCTGTTTCACAAGCATTTTGCTGGTTCTTGTTGACCATGAAGAAGGGAGAAGCGAACTAAAGGTGAGGCCAAGAGTCCCCTGCCCCTCGGATCTAGTAACCCTTACCTTGGAGGTCCACTTTCAAATCAAGCAGCCCAGCAGAATGGATTTTGGAAGTGTAATGAACCAGGTACTGTCCATCTGTCAATTTTCCTTGTTGGAAAGGGAAAGGAAATTGGGGAAAGTGGCAACGGAGGGTCTAGGGGATTCTCCTATAAATGACAGAAAGCTTGTATTGATTCAGTTAAATGAAATCCCTTGTCCAAGAAGTGCAGAATGCTTTGTGAAGAGATGGTAGTTGCTAAAAATAAGCTAGATGTTTTGAGGAAACAGGGAACATCTGAAGGAAGTCTGGATCTGTGAAGTCCATTTTAGCTTTGTCAACATTGTTGTGGGGGAAGGGGAGAGGCTGCAGTGTGCTAAACAAACTTTATGCAGGAGAATTTAGAGCCTGCCTGTATTACTGTATTACTGGAGCTAAAGGAGATGACAGAAGAAGCAGCATTGTTGAAGGGTTAGGTTCTGAACTCATTTCTTTCATTCTCACCATCTATTTTCAGTTACCTATGTTTGTGCACCCTTTTGCTGGGACAGCCTATCTGTGGTATGTGAAGGAGACTGTCTGTCCTGCTGCACCCATGTACCCCTTATCACTGTTGTTAGCTAGCACAAGGGAGTATAGCAGGCACGTGTGTTGGAACAGTTTCAGATTCTGCCGTAGCTGGAGCGGGAAGGTGAGGAATGAAAACAAGGTAACAATGCAAGTGTTTGTGCTTCTGTTTTGCTCCTCCACCTGTTGATTCCATAGCTGGGCAAGAGCTATGGAGACAGGTACTTGGGAACGGTGTTGGAGGCTTGGTTTGAGATTTAGACCAGACATGTAGAGAGGAGTTTACGTGTGACTGACCTCCTAAAGTCACAACATAGAAATGTGATTCTTTGTCATTGTTAGGTTAGATTGCTTCATAGCCGGTGCTGGAGAGATCTCTGTCACTGACTTGTTCTTATCTGCAGTGATAGGATTTTCAGGTAATGCATTCACTTGCTTAGTGGGTGGTGTGGTAGGATCGGTGTGAATAGTGGACTACAGAGATTTGCTTGGATATCTAGTAGACTTTTTTTTAGTAACAAATGGAAGTTTTCAGTCATGCCTGAGAGTCAGTTACCAACAAATCTAGGTTTGAGAATTCCATAAAGCACATGGATTCTAACCTATTTAGATTTATTGGTTTTTAATTTAAAACAAAAGCATGTGTTTTTGCTTCACATTTTATTGTAGGCTCTTCATTAACTAGGCTGCAGGGGAACAGTTCTCCGGTAAACATTTGTAAAGCTATTCATATCCACTTGCTTTGCAGAGGGCAAGGGTTCTAATAACTCCGTCTTCTGATAGGTTTTATCAGGAAAGAAATGGGATCTTTCTGTTAGATCCCCAGATTGGGGTATCCATAGGCTTTAGTTGTTATTGTGCACTTTCAAGTTGTTTTCTGACTTATGGCAACTCTAACGTCACGGGATATTTTTGGCAAGGTTTGTTCAGAGGGGCTTTGCCTTTGCTTTCCCCTGAGGCTGAGAGAATGTGACTTGCCCAAGGCCACCTAGTGGGTTTCCAGGGCTGAGCAGGGATTTAAACCCTGGTTTTCAGAGTCATAGTCCTGTGCTCAGACCACTACACTGTACTGGCTGTCACACTGGGAAAGTTACCTTCTCTTTTAGAGTAAAACTCACAGCAAAGCTGTGGAATTGTTTATCTCCCCCCATCTCTTTTCCCATCTCTGATGTCTGGGCTGTTTACAGAAGCAGTTGATCTTAGAGATTAGGAAATGCAGAGGGAATTTGGCAGTGTGACATTCAATAACATGGGATGCAGAAATCCAAGGAATCTTTCAGCTCTTCAGCATGGCTAATTTTTTTTAAAGAATCAATTGTGTATATTAGCTACTCTGTTTCTCTTAGGAGAGATGCTGAAACAGAGTGAGATTCCTTAAGATCAGAGAGAATGCTGGGTTGAAGCTATGCTGTGTCTGGCTTGGCTTTGCTCTTTGCACAGAAGAACTTTTTCAGCACAGATGGATTTAGGCTTGGTCCATCCATGATCTGTTCTTTGAAAAAGGAAATAGTCCTTGCAAGCCTGGAAATGGATGCGTCATCCCACCAAAAAAACAAAACAAAGGTCGCTGTCGGAAGCTGTTAATGGCCAGCTGGAGGCTGAAGAGGGGCAGAATGTGCAGAGAGCCTGCTACAGAGAAAAATAGTTTGGAATGATTGCAGGTTGTAGCAGGAATCAGCAGCATACTGGAAAACATATTGGGTACGTGTGCAGCAAATTCTGCCTGTTTTTTGTACAGGTGTTAGACATTGTGCTGTTGTATATGGGCATGGGCTGCTGTGCAGATATTGGAGCTATCTATATTTAATTCAGGGCTGAAGAACTTCAGGTCCTGAGAGCCAAATCCAACCCTACTCGGGTCCCAGTTCAGCTCTTTGGATATCCTCAGAAGGCCCTGTCATCTTTCTTGTGAAACCATCATTTGGTGATTTCCTAGCTTTTGTATGGCTCCCCACTGCTCATTCTGAATTGCAGGAATGCCTCTCCTTAGGTTTAGTTACTGACAGTATGGGCCTGAAACTAAAACATATTGGTAATTTGCATCCCACCCTTTTGCCTATGGTCCTGCCCACCATTGCAGTGAGGTGCCCAAATAATTCTCTGATGCTAAATCCTGTCCTCTGAGTGGAAGAGCTTCCTCAGATTTGGTTTAACCAATGGGATCATCCAACCAATGGATGGCTCTAGGTAGGGAAATCGGTTATGCCCACATCACTTTCTTATCACTGATTAAGTATATGCATATTTAATCTCAGTGCTAAGAACTTTTTAGTCACCCAAATGTATTGAAAGCCTGTAATGAGCACAGTTCGGGAAAAGGTTATACATGCTAAGGAAATGCCGGCATGGTGAAGTGGCATGAGGGTTGCACCAAGGCCATTTCCGCACTAGACTGTTAGAGTGCTATGATTCCACTTTCAACATCTTATGGAATCCTGAGGGATTCCATAGGATGTTGAAAGTGTAATCATAACGCTGTAACAGTCTAGTGCAGAAATGGCCTAGGATAATGGGAAACCAGGGTTCAAGCTCCCCAAGCAATGGCAAATTCCCTTTGAACAAATGTTGCAGAGAGAAATATGTTAATAGATTCACAATAAGTTGGACATGACTTGAAAGCACACAACAACAACAATGCTAATATCCCATGTAGAAGGGCCACAATCACTGACCAGTGTGATTTTGAGTCCCATTGACATCAGTTACATAAAGGCTTATTAAGCCGTGTCTGCCGTGTAACATGCCCTGCCGTTCAGCATTGGATGCAGGAACAGAGGTGCATTTGTTTTACATTGTGTCCTTGATTCAGTGTGTTGTGTGGAGTTGTTCATCCAGTATGCACAAGCAAAGATTTTCAGATCCACTTCTCCATTTGAGACCAACCTCATCTTGTGAAACAAATACTGTTTTGCAGGTGTTGGCCAGTAGTGGGGGAAAAAATCCACTGCACATGTGCTATTAGGGCGCATAGTTGAGGAAAAAAAAACTATAATTAAAGAAAATGGCTTGGATAAGCTAAGCTAACCAAGTAGGTCCCTAAACGCTTTGGAGGTATTTCTCTTGAAAGAAGGGTTTATGCTCACCTGTTTGTGGAGTCAGTCTTCTTTCACAGGAGGAATGTGGTGAACTTTTGGAATCTGTGGTGCAGCTTGATCCCGGATTTGGACCTTTCCCCAGTTATCAAAATGGTCTGAAAAGCTACAACAATGTAATCCAAACATTTAACTAAGAGCTACAATTCTTTTTAAACAAATCTGCTTTGGCAATTAGAGTGGGATGGTTGGTGCATTGTTTTGTTGAAGGGTGTAGCATTAATGAGACTTCCTGGGGCTGGTGGAACTCTTTGAGAACTTCCAAGTTTCTTTTCCCCTTGCTTGGAAGTGTTTTTATTCTCTGCTTGTTTGGGCTGTGCTTTGATATCTCCTTGTTCCATCTTATGTACCATACCACTAGCCACTCCAACTGCTGTCAAGCCTGCTGTATTTCCTCTGTGCTTTGATGAAGGATTTTGTTTACATAATCTCTTTGCACAGACTCCTGTATAAGCATAAGTAAGGGACCATAAGAGTGAGAAGGTATGCTACGTGGGACAACTATAGGACAGGGTAGAGATATCAGGAGCCATCAGGCATGAAAGCATCTCATTAATTGAGTCAGGACATCCACTGCTGAAGCAAACTGCATGCTGGTACATTTCGAGAGATAGAGATTCTATGCTTTGCTGCCATACAGAGTTATTTTCGTATCGTGTCGGGAAGGATGTATACACTTGGTGCTCTCCATGTAAACAGTGTGGAGACTACAATCTGAAACATTAAATTGGTTTCCTCAGCATCTCAGAGCTTACTTTCTCAAGCTTCAAGTCATTTATAGCTTAAAGTCTGAATGCATAATTCTGTACAATGGAAAAATGTTCCCTTTCAGGCTACCTTCAGCATCAGCACAGAACAACTGATCTCTGTTCTCGTTCACGTAGTAAAAAGCAGCTAGTTTATATTTCTTCCATCTTCTTTCTTTGAGGACTTAGTCCTAATCAATTCCATCCTAGCTGTGTAGCGATGGGGGCACAGTAAATCTAATGCCTCTTCTATTTACTTTCTGGTCCCATCAGTTCTTTTCCCACCAGGTGTAAACCACACTTCACGCTGCGGGCTTCTGTGCTGGGGGTTGACATTTAAAGATGTGTTTGATAGCATGGCAGTGTTTGAGCCTGCAGACAGAACTTCTTTTCTCAGGCCTGCTGATTCTTGCACTATCTCAATTCAGATCTAATAATTGCAAATTGCTCTTGATCTGAGGTTGAAGTTAATTTTCCAGGCAGCATGTATCCACATAGTGTAACTGGTTAGACCCTCTGGAGCCAGTAACTCTTTCCTATGCATTGAGATCTACTCTGAAAAAATCATATATATATTTTAGCAAAGATGTTGCCACATTTAAGTTTTGTTTTTTAAAATTATTTCTTTCTCTTTGGACTAATTGACCCTGAGTCTTGTTGTTTCTCGCCTCTTTCACACTGTAATCCATTCAAGCCCAGGCCTAGGCACTCTTGTTTCTCTTACTGGGGTATAAATGGATTCTGTCTCAGTAAGAAAGCTGACAGGAAGAAAATCAACTCATTTGAAATGTTGTGCTGGAAGAGAGTTCTGTGAATACTATGGACTGCTAAAATCACAAATGAATGAATCTCAGAGCAAGAGTGGCATTATTAGAAGCCAAGATGACTAAGCTGAGGCTATTGTACTTTGGACATATAACAAGATGGTATGGCTTATTAGGAAAGTCGATAATGTCTGGTAAAGTAGAAGACAGTAGGAAAAGAGGAAGACCACGAGAAAGGAGGAAGACAAAATGAGGTGATAAAAGATAAAATGTAAATAGTTAAATATAAGCTAAAAGTAATAGTTTACGATTGTTGTAAAATAGAGGCAATGTATGGAACTGAATGTTTATGCAGAATGGAATGTTAAACTCAGATTCAACTGGGAAAATTGATGTCTGGAAGCAGAGAGGGTTTTTTAAATTGTTTTTTTCATTGAAAACTTTAATAAAAATTAAGTTTAAAAAAAAAGGAAAAGAGGAAGACCACATTACAGGTGGATAGACTCAACCAAGGAAGACAGAGGAGGGCCGTTGATGACAGGGACTCATGGAGGTTTCTTATTCATAGGGCCACCATGTTGACTTGGTGGAAAATAACAACAAAGAGTGAGTGGAGCTAGATGTCTTTCTCTCCTGCTTTTCGTTCGAGTTCCTTAGGATAGAAAATGGAGCTTTCCCACATTTTACCATACATCAAAGAAACTTTGGCTGAAAAATAGTAACTGGCTGCATCATGTCCAGTGAGATTGATAGCTAAGGAGGAATTTGAATGTGAGTATCTTTAGTTCAGGAAGGACACCCCAGGCCGTGCTCTGTCCCAGATCCTTTCAGCTCCATAGTTGTGTTCTGCATCCTCCCAGAGGCTCCGTTCTCCAGTGTTACAATCATGATGTGTTAATTTCTGTAACAGTTGCCACATTCCTTCCTGCAGTAGGCAGTGGCATGTGATTTGGGCGGCCCCTGTGATGTGTGACTTTCACACCTTGGAGTTACTGCATGGCAACCACTGCATTTCTAATGAAAATAATCTCAGTTCAGCTGTTGTCATGGCCAAAAGCATACTGTCCATTGTGGCCTGAAGCCACCTCTCACATGGGGCTGTGAGCTGTGAAGGCTTTCAGGCATATACATATAGTGGAAAAAATGTATTGTTGTGTTCAGGGATATGAGTGCCTATGTTCCATCTCTTGGTCCCATCACGTGGGATTGTGCTGTTTATTCTATTGCACACCCAGGGTGGGAATCATATGGCTAACAGACATACTGGTTGGCATAACTGAGACTGTTTGGCAAGGCTATGCTGAGTCAATAGCATTTGGGTGGATTGGCCATGATTTGCTGCCTGGGTTTCCAGTAGAGTATATAGATCCAAGAACACCTCCCAGCCCAGAAGGGAGGAGACCAGGACATATGAGTACCCTGCCGCTGAGCCTCACACAGTCTTGGATACTGTCCTAGGCAGTACTTCTGTTTTATTGCAAAAACTTTACATGCCAGTGGAATTTTATTTTTCATCATAGGGTGGACATACTTATTTCTTACTATGTGTTTCCGTTTCCTAGCACCATAGCATCCTAGTAACATTTCCCCTTCCATGACAAGGGAAATGGCTGTTAACAGAAAGGCTTAGTGGTAGAGCACACACTTTACAGATGAAAGGTCCCAGATTTAGTTCTTTGTATCTCCTGGTAGGTACGGAATCATACCTGTCTGAAGCATAAAGAATCCTGCAGCCAACAGAGACAATACTAAGTCAGGTGGACTGACTTTGTAAGACAGCTTCTGAGGTTCTCATGTTCCAAAATGTACAGAGTGTGAAATTGTTCTGAAGCAGATTGCTGCTTATTTGCTGAAAGACTCCTGTTATTATGGAAGTACAAGAAGCTAGAGGATACAAAGGAATACAGAAGGAAGCATAAAAAAGATTATCGTTGTTTTTAATACAGTGCTATCAGAATGACAGAGGGCAATGTAAAAAAATCCAAAGTAAGAAGAAACAATAAACTGGACTCCAGGAGCTTGCAGTATGAAAAAGTTCAGATTCCTCAGTCAAGAGCAACTGTTATCTTTAGGGATCAGGAATTAAAGAGACTAAAGATGTGCTATATTAAGCAAAGGTGTACTGTGAATACCCTGAAGTGCTGTGGCCAATTTGCATGTTTTATGTATGCTTGGGATAAGGGTTAAGAATGTTACTGGGTGCCAGAGTTCCAGTCTCTGGAAAATTCCAGGGGTGGAGCTACGTTTGCAGTGGAGATGTGGTCTCTCAGAGAGGCTGACTGATTTATTGTGGTATGAACTTCCCTCATTAAGCAATTTTTGTATCAGATGCATGTGCAGAATACAGCAGGCATGGGTATGCAGACACAGGTAGGTATGTACAGATGCAGAATATTGCAGTTTGGTGTACATGGGATGAGGTATTCTCTTAAGTTCCTCTCTTAGAGTGTCTCTAAGACAGGAACTAAATATACCAGGAATGTTAAAATGTCATCCTAGTGGTGGCAGCTCTGTGTGAATGTGATAGATAATTTCAGCTTTTTTGGGGATGTTGTGGCATGACTGCTAAAAACATAGATGCACTAAACTGTGAGCAGGGAAACACATATTTCTTCAAGCCTAAGTCCAGAGGTGGAGGCTCCCATCTTGCTACTCTGGTAGGAGTTAGCTCATAAAACTGAGTAGAAAGGTAAATGGCAGGTCAAAGGCATCACCCTTAGCACTGACTTTTTTCCCCTCTTCTTTGTGCTGTAGCCATTTTAGTCTGGGATTTGGCTTCGTGTATGTGAGTGACAGGTAAAACCTGCCTTTGTTAGAGGCCGACCTATGATTCCCTGAGGCTGTGTGTTGGCCCGGAATAAGTGGAGGAAGCTGACTTGGATTTCCCACCCTCAGTCGCAGCGGGACCTCTCTGTATATCTGCTGCTGGGGGTCATTGTCTTGGCTCGGGAAATAGGAGGCAGGCCAGGAAGTGAAACCATAAGGTGAGGCAGGTGTTTGTAACTGAGTCCCGCCACTTCCTTCAGATGTCAACTGGCAGTGGCTGCTTGAGATAAACCAGAGCTGGTAAATCATTTATCTGCGCAGACAGACAAGGGAAACTCTAGATGAACCTCGCTTGGGAGAGCCGACACAAAAGGAATTCGATTAGCATATCGGGGAGGCTGCAAATCTACAGGTGATCTTGTGTCTGCTTTCACCTTTACTTCCCAAAGTTAAAATGCGAAGCTGCTTTTTAGGGATGGGGTGTTCGAGCATTAGTTGTGGATTTTCTATTTAGTTCAGTGTGTTGAGAATATCCACGAGCCCTGTCTTAGAATTGCTTAATAGCAGATCACCTGTTATCTTGCAACAGTTCCTAGTGCAGGGAGGGGAAACTGGGGCCCTAGAAGTGTTCTTTGATCCCAACTTCCATCAACTGCAGCCAGCGTGGTCCATAGAAAGGGGTGATGGGAGTTGTAGTCCAACAACATCTGGGGTGCCACAGGTTTTGCCTCCCTTTGTATTCGTGTGCATGATCCTGTATTTGTATCTTTTCCCATAGCTGTTATTATTCTTTGCCTGAGGGCAGGAACTGTCAAAAGTGTTTGCAAGCAGCTCTGGGAGTCTTTAGCTGAAGGATGGCACATAAATACCGATAAATAAATAAACAGACTTAAGTAACTTGCTTGTGGGAGCCACTGTGGCCTAATGGCTAGAGTGTTGGACTAGGACTCTGGGAGAGTAGAATTCAAATCCCCACTCAACCATGGAAACCCACTGGGTGACCTTGGGCAAGTCATACTCTTAATGTCAGAGGAAGACAAGGACAAACCCCCTCTGAACAAATCCTGCCAAGAGTACTCTGTGGTAGGTTTGCTTTTGGGTTTCCATAAGCTGAAAATGACTTGAAGGCACAAAACACTTTCCTTGGTTTTGGCAATAGGGACACCAGTTTCTTTGCTAGAATATGCTAAGCTTTGAAATTCTGCAGAAAGTCGGAGCTAAAGTTGCATTAGCGTCTGGAATGAGTATAGGCTTGAGACACAGTGATATGTAGGGAAGTGTGCATTCCAAAGCTCTTCAGCAGCCTTGCAAAGATGCCTGTAAAAGTTACTACCCTGTCAAAATATTCTTGAAATCTCCTGTCGGTCCATACCCATCTTAATCATTTGGAGCAAGGATGGGAATCACACAATACTCCAGGTGTCTTTTTGAGTGCATGTTCTATCAGCCCTAGCTATTGGAGTGATGATGAGGAATGCTACTGCTGTAGTCCTATGTAGAAGATAACAGGTAAGTGTTTATTTACTAGTATGGTTTTCAGCAATTTCACTTACATCTTAAATCATCTTCAAGAGGTAATTGTTCATTACATCTGTATGCATGAAAGAGATGGTGGTGGGAATACATCAATGACAGTGGTGTTTTCTGTACAGAGCTCAAATGTAGCTAGTTACAAACTAGTTATTTGTAAATAATTCATTGCCCTAGTAACTAAAGCACAGCTAAGTTACATTATGACTGGAACATAAGGGGGAAGTCAATCCTTTTGTTGTGTAAGGGAAACTTCAAAGTCAACTTTATAATTACAGGGGTCTTGCCTAACTGTATCATGGAAGAGGAATATTACATGTTTCAAACTCTTCTTTGTCCCGTTGCTTTGTGCTTTGTTTTTGGTGCCGAGGCAAGAATGAAGCAATTGAGAGGAGAGTGGATTTTGTACTACAGACCATTGCCTTGTAGTTTTCAGATGTTTTCTTTAAATGTAACTGTTCTAATTACGTTAAGGAAAAAGTGAGAGACCATAGAGTTGTATTTAGAAATGTAACTATAATGGTAACCATATCTATCACTGTAGCTAACTACTTTTAAAAAGTAATTTATAGAATCATAGAATAATAGAGTTGGAAGAGACCACAGGGGCCATCTAGTCTAAATCCCTGCCATGCAGGAATACACATCAAAGCATTCCCAACAACCTCCAAAGAAGGAGACTCCACCACACTCTGAGGCAGCATATTCCACTGCTGAACAGCTCTGACAGTTAGGAAGTTCATTCTGAGGCTTAGGTAGAATCTCTTTTCCTGTAGTTGGAATCTATTGCTCCTTGTCCTAATCTCTGGAGCAGTGGAAAACAAGCCTGTTTCCTTATTGGTACGGCATCCTTTTCAAATATTTAAACATGGCTATCATGTCCCCTCTGAACCTTCTCTTCTGCAGACTTAACATACCCAGCTCCCTAAGCCATTCCTTGTAGGGCATGGCTTCCAGACCTTTCATCATTTTGGTTGCCCTCCTCTGGACACGTTCCGTCTTGTCAATATCCTTCTTGAAATTAAGTGCCTAGTACTGGACACCGTATTCCAGATGAGGGCTGACCAAAGCAGAATAAAGCTTTGGTTTTATGTGGCTATTCATCCAACCATGGTGTGCCACATGTGGCTTGGACAGGTCAACAGACTTTAAGAAAGAGAAAATGTGCCTCTTGATTCTTGTACAGAGGAGTGATCAAAGCAGTAGAGATGGTTGGGATAAAGAACAGAATGCTTGGATTGGAAAGAGCAGACACAGGACCTCACTGGAGACCTGATTTCTTGCTACATTAGGACTGTGAGCCCTCTTATGCCACTCATGTTGGCCTCTAAGCATGACATAGACAGCTTCATTGAGACATTCACAAAATGTGTTTAAATGTGAGCTTGTCAAAGACTGTGATCCAGCTGTTGTTGAAGGAGTAAAGTTGCCAACCGATCAGAAAAGACACAGTGACTTGGTTTGCTCTTGTGTCCTTTGGAGGAGTTTGAAATGCCGAAGTAATCAAGAAAAACTTTTCACAGCATGGAAATGGATGTGATCACAGATTAATGTTTGTACATCATGTTGCTGTTAACTGTACAACTTCTGTGGCCTGTTGAAATTTGGCAACCTCATTTTGGCCTGGGAAATAGTTTGAAGAGCAGGAAATGAGTCCAAAAGGGAAACTGTTTTCTTCCACCCCCGTGTAAATATTTATGTTAGCCACTCTGAGTTTTATGGATAGGTCAGTTTTAAAGTTTAAATATGTGTACAAATGTCAGACAGTCACTTTGGTTTATTGGTTAACCAAAAATTATGCATAAATGCGAGCATGGGTTCATCTGTATACAAGCAAACACACACATACACTCATACAGAAAGCAGTGGTGCTCATTCCAAACATCACATGCCATAGCCACAATAGAGTGTCTCATTACTTTAATAATGTATTATTTTTTAAAAGAGAGAGGATTGTTACAAGTGGATTGCTGATGGAATGTACTAATTCCTAATCTGTCCCTTGATGTCTGCTATTGCTTCCCTTAGCATCTGATGTTGGGTGATTTTGGAGAAAGGGCTGTGGCCAATGGAGTCTACTGGTCTAGCTTTAGCTAGGTCAGCATTCCCCAGCATGTTGCTTTCTAGTTGGCCTCATAGATTCATAGAGCTGGAGAGGGCTGCAAAGGCCATCAAGTCCTACCGCCGCCATGCAGGAATGTACAGCTCAAGCACTCGTTAAAGTTGCCCACCCAACCTCTGTTTAAAGAGCTTCAAAGATGAAGAGTTTATCAGTTTCCAAGGCAATGTAGTCCACTGTCGAACAGTTCTTACAGTAAAGAGGTTCTTTCTAATATTTAGGTAGAATCTCTTTTCCTGTAATTTGGATCCATTGGTTCTATATGTCTGGAGCAGCAGAGATTAGAACATGGACAACAGACCATGAATGATAAGCCCTGGCATTCCACAGCAGTGGCAGTTGGTGACTCTGAGGTCAGTGGAGCAGTGAATCTGCTCTGGGTTTTAGAGGAACTATCTAAGGTGCTGAACGTTTTTTTTTGGAGGGGGGTTAGGATTCAGCACTTTGGATAGCTCCTTTAATTTCTGGACTAAAACCCAGTATGAATTCACTACCCTGTTTACATCAGGGCCACCAACCATGAGTGTTCCAAATCCACCTGGCTGTGCAAAGTTGAAATTTGTTGTCCAGAATACTTGGAGAAGAGGCAGAGCTGTTCTTAGCTGTTCCTTTCAACAGCTGGTGTCCTCTGAAATCCCACAAATGTTACTGTGCTTGTGTAACCATAGGATTAGATTGGATAGGGGGTTCTACAGAGGAGTAAAAGTAGGTAAACAGTCATGGCAGAATGGCAGTTTGGGGCAGGCTTTCTTCTGCAAACTTCGAAGGTGAAGGGTCTGTGCCAATTTCCAGCGTCACCATCTGTGAGTCCCAAAAAGATGCTTTAAAAACTTTGCCTTTTTAGGCCTGGGAGCCAACAGCAGCCAGCTAAATGTCCCAGCAGCAGTTGTACATGGAAAAAAAAAATCCTCCTCTTATGCAAACAACAATAAGTAAGGAAGCTGCCACTTGCCTGCATCTTGCTCAAAACCAGACAGTAATGAGGGGTTTTAGGAAGTGCTTAAGAATTTTGTTATTTTTCTCCTTGAAGTCCCCAGGCACTAAATAGGCATGATTCTGACAGGTGGTAGGCAAAATTTATAGCAATTGGTTTGTTTTTTAAACACTAGAAACAAGAAGAGTGGTTCTGACAATAATGATACTTTCTGACCCAAGGCTAGTTCTCACCATTCCCATTTCCTTTCCTTGAAGGGGTGAATTACTTGGGCTGAAGGAGATTCCCACTGGGAAAACTGTGTGTGTATATGCATGCATGGGGTTAAATTATGCCTCCTCCAATATCATGATTTCAATCTATGATCCAATCCCCCAATCTTGATATTTTCTGTAAATATTTAAAGCAAGAGTAGGCAACTGTGCAGAGGAAGCGGACCATTTTTCCCACCCTGCGACCACTCTGTGGACCACACTGGCACATTTTAGAGTGCGCAAAGTGATGTGATGTCATTGCCATCCACCATTTTGGCTGATTGTTGACTGATTTTAAAAATGTCTTTCCTATTTTGGTGAAATTTGTGAGGCTTTTGAGAATTAGGGGAAGCAAACTGCTATCGTTTGGGCATGTTTTGGATAGTTTGGGGACAAAAAAAGTCACCTGAAAATTGACATGAATTTTTTAAAACTTTTTTTTGGTCTGGGGTTTCTAGGGGGCTTCCAGGGCCACACTTGGGTGTCCCAAGGGGTAATATGTGGCCTGAGGGCCACACTAGAGCCACCCCTGATTTAAAGATACTGGATCCAGTCACAGGTCTCCATCATCTTGTCGTGTTTGAGCTTGAAGGAAAACTCTTTCTCTGTTTTTCCAAAGCTCCACAGAGCCAGTACAGACTCGACGGGGTGGGTGGGTGGGGGTGGACTTCTGTTCTCTTGCTTTGTGTGGCAGAATTGTCAGCTAAGCAGAATTTCCCTTCCTGACAATGGTGAGGTGATCCAGAAAGACCCTTGCTTTGACCTTCGATCCCAGCGGGTTGGTCTAATAAGTGGGGCTGATGGAATAGCAAGAACAATAATGCAAGAAAGCAGAAAGAAGCAGAAATATTTTTTTGCTTTTGCTTGTAATCTCTTCAAATCTGATCTGGAACAAACAGCAAGCTATAAATATATGCAACTTCCTGATGCCATTTGTAATGGTATTACTTAAGTTCAAATTACAGTGTTTTCAAGTGCTACTAATATTTTATCAGTGATCTGAGTTGTTACATAAATAAAAGGCTTAGTTGTGCAGAAAGGAGTTGGGATTCCTTTGCAGAACAAGTTAGAGCCAGACAGGAACCGAATACTTGGGAAAGAAGATGGGGGAGATCTGATAGAGGTATGCTGGTAGATGCCAGCAGCCTCAGTGGGCCTGCTTGTTTTTCTTGTCTTCTAACAAAGTGAGCAGTTGAAGGCAAAGGAATGCAGTAGATTTATAGCTCCATTATGGGAAAATATGTGTTAATGTTGGCTGTACACATTGGAGTGGGTTTAGTAGCAAAGCTGATGGGGGAATCCTGTGCATCTACAGATGTTGTTAGACTGAAGCTCCCAACATTTCCTCACTGTTGACTGAGCTGGTTGGAGCTACTGGGGGTTACAGTCTAACAGCATTTGGAAGACTGCGTAACTCCCACTCTTTGATAAAATTCAATTGTTAGTCCCAGCTAGAACAGACACATTGAATCAGTGGAGCATTATGTAAGTGCTGACTTACCCAAATTCCCAGTGATTCACAGAGTTTACTGTAATTTGGATTAATATTTGCTTTTAGGCCAAAGTGTTAATCTTTGATAATATAAATGCTATTATACTAATACAGATCAAGTAGTAATTTGTACGTAGTAATTTGTAAGGAAGGGTTGTAGGTGTGTACATACTTGTATTGTATATGTATATAAGAGACAGTGAGTGGTGAGATTGCAAAGAAGTAGCCATGTTAATCTGTTGTGGCATGAGAAGGAAAATGAAAAAGGAGGAAAAAGGAACATAACGGCTCCTTTAAGACTAAGTGATTTATATTTTAGCATGACCTTTTGTGGATATCAGTCTTCACGTGCAATGACACAGTGACCACATAGGAGAAAAAGAGAGAGAATTTTCTAGGTTAGTCTATAGGTATAAAGATTTCTTTTCTTTTGGCATTTACCTTGCTCTTATTAATCTGTGCTAGTGCCTTCTTCAGTTTTAATTTTGGTATTTCTTGCCAGAATATCTGAAGAAGCACTGGAGTGCAAGGGCAGTGATAAGCAGAAATTTTTAGAGGTAGAAGTAGCAGGATCTGGGTAGAAGAGCTGGGTTTAGAAGCTAAGGAGAAGAGTAGATGGGCTTTGTCACAGATAGTTATTCTGACTCCTGGCTCCCTTTTCATTGCATAGCCTTTATCACAGGGGGCCAGGGACTGTCAGCTTTAGGATATTTTCTGTTAGAAAAAAGGCTTCCCTTGGGCCTGAAATGGACCAGTGGGGACCAAAAAGTTGGTAAAATCACCACACACCCACATTAAGAGCATCGGAGGGGTTTTATTATCAATTTCCCTCCAAATTTGTTTTTGGTCTCTGGATTCCATATTCACAGTTGCTTGATCCTTTCTTTAGCAGATTCCCTTGCACATTTCCAGACTTTTCTGAGACAAGATAGATATTTGCATTTTGTGGGATGATGGCAGTGGAATATGGGCTAAGGTTCCTAGCCAGTCAATTTCTGGTTTTCAGTGTACCTTCTAGACTACTTCACAGAATCTATAGGAAAATGCTGCATAATTCTGTTATAATCTCTCCCTTGAAAGGCATCTGTCTCCACATGAAATCCACAGCTTCAGAGTCTTTGGTTAGTTAGATGTTGCTCTGTGAAGTTCTTTCTGTAAAGCAGGGCTTTTCTGGCCCTGAAGGCTACATCCACTGTTCACTAGGAGGGTTGGTGCATGTGCACATGTGTGTGCATGCATGCACACACATAGAGTTGTCCTTTCCCTTATCTCACCATGCAAGGATGAGGATGTTTAAACTTCTCTTTCTGTCTGCTAGGAATCATGAGGCCCTCCCTCCATATTCTGGCTGCCATTGCTCTGGCCTCTGAGGGGGAGATGAGCAGCCAGCATCTGCTGGACATAATCCTCTCCTTTGCTGCCATTTCCTTTTCCTTCTATGTCATGTGTCATTTAGACTATAAGTCTGAGGGCAGGCAACTGTCAAATTAATGATCTATAGGTTGCCCTGGGAGCCTTTTTGGCTGAAGGGCAGGGTACGAATACTCCAATGAATGAATGTTTGTAGTAGGAGGAGCTGAAATTCTCTCCATTCCCCAACAATCTCTATTGATACCACTGTTTTCCTGCTGCCACCAGTGTTGGAAAAACAGCAGTCTCTGAAACAGGACAGTGTTTCCATTCTGCCTTCTCCTCCATCCAGATGATCAGCTGAGTCATGTGGGAAAAGTGTGTTGAATTCCTCTAACTGCAGGGGCTACGAAGGAAGCTTCTAAGGGGAACAAGCAGCCCTAGGGCCCAGGTTGTTCAGGTTGCTAAGGCTTGTCTCAGTTTTTTTTTCTGCATTATTCTCCTGCACTCATACCGACTCTTGCACTTCTTTCTCCAGATAGAACTGACTATAGGATTCTAGCAGCAGCTTCCTGAGTGTCAGGGACAAGAGGTGAAAGCACTGCCCTTTGTTTCTGTTGTTCTCAGTGCATGCACAGGTCACAAGGAAACAGCACTCTTTTGCTCAGAGGATGTTTTTCCAAACTTATTTTCCTTAAGAAACCCTTTCCAGAATGACTTGACTTTCAGAGATTCCTTGTCTGTGGGTCACTGACCAAAACTTACTGAATGTGGTATTGCAGAGGATCAGAAATGGTGGACAAGCAGTTTTTTTCTCAGGCATTGGCCATTACTGTGCTTTGAGTTCAGAGAGTTGTAGATTCTTGAGGTACAGCTGTGGAGGACCCCTATCTAAAACCCTGGAATTCTACAGTCAAGTCAAGTAGTGGTCACTAAATTACAGAATCATAGAGTCAGACAAACTACAAGGGCCATCTAGTCTAGTCATGTAGAATGCACAATTAAAACACTCTGAAAGATGGCCATCCAGACTCTATTGAAAAACCTCCAAAGATAATCTACCACTGTTGAACAGCAATTATAGCCATGAAGTTCTTCTTAATATTTAGGTGGAATCCCTTTTCTTGTAATTTGAACCCACTGTGTCCTAGTTTCTGGAACAGTAGAAAATCAGTGCTGAATTAGCCTGCTTTTGTTTGGGTATAGCCTACTCATTTCTTTGCATTATTTTATTCTGCCCCCTCCCTTTAAATAGCAAAATAGAACTGTTTCACTGTAATGAAAGAAAAAGTGAAGTAAGGAAAGTTAATAATTTGGCACCCTGACCTCCACAGTGAAACAAAAGCTGACAGAATAAGGAGCAATTCAGTACTTATCAACTTTGTGGTGCTGATCAAGGAACAAATAATAATAATAAAAAGGAATCTTTCAATTCAAAGGAACAAAAGCCCCAGTACAGCTTTGCTTCTTGGGGTATAATTGCATTTTATTGTATGTATGTTTTTTCCTAATCATCATAATTACAATCTGAAAGAAAAAAACACTCCAACACTGGCAGGACCCTTCCCTAGCATGAATACTTTGACACTGTTTGATCAATCTTCTGTGGACTTCCTATAGAATGTATGTGAGGGGGAAAAAGACAGCTCCAGAGAAAGGTCAAGTGTGGAAACATCTTCTTCCCTTTTGTTTCTGATTGCTGATGCTGAAATGAAAAAGATTGTGTGTGTGTGTTTGTAGAGGAGCTCTACAAGACAAAATGTTGGGGTTTGTATTCAGCTGCTGAACTTCTTGATACAATCAACTGCTTGCCTAATAATAATACTCATGGTTCTTTCTTATCATTGTTCATAGCACATGAGAGTCAGGTCATCTTCTCCTTTATCAGTGCTGAGCACTAGCCTATGTGCTTATCCTACTTTGCAGAAAACTGATGATCTTGTGCTGCTGCTTGAAAATCATGTGGTCTCATTCTAGTCCCTGATATTGCAATCAGCTGTCACCATGGCCCCCTTTCTGTACATACTGTACTTTATCTTTCATGGGGGCATGCAGATTGTTCAGCTGTGTGGCCATAGGTTATGCTTTGCTAACTCTGCTCACTGTGATTTATCTCTGGCCGCAGCAAAAATTTCAAATTTAGATTCAAAGGTAGAATTGCCAAGACCAAAGAAGCAAAGGCTTTGGAGAGCCAAGCTGTTGCCCTTGTTGCAATCAACACCTTCTTCCAAGTCATATCACTTAGGTTGGAGGTGGGCAAAATGTGGCCCATGGGTGAAGTGCAGCCCCTGTACTCTACTTTGTGGCCTCTGAAGCCCCCCTAGTCCCACCAAGCCTCGCCCCCCCCAATATTTGTCCCCAAACCATGCAGAAGACATGAAATTTGAAAACATGTAAAATACCATTACCCTCACAAGCATCCCAGATCCTGTACTTCCTCTGAATACTTCTCTTTTCCTCTGCAGTCTCTTTCAAAATAGCAGTGGGAGGTAGTAGACCATCACTCCCTGTCACCATTTTGAGAGGGATTACAGAAAAAAATAGAAGTATTTGGGCTTGCTGTTGGGCATGTGTGGCCCACAGGGAGGTTGGGGTGGAGGTATCCCTTGGTCCCCATGCAGTTGCCCACCCCAGCTTAGTGACTAAACTTAAAGGAGACGTCTCACTTTTTGTTCCAGCAGAAGCTTATATTCTATTGGCAGTGGGATTCCAAAGCAGGGATGAATTAGTTTCTGGAAGCTTGGAGGCAAAGCAAGTTCCTTCTGAATCTGTTTGAATGGTACATGATTACCATCAGTGGCAGCTGGTGGCTTCATTGTCAGTGGGACAGTGAATTCCCTCAAAGTTTTAGTCTGATCTTGGGTGGAACTTTTGAAGGTGCTAATAAATCTATTTGGTGGATAGCATTCATCATCATAGGGCCTAAATAGCCTAAAGGCATCAAATTCTGTATGACCTTTATGTGTTAAGCAGAGTCAAGCCTGGTTAGTACTTGGATAAGAGACCCCCCCCCAAAAAAAAAAACCAGGTGCTGTAGGCTACGTTTCAGGGGAGGAACTGGCAAAACCACCTCTGAGTATTCCTTGCCTAAGTAAGTCCTGTGAAATTAATGGGGCCACCATAAGTTGACAGATGACTTGAAAACACATATATACACTCATTCATCACCTTGAATAACTTTACTAAAATTCAGACTAAAGCCTGGAATGGATTCACTGACCCACCAGCTGCTATTAGCTGCCAGAAATAAAAGGGTACCATATGTTTGGTAAGAGCAGTTCACATTTCAGGCAGATGATGTATTTGTGTAGTGGCATGTGTTCACAATCAGATGTGAACTGGCAAAGCGTTGGACTAAAAGTGTCTAGTGTGGCTAGACTTGCTCGTTTTACTCCAAATGGCAGGACAGAATGAGTAAGGGCAAAATGAGATCTCAGAATAGAGTTTTCTTGCTACGTGCAAGCTTCCAGATCTTCACAGGATACCTCACCAGGCAGAATGGGAATGGCAGAAGGTTTCATAAATTCATCAGAGTAAAGAACAAATTGATTCAGAAGTTGCTTCACAGTCACTTGTATTCAGGTATTCTGGGAACTAAATCCAATTGTTAGTTCCAGACAGAGTAGATTCATTGAGATGAATGTGATTTGTCCACAGTTATGTGAGTTTCGCTGATTCAAAGACTTTATTCTAGTTGGGACTAACAATTGGAAAGGTCTTCCTTTTCATTTACCCAAGGAATTGTATGAAATATGGGAACCTGATTCTTTTGATACCAGTCACCAAGAGCCTATCGTTTTATCTACTTGTAATCTTTTGGTGTTCTCATATACAGTAATACTTGTCACCTGTTTCGCCCTGTAGGTGATGGTCATATATAGATAAGGGACTTAATTCTCCAGAATTAAATACAAGGAAAACTGGAGGCTGAGAAAGTTTTATTCCAAAATAATTTGGGCTAGCTTCTGCCTTTCATGTCCCAATACTGCTAGATTAACTACTACTAGATTAATACTGCTAGATCTAGAAAGCCTCCAGTTAAAATAATAGAATTGTGATCAATTGTGTCTCTGCCACAGAGCATCAGTGGGAAAATGGTACTCATAGACAGGTAGGTTTAAATTCAGTACTAGAGAAATGTCTTGATTTAGAAGTTTGTGGGATAGATGTCCAGAGAATGGTCTGAAGGTATATTTCTACTGCTCAAGTTAAGCATGTCTACCTTACAGGCTACTTCAAGCATGGGAATCATTCGGCTCTCCAGATGTTGTTGCCCTGCAACTTCTGTATTCCTTCATCATTAGCTATTTTGGCTAGGAGTTGCAGTTCAGCAATATTGGGAGGGCCACACCCATGCTCCTCCCCTGGGCTGCATGAACAGGATCCTGCCTAGGAACAACATTTTAGCTATTCTCAGCATCTCAAAGGGAAGGACAGAGCAGAAGTGCATTCAAATATGTACATACAACATCATCTCTGCCATTGTCAGCAAACAATAATGCCACCATTAGTAAGTCCTCAGTTCCTTGAATTGCTCAGTGTCTGTTATTTGTTGTTTGTTCCTCTTATAATGTTTCTCAATGTTCAGCACAGAAATATTTATGAAAAATCAGTAAAAAAAGCCTCATTCCCACAAAATGAGAGAGAGAGAGAATCAGTCTGGTGTAAAATTGATTCTGCCTTAGTACGCTGTGTTACTTATTGTTTTTATTTATTAAAATATAGAGCCAATGTGGTTTAGTGGTTTAAGTGCTGGACTAGGATTCTGGATAGACCAGGGTTCACATCCCTGCTCAGCCATTGAAACCCACTGGGTTACTTTGGGCAAGTCACATTCTCTCAGCCTTAGGGATGACAGTAACAAACCTCTGAATAAATGTTGCCAAGAAAATTCTGTAATAAATTCACCTTAGGCTCACAATAAGTTGGAAATTAATTGAAGATGCATAACAACAATAATTTATTAAAATGTTTTTATCTTGCCCTATATCGCAAAATCTCAGGGCATCTTACCAGCATAATCAATATAAACAGGCTCAATATATAATCAATATGAACAGGCTCAATAACCATTTAAAACAATAAAAATAATTTAAATAGACAAAAAGCACATTAAGCACATTAATATATTAAAACAGGTTCAAAATAGCTTTAAACAGTGTGTGAAGCATTTTGAAATAAATCAGTTAGACACAAAGGCTTTAATAAACATCCATATTCTTACTTGGTGCCTAGATGAAGCCAGTGCTGGCACCAGTTGGATCTCCAGAGAAAGAAAACATTCAACCATTGGGGTGCCATGACTGAGAAGGACCTCCCCCACACATAGACAGTGTATGGACTTCACTGGTGGGACAATGAGAAGCCTCTCTCTCTGCATGCCTTGGGGAGACATACAAAGGGAGACGCAGTCCTTCAAATATTGAGATCCCAAGCTGCATTAGACTTTTAAAAACTTCTCAGTACATCTTCAAGTGGCGTGATTAACCCCTGAAACATTTTAGCTGAGACTTGCATGCACATTGCCTATATAGGAACAATATGACTGTGCAGGGAATCTGTGCTTTCTTCTAGGAATAACAAAATACAAGAATGGGCTGATTTCTTCATGTTTGTCTCAGAGGCTGGAAAAGTTACTTTTTGGACTACAACTCCCAGAATCCCTGAACTGGCATGGGTGTTAGCCACAATGATTGGGGAATTCTGGGAGTCTGCATGCACTGGGGTCACTGAAAGCGGGGGGTACAGGATTTTGGGGCTGGGGACAGAAGTGATTGAAAGTTTGCGGGGATGGTGGTGTCTCTCTCTGCTCTCACAGACCATAAGGAAAAATATGGTACTGCCATCAGTTGTGGCAGTGGAAACACTGGGGACAGCACTGGGGGCTCTTGGTGGTGTTCAGTTGGTAGTTGTAACTCCTTTGTCTCCCATCTCTGCAATACCACAGGGATGACACAGAGGAACACGTAGGAGTGAACTGACTATTGTTTTAGGTGTTATTTGCTGTCAAGTTTGCTTCGATTGTCTCGAGGAATGATAGACTTTCCAGATATCAACAGCTGTGCTCATGTTTTTGCAAAATCAGGGCTGTGGCTTCCTTTACTGAATCAGTCATCTGTAATGTGTTCTTCTTCATTTCCTATGCCCTTCCACTATACTAAGCATTATCTCCCCCCCGGACAATGAATCATGTTGTCTCATGATATGTCCAAAGCGTGATAGTTGGTAGAAATGTCCAAAAAGCATCTTAACAGAAAGTGCTAACTGTCACTTATGAAACTTGTCTTCATTATATGTGGAAATGATTGGTGAGTTGCCTTCTATAGACATCCTTGAGCTGTGACCCTTGCAGTTTCCACCTTCTCCATCTTGTTTTAATTGCTCAACCAGTGTGTCGTCCAGGGTGTGGTGGACAGGAGAGGGGAAACTCTCTAAAGGTCCAAAGCCACTGACTCATTCTGTGACTCAGGCCAAACCACTTCAACTCCCCATGTTTGAGACTAATCCCAAAGTGGGCATAACACAACTCTGGGGCCTGACCACAAAGCAGAGATGAGGGCTCAGAAGAAGAAAGACGTACAAGGAAAGACCTAAATGTTTTCACTTGGATTATCAGGCTCCTTCCCTGACTCACAGTGCCTTTCATTGAACCGCTTTTAAACATTTGATCCCTTTTCTCCTGTAGCTCTGAGTGAATTTGTACATCCTGAAACATTTGAGCTTTTGAGCTGAAATGGAAGGTGCAGACCATGTTCTAGAGAGGAAAACAACTAAGGAAACTCTTTGTGCATGGAAAAATAATTAACAGAAAAGAAACATCGTGTACTCATGTTATATAAACAGAAGATTATCTAGAGCTGTAAGAAAAAAGCTCAGATTTTGGGGAAAAAAAGATGACAAAATAGAGGAAGATTATCAGACCCCCCACAAAAGAGTTCATAATGTACAATCTTGGCAAGCCACTGGTGAAAATGCTGTGCATTTGCAGGCATTTGTAGATGCAGTCTACAAACAACAGGGGATATATGGGAAAGCTGGCAGGAACCAGGGAACTTCCAGTTTGAGAACGTGGAACAGTTTGATCTAAATTTCCCAGGTGCAATGGTAGAAGATGAAAAAGGGATGTGATGTAGATGTCATCATCTGCCACTGCCTATTTCTTCTGAGCTTAGATACCATCCCAACAGTAGCTAGTGAAGGAAATGGCTCTTCCCAGCAATAGTATAGTCTTGTCAACTGCTACTGCTGCAATGCAAAGTGATTTGCAGTATCTTGGGGCTCTTTTAGACTACACAATTATAGCATACAGTTGTCAGAATGAAAACTGGAGAAAGCTCCTGTACCTCTTTTGTTCCCAGTGACCCACCCTCCCTCCCTATGGTTTCAGTGTAAGATTAACTGGTCGCTTCGGGGCCGGGTAGGAATTTTTTCCCTCTGTTGGGGGGGGGGGTTTCGCCTACCCTACACTGCGCCAAGGGTTGGGTAATTGGCTTCACAGGGTGTTGTCTTAATTT